>BDDA01000037.1:111086-225241 GCA_001662385.1 Chlamydomonas asymmetrica
GAGAAACATGAAGCGTACGCATTGCACAGATGGTACGCTGCAATGACCCTGAAAGAGCTAGCTGGCCGGCATGCCCTTGCTCCGTCTAGATTCATCAGGCGAATGCAATCTGCGCAGATGCATGCAAGCAGTCAGGGCGGTTGGCGAGTAAGCGTGACCCCCACCGCCTCGACAACGCATGGGGGACTCCAGGAGTGCAATCACCCATGCCAGCATGCCTTTTATGGACCATCGTGGTTATGTAGGCAGGATCATTGCAGCATTCTGCAGCGTGCAGCATTCTGCAGCATCGGCATGGTGCGTGTGTGGCGCTCTCACGCGCATGCCCCGCGGCCAGCGCGCGCCCCACCGCCTCCTCAAGGCATCATCGGGGGCGTCTGCAATTGAAACCATGCATGCCAGAACGCATGTATGTACCATCAGGGTGCTACAGGCAGGGGCATTGTGTATCCCAGCTGCATGCAACACCCGCAGGGTGCCTACGTGGTATCCGCATGCGTGTGCGCCGCGGTACGTAAGCGGAACTCCCACCTACTCCAAAGACACGGCGCCTCTGGAGGTGTATGTAACAAGCTATGCCGTTACCTTGCATAGCTAGAGTATCGGAGCGCTATAGGCTGCGGATTTCCACGATCCTGAGCTTCGTGGTGTGCACCAGCAAAGTGCGTGTATGCATGTGGCAGACTGCCACACCCGCACACACACGCACTGCCACCCACCCCACGCAACTTCGCGTCCACTAAACCATCCATGAATGGCCTGATCGGCCAAGTGCTGTAGTCATTCACTCATGTGGCACACTGCTGGCTGTAAGTTGGCATGGTAAGAGGCTACAACAGCTCAAGCCTGGTGCATACTCTTCACTATGAGGCAGACAATCATATAAGGTTTGAACATATCAAGTTCAGTGCTTCTGACGTTTTGGTGTCCGTACGCAGTACGCACCCCAGCCAGCAGTTGCTCTGGCGCAGACCTGGCGCACGCAAGTAAGCAGAGTAGTCCTTGTTGGGGCCCAAGGCCACACGATGTGTAGTCACAAGGCCATAAGCTTTAATGTGATCACAGTAAGCACCGCAAGCGGTGCAAGATGCCTGCAGCCCAGCGGTCCGGAAACCAGTCCTAGTCAGCCCTGTTGTGTTGTGTGCTGGTGGCACCGGCAGTCAGAAAGGGTGTGACAGCAAAGCTGAACGTTATCTCACTGCTCGTTTGCTGGCACCTGGTCGTTGTCCTGGCTGTTGCCCTGCCATTGCTGGTTCTGGCAAGTGTGTGTGAAGGGCAGAATCTGCTTGGACATGCTCGTAAGCGAAGTTCCGACCAGCAGTGAGATTGCTTTTTATGTGTAAGACCGGCAACGAGCAAACCTTGGTGAACACACACTTCTGTGCCGCCAGTCTTGCCAACGTGGGGCGCGTCGTTAGACTATGGGCAAAAGCATCATAGCTGCAGTGGCCAGCAGACGGAGGTCACAAGTACAGCCTTAGGCTAGCGGGCTGAATTTCCCCGTTTGGGGGAAGTCAGTCTATCTGGGGAAATGTCCGTCCAACCTAATGAAAATGGAAGCTGGCCGGCACTGGACTGCAAGCATAAAGCTGGAACCCCCGCATGCAGTCCACAAGTGGTGATGAGCTACTGAACAGAGTTCTACCCCAACAATTCCTTATCTGCGGAGGCGAATACATCCTTGCTTGTGCAACTTCCCATCTTCTTAACAAAGCAAGCCTGTGTAGCGGTCTCTGTGCTTTTGGGAAGCCTCCTTCACCACAGCTGCCTCACATAGTGTGCGTGCGTGTGTGGTTCCAAGGCCAGCAGGTGCTAGTTACAGTTTGCTTGCTGCAGCTCTGTTCCGTTGCACCCCCGCCCCTCCTAATCCCCCGCTTGTAGAGTCTTTGCGATTGCATGTCTGACCATACTTGAAAAATGCCTTTGCAGAACCTGCCGCCTGTGGAGTTTACACACGTGAGAGGCTGCTAGGGCTGACAGGGCTGACGGCCGTTCGGTGAGTGGAACCTTGGCATCCTTGAACATTCAGGACTCAAGGGTGCGTGGGGAAAACTCAAGGGTGCGTGGCGAAAACTCCTCGACTACCGTCAATATTCGGCAGCTCTCTGCTGCCTAGCAGCCTGAGCACGCCCAACACGCATACCCTACATAGCCTAACCCCAAATTACCCCTGGTTGCTGAAGTGAATTCTAGGCAGCAGGGGCAGAGCAGGGGGTTGCTGACGACCACTGTCGTGCGAGTGGTCCGAGCAGTGGTGTTTCAACCCTCCTGGCTCCTGCGCAATATACAATACACATACATAGAGTATGCAAAGCCGTTTGCATCCTGCTGGTGCACACTCGGTTCGTGCCTGCCAACGTGCCGTGTCGAGAGGCCTGCCTAGCTAGTCTGCGTGGCCCCCCAGGGGAAATAGGGGAAACATGCGTCACACAGCAGACCTTTCCGGACTGCTTTTTGCTGGGGGACGGGAACGGTTACACAGCTATGGCTAAGCAGGGCAAGCTAAACAGGCAGCAAGTAGCGGCAAGCAGGCGAGCAAAGGGAACAAAGCAGGCCCACAGGCCGCCCGGATAAACCCCACAGAAATCAGGCCAGACGGCCAGGCAGAACCCCGAACACCCAGCAACGAAGCTGCACAGCAGTCCCTGGGATGGCGGCAGCAAGGGAGGAGCTAGACTGCAATGCATTGGCCAGCAGCGCCGGGAGAAGACGCACCGTGCTGGCTGCCTCAGGAACGCAATTCGTTGGTTGCCCCCAAGCGCGGTGCGTGCGCCTGCCACTTGCACCGTTCGGCTACACACACGGCCGCACTATGTGGGGCTAGTGGGACTACTAAGTAGTGGGACGCTTAGGCACTGCCCACACACCAGCTTCAATATGTGAGCTTTGGGTGGCATGCAGTAAATACGTGCCCAGAGGCCGTCCTGGCGACCCTCCAACCTCCCGCAAATTGTCCATGCTGATGCACGAATCCTAACGTACTGTAGGACAGCCTCTAGCATGAGCAAAGGCGTTAGTGAACCAATCCTGCAATCTGCATGCACAGTCTGAATTGATTTCGGAGCGGAGCAGGAGCAAGAGTGCAATACAGCACTGCTCCTGTCAAACTTGCGCGTTTAGGGTTTTAGGGTTTAGGGTCAACACAAAGCAAGCCTGCAGTTGCACGCTTTTAACGGGGGAACACCCTTCCACATCACCACCACCGCATGTCCCATTTGTTTGGCTTTCATGCCCTGTCTCACCCTCTTGCAAAACGTGCGCTTCACAACCTCGCTCAAAAATGGCAACCACTTCGGTAGTTCATGACAGCCTGAGGACATGTCCGAGAAACAGTCTGCACTCATGTGTGTGCCCTGCTGCCTCCTCTGCTTCTGATCTGCCCGCAGTCTAACGAGTCACTGATGGAACCTTTTAGTATAGCAGCGGCCACCATAGGTTTAGCCTGTCAAGCAGGAAGGTTTGTGTATGGCCTGTTCACAACAAGGAAGAGGGAGCGCAAGCAACAGGCTGAAGCGCAGAGAAGGGCCGAGGCATACGCACGGCACGAGCAGCAGGCTGCCCAGCAGCGTCTTGCGCTAGCGGAGACCAAGCAGTGGCAGCTAGCACAAGCCGCGCAACAGGCGAGGATCGCGGCTGAGCAGGCTGCGTCGGCGGCCTCCAAGCGTGAAGCCAGGCTGAGGCAGCAGATGAGGATGGAGGCGGAACAGCACAATAAACTCGCTTTGGCGGCTGCTACGGCTAACCTGAGGCGGGCGCAGCTCGCGTGCCAGCGGGAGGTGGAGGTGGCGCGAGCGCAGGCAAGCGCTGCCACGGAAGCGGAGAACGCAGCGCGGGCAGAGGCAGTACAGGCTCGGGCCGAGGCAGAGCGTGCAGTGCAGCACGCTCACCTGTATGGTGTGCCGCACGAGGTCCGTGATGTCGAGGCCATTTTAAGGGACCGGCAGGCGATTGCACCAGACTTTGACAACGCTGTCAGCGTGGTGCTGTGCGGCGAGCGCGGCGTTGGCAAGTCGTCGCTGATCAACGGCCTGCTGCATCAGCTGGCGCCCAGATCACAGAAGCGCGCGCGTTGCGGCATAACAGAGCAGTTCCACGCAAACTTGACGCCGTACCCCATCAGCGAGCACGTCCGGCTGTACGACACGCCGGGCATGGGCACGATGAGCCACAATGCGCGGGAGCACCTGGACAGGCTCAAGCTGTACGCGTTTGACGTGGCGGTCGTTGTTGTCCACCAGACCATCTCAGTAGACGTGCTCAAGGTGGTGACCGTGCTGGCGACGGTCTACGGGCGCCCGGTGGCTGTCGTGCGGACGCAGCTGGACCTGGACGCCAAGAGAGAACGTAACGACAACCTCATGGCAGGGGCTGCGGCTCCATCAGACTCATCAGATGCTGTGAAACGCGTGCATGATAAGCATGCGCACAAGCTGCGTGAGGAGCTGGAAAAATACGTGCAGGAGCTCGTCCCCGCAGCGCTGCGTCCTCGTACTCACGACGCGCTCGAGCGCCTCGTCGTGCCGTTCGTCGTCGGCGCGTGGTGCATGCGCGATGAGTGGGCGGAATGCGACCAGCGCGACAGGGCATTGGTGCAAGAATCTAACGCTCGCTTTGTGAGCTGGCTGGGCACTCGAGTGCAGGACAAGGCGCTTCAGCTCGGAGTCGCCACGCTGCTTAGCAGCGCAGGCAGCAGCGCCCCCGTCAACAGGCCTGCCATCATGCCAGGTGCGTCAGTGGTCGCCGGTTCCACACGGGACGGGTAGTTGACAGCGCGTTGCGCGCTGTGTACAGCTTGCCTGGTTCTTGCCTGCAAGCGCCGATAAGTTGACAAAGCACCCAGTGTTAAATGACCTGCAGGATTGCAGCTGCCGCCCCGCACGCCCTGTACGCCGCCTCTCCACTCACTTCGCTTTCCCGTACTCCCCGCCCAGTGCTCACCCTTTGCAACTCATAATGCGCTGCGCAGGGCCAGGCGTAGGCACAATGCTTGAGGACCGCCTGCGCGCCGCACGCTAGGAGCGAGCTCAACCTGCAAGGCGCTGCTGTGTATGTGTCGGAGGCGACAACAGCGGGCAGCAATGAGCCGCGAGTGGTTAGGCCCGATGTAACAACTTGCAACGGGGAGCCTTGTGCATCGCATCTAGAGCCGCGCTCACAATCGCTGCCGCCCGCGTGGTGTTGCGTGACCCTGACATCGTGGGCATGCGGCCTGACAGCGGTGCCACATCAGAAGGCAGCTCGGGCGCGTTCATCAGCGGCGCAATCTCATGCGTTTGCGCCCAGAGGCTCTGTATCGCTTGAGCGTTGCAAGGTGCGCGAGCAACAGCCTGCAACCAGTGCAAGGCCCGTGGCGCCTCGCTCAGGCGTTGTGGTTGAGATGATGGCAGTCGTGGCTATGCGCACGTGCCAGCTGAGTGACACGTCTGGCAACGGCGCGGTGCGTGCGTGCGTGCGTGCATGCATGCGTGCACAAGGCGTGCACAGAGCGTTATGCAGTTCAGGTGTAGCAATACCATCATATTGATGACACACAACGCTCGTAAGTATCAATTAACGTGCACGCAAGTTGTGCCTCCAAGCTGTCATCTCTGAGCCAGTGTCCAACTTCCTGCATGCGCTCCCAGGTGTTGCACGCGGATGTTGCTGTATGCTTTGCGTTGCGTTGTTGCTATGTGCTTTGCATCGCGTCGGTCAGACAACCAATAGCTAGCCGCAATATCCTTGTACATGTTGTGTTGAACCGCTGAGGGTCTTTGGCTACTATGGCACGTATAACTGAGGTTGACAGGTTTTGCCCATGCGTCCATGCACACTTTTCTTGGCCTGTGGACTTGAGTGCGTGCCGCGAGTGCTGCAGCGCTTCCACTGGGACAGCTTTGGGCTGGCAACTGCATTCGGCTTAAGCGTTCCCCCAAGATCGGCCTTGCACGGGTAGCGAGCTGCACGCGTGTGTGATTTACTGATTTGGACTTCAGACACTCGCTGATGTCACTCGCTTATGAATTATGATGCTGCTGGCTTTGCATGGAGGCGCCAATGACTAGCTACCTGTATCACACTGTGTGCTTACTGGAGGACACGCAACGCTGTGTGCCATGTGTGAGATCATGCCAGCGGCTGTAAGCATACGGTTGCGCAGGCCACCAACATGCTGATGATGCATGTTGTATTGTTATACCGGTCCCGTACATGCACATGAATCGACAGCCCTTCAGTCCAGCAGTGCCGCAACGCGCTGTCCTTGCAGCATGTGCATCTGGCATGTACAAACACGTGTGTTCCCAACACGCATGACACGCGCCGCGCTGACCCAGCAGGGTGCACCTCCTGGTATTCATGGCCCCACTAGCGGGTGTACAAGAGTGCCCCGGCACGCAGAATGCTGTGCTGCAATTATTACGGCTGCAAGGAGTTCAGGCTCACTCCCGCGCTGATGGACCAGTGACAACATCGGCACGGCGAGCGCTTGCTTCGATAACAGAATGCAAGTGTGACACCGTGAATCGCTGCACCCACGACCATGATGGATGTGGGCAGTTGGGCACACTGTACTTGCTTTCGAATGCCACACCACACACACCGCATCCAGTGCTTTATTCCCCACCCCTGAGTCCGCAGGCTGCTGGTCGTCCCATCCCCGCTTCCTCCGTACATAATCCCGCGTGCGGCCCTGCTCACCCCTGCCTGACATCAGGTGTGAGGCGCTGCACCAGCAGGTCAATGCCTACTTACCGTGCAAGCAGCATGCGGGGAGCTGCACGCATCAGGTAATGTCAAGCAGGCATCAGAACGGGATGCAGGAAATAAACAAATACCCACAACTATGGCCCCCTAAACAAATAAGAACATACCCACAATTATACCCCCTAAACAAATAAGAAACACATCCCATTGCTAGGGTGTTTTTGCGGAGACCTGTCGTCCCTGCACCATGTGATGCGACCAAGTGGTGGCCACCTTTGGGGGGGGACCATTTAGGGGGGCTCAAAGGCGGTCCGGGAATTCTGCGTGCTCCGCTCTCACAGGGCTCATCACAGAGGCGCTGATTGATTGATTGCCTTGACATCACTAGTCCGATCAGGCCATTTATGGATGGATGAGGGCAGAGGCGCTGTGCGGCATAAAGCCACAACTAGCAGGTCACCACCTGTGGTACAACCAGTGGTGGTGGCGGTGGTGTCAAAATAGGCCAAACGCTTGCGACGATCCGGATCTGTTGGGTTGGTGCTAGACTGTCCAAGGCAGTCCCTGCGCCTTTCGGGTAGACTGACAACATGATACGCATTTCTGCTGGCGGTGGCGTTGTGGCCAGAGGAGCTGCGGTGACTCTGCAAGCCAGCTGGCAGTACGCACACCATGCCAGGCTCCACACGTACATACCTTGGGCGCTCTTTCTGACATACGGTACACGATGAATTACATGCGCTCGGTAACTATTTCCGTGTCTGCGCCTGTTTCATGTAGGTCACCGCTTGCCGGACTGCATCACCTGGATGCAGCTCCGTGCTCGTCAGTGCATACGCATGTGGACAACAGGACACTCACATACCCAGGCCCATCAAACATGAATGGCGCATGAATGTCTTTTCTGGAAATATACACGGAGCTTGATGGCAGGATCATATGCGATGGAGTGGAGGGTCAGCAGGGTCCTATCCCGCCATCAATAGCCTATTGGTGAACAGGACTGCTGCCGCACGGTGTCAGGGGATGATGCTGGGAGGCGCGCCGATTTGGGCAACGCTGAGGTACATGCACGACAGGATTGATGAAGGGGTGATGCAAACGGTCCAACGGCCAGAGGCCTGGAGTGGGTGTGAGCGCAGCATGCCCGGTATGGTCGATGCAGACGGCGGTCAAGCTCAATAATTGTCCCTGACAGGGGCGGAATAGCGCGCGCTGTTGCCGCCGCCGCTGCTAGCGGCTCCGGCAGTGGTGGGTTGGCGGCCAGGCGACGGAGACGATTGCGATGACGAGGCCGTGAACGCAGTCATGGGTACTGCGGATATCAGCTGCACACCCGGGGATGGGGGAGAGGATGAGAATCCAGGTCCAGCAGCGCCGCTGAATGCTTGCCGAGGTGGCGAACCGTTCGATGCAGGAGATTGCTGTGCCACGAGCATCACGGGGGGAAGGGACGCAGACGCCATCGTCGCAGCTGCAAAGGGCGCGTATGCCTGCTGCTGCACCGCATACTGAGGCGCCCCGCTGCCTTGCTGCCACTGCTGCTGCGGGCTGCCGGTCAGGCTGCCGAGAGGGTAGTAGGCACCGCCGCCAACAGAATTTGGACTGGCAGTTCCGCTGCCTGGCAGCTGCATGCCACCAGCACCGCCCCCAATCGACCCGATACTCATGCCTGATGGAAACGCATGAGGCAGGGGTGTCATGGAGGGCATGGATTGGGTCATCATGGGCGGGGGCGGCGCGTAGGTGTACTGTGCGTAGTCGCCGCGGCGTACTGCTGCGGCCTCCGCCATCAGCCGCTGCTGCAGCTCGAGGCTCTGGCGCTCCAGCTGCGCCTGCAGCAGCGCCAGCTGCAGCGACATCGCGTGCTCCACCTCCTTGTGGCGCACCGCCTCAGACCTGCACAGCGGGGAAACAACGAAGTGAGCAGCGCAGTGCGGTACACACGTCATCATCAGGCCCGCAGAACGAAAACAAAAACGGGCTGATGTGAGGATGAGGAACACGGTGATTCCACAATATGGGTGAGAACGTCAGAACCCGCTGGGCATGCGTGGCATGTGTAGATGAAGGAGGAGGATGGTCAGTATTGTGCCGTCAGCATGCTCTTGTACACTGCACAGATTCTAGGGTGCCACCATGAGTGAGCGTGGAAACTGACACGCAGGAGAACAGCCCTGTGCATGCGCTCGCAGTGATACACAGCAGGCCCACAGAGAAATCGGAAAGACCCAGGCCCACCTGGCACTCGGCCCCTCACCTCTTTTCGTTCTCCACCTCCATCATGCGGCGCGCGTGCAGGCGCTGCAGCTCAAACGCGTCGCGCCGCAGCGCCAGCGCCACCCGCAGCGTGTCGCTGCTCACCGGCTGGCCGCCCACCCAACGCGCGGATGCCAACGACTCGACCAGCTCGTCGAAATCCTTCGGACCCTGCTGCTGCACCGCCGCTACACCTGCAGTACCGCTGGCGCCAGCGTCTTTGGCCGGGGAGCTACTGGGCGCCTGCGGGCCAGCTGTAGCGGCTGTAGCCGGGGACGAGCTGGCGGGCAGCTTCCTGGCAGCTGCCGCGCCGCCCTTGGCGAGCGAGAGCGCTTCCTCCATCGTGCGCGTGATGCGCGCCACCATGTCCTGCACGCTCAGCGCCGGGGCGCCGCTGCGGCTGTAGGACTGCACGAAGCGCAGCACCTCCGCGTTGGCCTGCTCCGTCTGCAATCACGGCGCCAAGCATGCATGCAAACAGGGTCAGGTCCCAGGCTTGGCCCTTGCCAATCGCAGTGCGTGTAGGCAAAGCAAGCTCCGTTTCCTCTGTGCTTTAATGCTTGAAGCATGCTTTAATGCTGACGCGTGCGACTCGACAATCCGTATTGAGATTCAAAGCGCTGTGGTTGGTGGTGGTGTTGAAGTGTTTAATCCCGTGGGACCATGCAACGTACGTGTTTGTATGGATGGGGCAGTGCCGTTGCGATGGCTGATTCAACCGACCTGGTAGAGTGCGTTGGACATGGCCAGCAGCTCGTTGCGCAGGCGCGCCTCCCTCTCCAGCATATCCTTGCGCCCCTCCATCCCCGCCAGGTCCCCGCGTAGCAGCTCCGACATGTGCCTGAGCCAACGATGCACACACAACACACACACCCTCTCCCTCTTGCATTGTGGATGATGTGCTGGGAGATGAGGGAATTACGTGTGCACACTGCACAGTTGTGCAGTGGTTGTCTTCGCAGCACGGGTGGGACCTGTCAATGCTGGTGGCAGCTGCGCTGATACATCTTGCCGATGCATGTCACTCCCAGCACTCACTTCTCCACCACTGCCTGCCTGCTGGAGTGCGTCCACATAAAGTACGCGTTGGCATCCACAGCACCATACGGAGCCGCAGAGCCATTGGATTGCTGCGACCAAGGCGCCGCAGCGCCGCCCCCTGACAGAATCGTCCCTCCCTGCGAACTCCAAGCACCGCCCTGTGGGGTGCCCTGGGTTCCTCCGTAGCTTCCTGAACCAGGGGGGGTGAAGCCCAGCTGTGGCGGGGAAGAGCCCGGCCGCTGCTGCTGCTGCAGAGGGCTGTCTTGCTGCGACTGGATCCCGAACCGGACCCCGCCGCCGCCAGGACTGCCACTGAAAAAGCCGCCACCAGCGCTGTCTTGTGGTTGCTGCTGCTGCCACTGCTGCTGTGCAGGCGAGGGTGACTGTGGTTGCTGCAGCGGCGGCGACTGAATGCCAAAATTGAATCCTGTGGAGTTGCTGGCATTGCCGAAAACCGAGCCGCTGGAGCCGCCACCCGGCCCGTCTTGCTGCTGGGATGACGGCTGCATGCCAAGCCGGAAACTGGCAGGTGTGCCAAAGCCGCCGCCGCCGCCATTGCCGACAGCGGTGCCATCCTCAGGCTGCTGTTGCTGCGGCAGCTGGATGCCCAGCTTGAAGCCTCCTGGCGTTCTGCTGTTGCCACTGGAGCCCCCACCCAGGTCACCTGCCTGCTGCTGCTGCTGCTGCTGGTAAGCGCTCCATGCTCCGTTACCGCTGCCGCCACCAACAGCCCCGTTGTTTCCAACTGTCCCATAATAGCCCTGCTGGCCCTGCTGGTTCGGCTGCTGTGGAGAACCATCTGGGGACATGGCGGACAGTTGGTGGAGGGCATGGGACAGCTGCTCGAAGCTCAACATCTGGTCGGCGCTGCCCGTCCCGTCCAGCCAGCGGTGCAGCGCCACAGCCAGCAGCATCGTGTCGTGCGGGGGCCGCAGCGGCGCCAGCCGGCACAGCAGCGCCAGCGCCTGGGGCACGCTCAGCGTTCCATCGCCGTCTGTGTCTGCCGCGCGGAACATGCGCAGCGTCTCGGCGCGCCTCTGGGTGAACTCCAGCCGCGCGATGGTGGCCAGCAAGGCGCGCAGGCGCGGCGGCACGCCGCCGTCTGACGCGGTCTGCCGCTCCACGCCAGCGGCGGAGCGAATGGCGTGGTCCAGGTCCTGCGTAGGAGGCATGCCAGCGCGCACACGCATGGCGTGATGGGCTGGGGAAGTCGTTTCCAGCATTTAGTGCTTTGCGCTTGGACACGTGCAACAGTTGTGACGGCGTGTCCTCAAACCATCAGTTGCCAGCCCCACTCCTGCATACCTACTTTAGCACGAACGTGACCGGAATCAATGTGCAGGGTGCGTGATGGCCCCCCGATAAAGCAGGTACGGATGGTTCCAGGTCACGAGTCATGAGGCTATGCCGAAAAATCCACGGCCCCTCTTGAGGCATGCAGTTTACCTGGACAGTGATGGTCTTGAGGTTCGGCAGCTGCGCCGACACCATCATCTGGATGTAAGACTGATCCAGCTCGCTGCACCAAGGCAGGCAGCGCCTCGCCACCTGGCCCGCCAAGCGTGCCGGCAGCGGACGTGCGTGCCGCTGCTGCTGCCCGCGCGGCGTGTGGGGCGCAGCGTCGCTGTTGCGCTGTAGCACTGCGTCGAAGGCGGCCATGAACTGGGACGGCTGGCGGGTGAGGAAGGTCTCCAGATCCTGCAACCCAGCCAAGGCGACAGAAAGGCAGTAGTGCAAGCGTGCAACGCAGATGATGGTATGGCAGAGGGCTCATTGGGGAGCACAGTCGTTGAGTGCAAGGTGCATGATGATTGATGAAGGATGTCAATGGCATTCAAAGGTAGACTTGCTTTCACAGCACCCGCTGTGTCATAATATCTCGCCTTGTGCTGTGCTATGGCGGGTCCACCATGATGCACACATGGTTGACTTACATCACTTGGCCTATCTGGCCATTCATGGATTGCATCAGCGCATATGAAGTTGTGTGGGGTGTGTGGTGGCGCGTGTGTGAGCGGGCGTGTATGTGATTTGAGCCCAGGCACACCTGTGTGACATTGTGTCAGTGATAGGTAGTGAGCCTCCTTTGCTTCTGCAGAGAGCCATCCAAGCATTCTGGCGCACATGCTGCGACGGGAACACGTGGGCCAGCACTCACCCCCATTACTCCATACGGTCCTTTGCTGACTCGCGCCAAGGGTGCACCACCGCCGCCGTTCCTGTCCTGCTGCTGCTGCTGCTGCTGCTGGGGCGGCGCAGGGCTGCTGTGAGGAAAGAGATCCTTTCGTGCACCACCACCACCACCATCATACTGCTGCTGCTGCTGCCGTGGAGGATAGGACTGTGGGCTGGAGCCATTTGATGGCACGCGAAAGCCGTTGCCACTGCCGCTGCCGTTGCCAGCCACGCCGAGGGACGGGCTGTTCCTGCCAGAAGTTACAGAGGTGCTGGTGGAGGTGCGGGGCAGCTGGCTGAGGTACTGCTGGTCATAAGGTGTAGAGGGGCTCTGAACACCACCACCACCGTTACCGCCGCTGCTGTAGCCAGACGCAGCAGCGCCGGTGCTGCCAGGAGGCCCAGGGGGAGCCACTGGGTAGCTGTACTGCTGCTGACCATACTGGTTGTACTGGTTGCCGGGCTGAGGGGAGTAGTATTCATCAGAGTACACGGGATCCAAATCCTCCGCGCCACTGCCTTCACCGCCTGTGTAGTAATTCTCCCCATCCGACCCTGACCCATAGCTGTCGTACGACGCCCGCGTGCTGCCACTGCCATGCTGCTGCAGCTGGCGCTGCTGCTGGGCGCTGCCCCCGCTGCCGTGCCGGTGTCCTCCGCCGCCTGATGAGGACCGATGAGCAGCATCGGAGTGTGCGGTGGCGCTGCTGCCGCGGCGGGGCGTGTAGGGGGAGGCTGAGCGGCTGCCGTTGCCGCCGCCATTGCCGCCGTTGCCGCCATACACGCTGCCTGCTCGGCTGCCAGCAGGAGATCCCGGCATGGAGGCAGATACCTGCAGATGGACAGCATCAAATGATTCAAATTACATGCCACACTTCATTCACCGGACTTACACCCGCCGGCCTGGCAGGCCATTCAATGCGTGGACTGGCTGTGATTAATGAGATCCATCAATCTTTACATCCGGTGGCCTGACAAGCCATTATTTGAATGGATCTTCTGAGTCCTCTGCACCGTGAGTGACGCGTGCTTAAAAGCCCATGCATGCGAGCAGGCAAAGATGGTTGGAAGAACACTGGGCTGACCAAGTCACCACCCGCAGGCAACCCAAACAGTACCGTATGTACTGCAGGATAGTTTGTACTGTAGTCATCAGCGCCTCACCAGGGCCTGTGCGAGCTGCTGTACATCCCCCTGCAGCGGTACAATGTACCCCATGACAGGCGCCTGTCCCGCAGGCCCCATCATGTACTGCATAGGCATCCCGCCGTACTGCGCCGCCAGGTACTCCGCGGATGCTCCAGGCATCGCGCCGGCCATCCACGGCATGCCCATGTGGCCGTACGCGCCACTCCAGGGAGCCTGGCCTGATGCGGGCGCTGAGCTGGCGGGCGTGCCGGGCGCGCTGCCTGTGGGGTGCGGGCTGCCGAAGCCTGGCATGGGCAGCTGGCTGCGGATAGATGCGCTGAGGTCCGCCCCCTCGGGCACCTGCGGACCAGCACACCGTACCAGCAGCATGCATCAGCGTATATGTATAGTATGTCAGGCTATAACGTGTCATCCTCGGCATGCAGTGCACACACACAACAATGATGCCACCTGGATGGTAGAGATGTAGGCGGTCTGCGGTAGTACGCAGCCATGCAACCTCAGCTTGCTTATGAGTTATGAAGCAGCGAGCCCAGTGACTGTCCACAAAGTGTGCCCCTGGTGCAATTGTTTTTGGATGTATTGATACTGTACATAAGCAGCACTACAGAGAGTACGGGATTCATGGGTGCACTCCTGCTGCTCACCTGCAACGGGGGCGGCACCATGTACTGCCTGGGTGACCTGCCGCCTGAGCTGCTCGCCATGCTGCTCAGCAGGTTGTCCTTCAGAGGCAGCCGGAACCCAACCTTGCACAGGGAGCCTACACAGGGGCACAACCACATGCGGAAAATGAATAAACACAGCACTTCAACTTGAGATCGTGGGCATGCATGCGCACGGGCAACAAAGCAACCTAGAGACTGCGACCCAGCCCACACGGCCCATACATACACCTTGGTCACGTACTGGCCCTGACAAGTGCTTCCCTATTCCCGCGGTGGTAAGCGCAACCGCCAGCAAGCCAGGTGCAGTATGGTTTCGCTCACCGTTTGGCAGCCGCAGCGGCAGCGCGTGCAGCAGCTGCAGCAGCTCGTCGGGCCGCACGAGGCCGTCCTTCTCGGCGTCCATCATGTAGATGTACGCCACCAGCAGCCGCACCTCGTTGTTGGCCAGGTTGGCAAACAGGCCGCGCAGGAAGCGCGACAGCTCCCTCACGTCCAGGTGGCCATCGCTGCACATTAACCATGCAAGTCACACCAAGTCACATGAATACATAATCAAACACGCATCGGGAATAGCTTACGATGGTTGAGGCTACGCAAGTTGGTGTGGGCAAACACGGGTGGGCCTTGGATGCCAAAATGTTCCTCCATGCATGCATTTTGCAAGGTGGCTGTGGAGGTGTGGCGGCATCAGGACAGGATGAAAAACATGCGATCATCATGGCAGACACGGTGCTCGCACCAACATTGGTACAGCACTGTAAATGATGCGTGATAGGGCTGCTGCAGCTTGCCACAAGATGATGCCTAAGACTGGGCTCCAGGGGCAAAAGCACCACAGCAATGCACAGCCACAGGCGATCTACCATCACGCACACGAGCCACTCCGTCGTGCATGCGACAGCCTCTGCACTGAGAAGCCCTTGTACGAACCACGCTCACTTGTTTGCGTCCGCAGCCGCGTAGTTTACCCAGAATATGTCCAGGTCCTGGCTGATGGCGCGGGAGACACGGTCCAGGAGCTCAACCACGCTGCTGCGGCCCCGACCGCTGCAAATAATATGCAGAGCATTTTTGGAGGGTTTGAGACAGAGCCGCCGAGGCGTACAGCGTAAGCATGATCATGTACTCAACATCAGTGAATGCAGCTTAAGGGGTCAGCAAGTCATGGTGGTTGTGATGACGCCAGTTGGTCGCAGGCAAGCTAGTGTTGGACACTGCTGCAGCCGTTACTGACATGATCCAACAAAGTGAAGTGTGCCGCAGCTTCAACTCACGCACTTGTCCCAATAGAAAGCTACTGATGCACCCGTCGCTTGTTAGGCCCCTTGTGGGTGTGCAGGCCGTCTCACACAGCCACGGCGCTTTTGCATTTTTTTACGCATGCATCGCCCGCCTTGCTCGCCCCCTTTCCCCCGGCCCTCGCTTGCCCTCACATGTGGCGTGAGACTGCGTCCAGGCACTCGGTGCAAGCGCGCACGCCGCCCACAAACTCCTGTAGGCTGATGCGGCCGTTGGCGTCCGCGTCCAGCAGCGCCTGCACAAAGCCCGCCTCGGCGTAGTTGAGGCTCGTCACCTGGCGGCACAACTCCACCAGCTCGCCCAGCTCCAGGCTGCCGCTGCGGTCCCTGCAGCGCATTACAAGCAACAGCAGCAACCAGCGTCAACATCATCAAGGTGGAGCGGTGCATCGGCTTCGGCGTTTGTTTTTCAGCCAGATCATCAAGTGGCGTGCGTGGATTCGGCTTTCACCGGAGGTTGCACGCGGCGGCTGACTCCGGTGGGTAAAACGCCGAGAGGTATAAGCAATCCTGTAGCGTATTTCTACAGCTGAATATTCCTTCCATGCCATAACTGCTGCTAGACAAGGCTGGAGGCAGCATGGCAGGGTGTGTTGGCAATAGGCAGGTAATCCACTGTCGTTCGGCCCACCTGTCGAAGTGCTTGAAGAGCTCCACCAGCACGTGTTCGTCGCCGGCGAGGTTGCGCAGCGCCACCAGCACGCCCACCAGGCTGCTGGCGGCGGCCGTGGCCAGGCGGCCGCTGGGCATGCGTTTGCCCAGCAGGTCGGGCCACACGTCCTCCACGCTGGGACTGACGCTGTGGGAGGCGGCGGAGGCTGAGGGGAGGCGATACACCAGGCCTGAACAACGGTGAAAGCGGTACACAACATGGAATGAAAAGAGATCTTCCAGCTCCCCTAGCGCATGCTTTCGCCGCCTGAGATGTCACTTGACCATTTCTGGAAGCATTGGCCAAATCACTAGTTTGATACCCTTCTTGAGACCGCAGAAACCAACAACCCCTTCAGACTCAATATTATTCACCCCCTGCAGAATCATGCCACCCACACACCTGCACATTCACCCAAAGCCCATGCACGCGCTTCACTTGCACAGCTATGAATGCGACGCGGCGAAGGATGCCTTACTCAATGGCCGCGCACCTGTCTCTGGGTCGTGCCCACACGACGTGCCGTCCTGCAGCGTGTACCCCTTGAGCACAACCTCGCGCCGCGTCGGGTTCACGCGCCGGCGCCGCAGGCTGCTGATGAGGTCTCCCGACGGTGCAGCGAGCGTCAAGCTCCCCGAATCGCTGCTCATGCTGTAGCCGTGAACGTCCCCTGCATCCCCGCCCGCAGGCGCCAGCTTATACTGCTGCATCTGCCCCACAGCCTTGCGCTGGGGCGTGGTCCCGGCAGGCGAGGATTCCACCGCATACATCATCTGGCCGGGGCCGTCGGCGGCCGCGGCCTTGACGCCACGGCCCTGGGGCTGCTGCCTTGCCTGCTGCTGGGCCTGAGGTGGGGACTGGCTCTGCGGCCGCTGCGGTGTGATGGAGGTGCGTATGACGGTGCTGTCCTCTTCCTCCGGCAGGGCGTAGTCGTCGTCATCGTCGGACGCGTCGTGTAGCTTGCCCCGGCGAATCTCTGGGGGTGGCTCAAACATGCCAGGACGCACGATACCCTGTTCGCAAGCCAAAACCAAAACATACCAAAACACGGCCCATTGAGTTGCTTAAATGGCGGATGTCCTGCCAAACCAGCGCTATGATTGATGGCGTGCGAGTGTGATGAGGTTGTGCATGCCACGCACAATTGGGCTCGAATGGTGCGGTAGTATGTGAGCATTAACAAAGCGACACCCCAGCAGCGCGTAATGCGGACAGTATGCCAACAGCAGCTGAGCGTGTGGTGTAGTGTGTGTTGCGGCCTGTTTCCGCTACTTCCGCCATTGAGCTCACCTCTGGCGTTTTGCAGCGTATCACGCGAAAGGCCTTAAGCACGTCCCGCCAGGCGATGTAGCCAGTGGGGCGGCGGCCCAGGTGGTTTGGGCAGTGCGCCAGCAGGTGCAGGTGAGCGAGCGTGACGAGGCGCCGAGGATCTTGCGACAGCTCCTCCTGCGTCACCAACCCAAAATGTGCGTCCCCATTCAAAGTCATCCATGCATCCAATCTGCAAGGAGCACCTTCAATCAACGCTTCACCCACGCCTCACCCCCGCAATCTGCCCTTGCTGCACCGGAAGCGCGAACAGCCTGATCGCCACTCCTTCAAACGTTGCAAAGGGTAGGTGCATGTTGGAGAGCAACAAACATGACAGGCAGCGCACATGGATGCAGTGTCGTGCATGCACGCACACAGACCACTGCCACAACTGAAGCCTGGCCCACACGCAAACCACCGTGACTAACGTGCAATGCTGTGGACTGAGCCGAGCTATCGTGCTTGTAGCATGCAACAGCATTACCTCTTCCACCAGCCGCAAGGCTACTTTGAGGCTCCGCTAGACACTACAAGTTGTGTAAAACAGTAAAAGCCTGAAACTGAATCTGACCCCCACCTGCAGCGTCATCTCCAGCACCGCCGCCGCGCTGTCCACCCGCAGCAGGCCCCGCTCCGCCGCGCGGCGCTCTGGCTCATCCCCCTCCTCATACGCCTCCGCCAGCAGCTGGCGCAGCGCGTCCACCACCGCGCGATAGCTCTGAGTGAGTGCGGCGCTGAGGGCGGTCAGCACTGCCACCCCCTCACGGCTGCATAAGGCCTGAGGGTGCATCGCAAGAGCGCATGAACATATGTAAACCTGTGTGTCATACGTCAAGGATGGAACCGCTTCCATAATGACGTAATCGCAGTCGATGCAACGCCAATCAAACTGGTGTTGCTGCGCATGGGCAAGGTGATGAAGGTCATAAGGAAGCAGGCACACCCATCCAAAACTCACAGCGTGCGCCTCCCTCAGACGGTCCAAGTGCTTGACGAGCTTGCGCACCGGCACGCTCTCGCCGAATTTGAGCCACAGCAGCTGCCGCAGCAGCGCCTGCACATACGCCGCGTCGCCCCCGCCCACCAACCCGGTGGCAGGCCCGGCGCTGCCGCTACGGCCCAGCGGCCGGGCGCCACTGCCTCCGCTGCTGCTGCTTCGGCCGAACGACCCGTTGCCCGAGTTGGACAAGCGCATCCCGCCGCCGCCTGCCCTGCTGCCACCGGACGTGTTGAGGGCGTGTGCTGAGGATGAGGGCGGGGCGCGGGGCAGGGAGGAAAGGAGGTAGGAGACGGCTTGGTCGAGGGACATGTCAGTCACGGAGGGGGGTCGGCGGCGGAGCGCGTTGGGCAGGTCGGCAAAGAGGGTGATGGCGCTCATAGGCGGTACATTCCTGCGAGACAATGGATGCACTTACAGAATGAGAGTGCAAGAGATACGAAATGGTACTGCTCAGATAGATATAAGTCATGACAACAAGCAGAAAGGCACATCCATCTGGCAAGTAATCCAGTATCCTGTAATCACGCAACCCTGCATAATTCTGCTGTGCCACACCGAGCCCTTGCGGCACCTATCTCTAGGTTTATGAGCCACCACCATCTGTAGGGTTATGAGCCTCTTCCGGTCTCCTGGCCCCATTTGGAGGGAGCACGGGTCGTTCGGCCGACACGCTCAGGGTGTAACATAACATAACATAGGAATCCAATTGTTGATCAGCAAGCATTTTGGACGGGGAATACACCAACCCTAATGGTCGACATGCCGAATACTGTACATGAACACCAAGGTTCTCCTCATGAGCGTGTGGCGCGATGGGGGTCATGGTTTGAATACCACAGGGGACAGCCTCACCTGTACTCCCCCTCAAGGGGGTACTTGTCCAGGATGGGCCATTTCCCGCGGCCAGCATTGCGGTACAACATTTTGGACTCATCGTCCCGCAGGAGGCCCTTTTTGTACTGCAGCACCTCCATTACAATCTCCCTGGAGATTGCATAGCAGGGAGCGCAGGGCAGGGACACGTGCAAGGTCAGATGTAAGCACACCATCATAAGGTCAAAGCCCAGTAACCGCTGCTTGTCAGCCTCCCTTTGCGGGACAGGCGCTGGCCCCATGACTGTGTATTGACTTAAGATCACTTGGCCATTTAGGCCATTCATGGATGCCTGCAATGGACCATGTAGGTGCATGACGAGGATGTGTGTGTGTGTAACTTGGCTGGCCCCATGTTTGATTAGTCAGCAGTGGAAATTGCATCTACCTGTCAGGAACCTCTGTGGACGCACGCCGGGCGCCGTAGGCTTCCTCCTCTTCCTCAGGAGAGTCGTCAGGCAGTGAGGCGTACGAGGTGCGCCTGTCACGCGAGCCTGCAGCACCGTGGCCGCCCTGCTGAGGCTGCTGAGGCGCCGCCGCAGCAGGGGCACGGCTGCTGGGGGGTGCGGCTGGGGGGAGGGCCGCAGTGGGGGCAATGGGCTTGTGGGCTCGGAACGGAGGGCTGGGCGGCTGCAGCAGGGTCCCGCTGGGCAGTTTAGCTGGCAAGACCTGCGCATGTCAATACCCCACACAGCTCCAGATTTCATCCCCATACATTGTTTCTGGACTTCAAATAGCATGCACGGCCCTCCATTCTTCATCCATGGGTGTCCGTGTGGGTTCATATAGGCGCATGCTGGGCTGCACACAATGGGAGGCATTGTAACCAGCAGAGCATCCAATGGGAGGGCTCATAACCTTCCATCATCGCATACAGTATGCCATTGCCCACTTGGAGCGAGTCCCTCCTCCTACCACCCTGTCACTTGTACACCACTACATCAGTGCACCTGCGCACGGATGCGATAACTGGCAATGGTAATTGCGAAATACGGAGATTGCCGCAGCTCAGGCTGTGCAGCACGTTACGCACCCTGAGGGTCACCAGTACGTCCCGCATGTCTAGACCGCCGCTGCCGCGTACGTCCAGCAGCGCCGTGTACGTCACCATCATGGACAGCTCAGAGGCCTGGGCGGCGGGGAGCACCAGCCGCAGGAAGCTGCGGGCAGATGAGGGAGAGGGACAAACGCATCAGCGGGCACACGGCTGGAGGGCACGCGGGTCGACACCACCAGGATGTCAATGCAAGCACGGATGCCACTTTTCACGGCGTGCGCCAGCATCTTGGCAACATGAGTACATGACTGCTGGCCAGCACAGTGCGAGCAGTAATGAGTCACATTGCCACAGAAAACAGGCACCGAATGTCGAGAATCTGTACATAATCATTTTGCGGCATATTGTTTCTGGTTGATAGTTGGGTTGGTAGATTACCGTGTACTCACTTCCGGAACTCCAGGGGGCCCAAGAAGCCCTTGGCGCCCGCATCGCAGCGCTCAAACGCGACCGCCGCCACGCGCACATTGCGTGCGACGGAGCGCGACAGCTTGTTGAGGCCCTCCACCACCGCGGGGTCCTGCAGGCCCGCCACGCGGCTGCCCGCGTCACGCAGCTGCTTGAACACCGCCAGCACCTCAGCGCGCGTCACCAGGCGGTCGCCGTCCAGGTCCAGCACGACCTGCAAATACCGGTGGAGGCGCACCAAGACGATGAACACACAGAAATGTGCCGCTATGCTCATCCATGAATGGCCTGATCGGCCAAGTGATGTCAAGTCAATCAATCAGGAACGTGCCTAGGTTGTTGAACCTCGTCTGGTCGCCTGGTTGCCCCATCTGGGAGGGGACACGGGCCGCTTGGCCGGCACTCTCCTGATGTAGGATAAAACAACATAACATGCCTCCCACCTGCAGGTGAGCGACCTGCGTGTCCGTTGCATCCGGCAGGATGGCTCGCACCAGGCGCTTCAGCTCCCGCGCGTCCAGGCCCTCGTTGCCGTCGGCATCGTAGCCGCTCAGGAACTCATCTAGGCTCAGGCGCTGTGCTCGCAGCTGCGCGTCCAGCGCCGCAAAGAACCGCACAGCTGCAAGAACAGCGCGCCCCGGCAGCCAAGCCGAGGAACAATACACGAAGGAGGAATCAGTCGGTGGCAAAGCCAAGGGTGAGCGACAACATTACGAGTGCAATTCCAGCAGTGGACTGCTGAGCATTAGCCTCATTTTCACCCATGATAGTCTGGCCTACCGCGCTCAGTACAACAGCGGACGAGGGCAGTCGTCCTAAGAGCGCAGTGCGAGATAGGGATCAAATGGAACTTGGATACGCAACCGCTCGATGAAGACACAAGTCCCAAAAGCCTGGCCTACGCACTGCTGCAGCATCGGCAAGAGAGACAGCCATATCAGCAAGGCAGTCGCGTAGCTTATGCCTGTGTCTCTACCGTCTCCCCTCCTGCTTACCGATGGCGCTGTCCAAGCGTGTGATTGAGTCGTCCTCCACCTCCCTCACCCCCACCAGCTGGGGCCACACCTCCGCGCCCGAGGACGCGGCGCTGCCTGTCAACCCACCGCAGAAGCGCATCATGGACATAAAACCAAGAAAAAGAACATAGATCTGCATAAATATCATTCCATAAAAATCGAGAAGTCGGACGCCACCTCACTCAGCATGGCAACACATGTGCTGACGTGTGTGCGGCACTGTGCTAGCATTGCAAAGACAGCGGGTAATGCACTGGCTGCTGCTGTTGCACCAGCGGTGCTGCAGCCCTGGCAACGCTAGCTCGCTCGCTCACCCTCAGGAGGCGGCATGTACACCAGCTGCGTGACCGCGTCAAGCAGGTACACGCGGCGGTCGGCTGGGCAGCGCCACTCCTGGAGCGGCCACGCCTTCATGTCGGCGGCCTGACGTGTCGCCACTGACCCAGCAGCGGACGCTGATGCGCCGGGGGCTGTGCCTGTACCACCCTGCTGCTGCTGGTCGCGTGGCGTGCCGCCTGCAAGTGGCTTGACGGCGCCCCCGCCTGACTCGCTACCCCGAGACGGCCTGCACAAATGTCCAGATAAGGTTACTGTGGGGCCGCGGTGTGTATATCAGCGTATGCATATGGACTGTGTGCATGTGTGTGCCTGTCATTAGATCTCGTAAAGATCCATGCATGCAGCATGGATGTGAACGAAACCGAGTGGAATGCCGTGACAGTGCGATGTTAAGCGTTGACCGCACATGTTGCTGTCAGTGCCGCTGCCTGGCTGCAGCGGCACCCAAGACAAAGCAGAAGCAATGATCGAGGAAAGCGCATTTCACGCTTGCAGCAGCTTGGAGCAACGGGACGGGAGAAGGCAACAGCGGGCAACACTGCTGCGCAGGTCTGGTAACAACACATGCCTGGCAGCCTCACCAACATCCAAAACCATCAATGAAAGCCTCTGGCCTCAGCTGTGGCCTATTGGATGTAGCACGACAAAGCGATCAGGACAAGTCAGTGGTGTGCCACCCCAGGGAAGGAATATCGACCGATTAAACCCCTGCTTTCCAACTCAGCCACCCCTCACCTCACGAACATGTCTTGAGGGTCAGTTGCTTCCCGTGGGGCCATGCAGTGTGCGTCCTGTAGGACCGTGCAGTGTGCGTACCCCTCACCTCACAAACGTGTGCGTGATCACGGAGCCGTCTGGGAGCACGTACTCCAGCGCCATGAGCGCATGCACGAGCTCCAGGAAGGACGTGGCGCCGTCGCCGTTCATGTCCAGCTGGTGCAGGTAGGCCATGAGGTGGCGCAGCTCGCGCCGCGACAGGTTGGGCACCACCTCGTGCACGAAGCTCACCACCTCGGGGTTCTCCAGCCGGCCGTTGTTGTTGGCGTCGTGGCGCTGGTACATCGCCTGCGCCTGGTCCTGTCACACACACACAAACACGCACATGCACACACACGCATCGTCAGGAGTAGCCTCTGTCTCTATGCATACGCATATGCACACTGCTCGGTGCTCCCACAGGCGCTACTCCTGACACGCACATTCAGGTGGCGGTCACGAGCCCATGACCATGCAGCACTGACAGCGCGGTGCATACGTGCGTATGAGCGCCTGATGTACATCGACGCTGTGGAGCATGTGGGAGGCCAGGGGCGGTTTTGAAAATGCATCAAGTGACATTCCAGGACCAGCCCAGCACGCCCTAGGAATGCGCAATAGCTGCTGGTTCTGGATTCAAAGCTGTAAGCCTCCTGCCCGTTGTTTACAGGTGTAGTAAATGTACATTGCATTCTTGCTATGCATATTTGCGGTTGCACACACCCGTCTCTCCCTTAGCAGCGTGGTGAGGCGCTTCATGGCATCCACGAGCTCAGCGCTCTCCCTGGAGCACAATCACACCACACAACAGCCATGCGTGTAGTCAGTCGGCAGCTGGTTGTCCAGTCACGCGCCTGATGCCCTCTCGCACCAACACATCACCAACATCATCTCAGGGGCCACCAGCACAATGAACGCTGACCAACCTAGGGGCACCACCTGAGAGCATATATCAACAGGCGAACATAACAGGATAGCATGGCATGGTGTGTGGCATTGCAAAGCTGTCCCTTGTACACCCTCACTTGTTCCACACCGCCTGCGCGGCTGACGAGCACTCGCGTATGGCGCTGGCAAGCTCCTCCGCAGATATCTTGGCATCGCCGTCCGTGTCGATCATAGCCTACGCACAGATTTAAGGACGGAGCAGCGGGCAGGCAAGTGTTCCATGATCTCCGGCCTTGTTGCTTGCCACAGGCAGGTTCAGTCAGGGGGACGTAAATGCCCCGTACCCCCATGCCCTGCTCAGCTCTTAAATCAATATAGCATTTCCTTCCAGCAGTACAAAACACGGTCGCAATGCATGGGCACCTCCAGTCAGCCCTTGCACACGCACACCGGTGCCGTGGCTCAGCATCATCATCATCATTGCCGCCAACAAAGTTCAGATTAGATTAGATTAGATTTTACATTAGGAGCTTTCTAGCCAAGGCCGACACTCCCCTCAGATGAGGACATAGAACTCTCGCAGGAGCGAGTCAAGCAAACAGGCAACATCGGGCCAACGCTGAACGCGTTACGCCAAGGATATGATCCATTGTGATAAGCATCCGATGCATGCACGAGGCACCATATTCAACAGAGATGAACAAAGTTCAGACCGCCAGTGCATTGCCTGTTCTGCGCTCCCCCCCTTCCCCTCTCCCCCCCCCACCTGGAAGTACTTGACCTCCGGCTCCGTGACTCCTGGCAGCATGTCGTGCAGCAGGCGCGTGAGCTCGTGGCCTTCCAGCTTGCCGCTGCGGTTGGTGTCGTAGCGCGAGTACAGCTGCCTCAGCGACCCCTTGTTGGACTTGAGGTAGGACTCGAGCGCCATGAACAGGTCGTTCGTCTGCATCATCAAGCGCAATGTGTCCAACATGGCACATAAGCATGTGCTTTGTCGTGGTAAACCACCTGGGCTGTCAATTGTGGTGTCTGTTGGCTGTTCGCCTCTTGAGTGTGCTAGGCTGCGGACTCGGCAAGACCGGTTTCGGCACCAACTGCCACTGATCCAGCCAGTATTTCAAGGCGGCTAGATGTGCGTACGGCCCTGCAGGCCAGCTGAATCTTGCAGTACGTTTGCATCTTTAGGGTCGATTAATGGCCGATTGAAGAATGGCCGGAAGGGGGGCACAAGCGTATGTTAGTACGTAGGAGTGGCGCATGACTCGACCCCACATCAAACCAGGTTGTCCACTGACTTCACTCTACAGTGGAGGCAGCCAAGCACACAGCCCAGGCTTACCAGGTTATACATGGGCTTGATGATGCTCGAGCCATCGGATCGGAACAGGATCTCCAGCTGGGGCTTGCCACTCTGCAGTCCGGTCACCGAGTATACCAGGCCTGCACGCAAACCAAACCCATCCGCAAGCACAGGCTTTTGTGGCTGAGTACCGCAAGCAAGCAGCCCGCGTCAAATGACGCACACATAGCCTAGTGCAGACCGATCAAGGGGAAATGCACAACGCTTGGCTGCCAAGTTGATCGTATGCTGATCTAGTTGTACCTCACGAAGCCTCCGTATGGCACCCGGCCGGTGCTCGCTACACCAAGTGCCAGACTCGCCTGTGCTTGGCTCGCGGTACAGGGCGCGGCCCTGGTGCATAAAGGGCTCCAGGTTGACGCGCGTAGGCGCGGGCTCCGGCCCGGCGGCCACAAAGCGGAAGCCCGCAGGTAGGCTCCCGCCCGGGTACCTCACCGGCACCGCCCTGCAAGCCAGTAGTCCACCACGCTACCACGTTTGACATGCAGCCAATAGCATCACATCTGGCTGTAGCACATAGGGGCAATAACTGCTAGAGCTACCGCCGGGGTGATTGCATCCCGCGCACGCAACCAAGGAGCAGGAGCCCGCAAGCTCGAACAAGCATTAGATCAGGTACCGTGCGCTGAGCTCCCTTGTGGCCGTGGCGGTCACGAGTAGCGGAGGTGAGGGCATCCCTGGAGGAGCGTCTGACAGGGAGTCGTGTGTGGCTTTCTGAGAAGCATCCTGCACCCTGAACCCACTCCCCTGCCTGCTGGCCGGTTAGAGTCGATTTGCGGCATACCTGAATGCGATGAGGAGGTCGTTGAAGGAGAACGTGCCGAGCTTGGCCGCATCGCAGCC
This sequence comes from Chlamydomonas asymmetrica, assembly GCA_001662385.1. NCBI lineage: Eukaryota > Viridiplantae > Chlorophyta > Chlorophyceae > Chlamydomonadales > Chlamydomonadaceae > Chlamydomonas > Chlamydomonas asymmetrica. The sequence goes on from BDDA01000037.1 coordinate 136,864, forward strand.
ATGGGCGTGGGTGAGGAGGTAGTGCAGCTGCCGTGGCGCCACGCTGCTGCCCATGAGCGTCTGTCAAGGGCAGAGCGACACGCAGCCCCAGCTGATTTTCCAACAAGAAACATGTTGGGTGTACAACAACACACCATGCAGGTGGTGTGCAAAGCATGCATGTCATTCATGCTGATTACTGATCCATGCAGAAGAATGTTGCTGAAGGCTGTGCAAATATTTGGCTTACCCTGAAGTAGCTCACGAGCTCGGAGTGGTTGAGCCGCCCGTCACCGTCCCCGTCCAGCACCAGCATCTGATCGTACCTCATCTCCTGCACCAACCACACCATGACACTAGCGAACGCTTCATGCGCCCTCCCTGCATCAACACACTCGTCGTGCTGCTGCTCCAACCCAATGTGGTACTCAATTTTGTGGTGAGCTTAAACTGACGGCATGCCACGCACACGCGTACGTAAAGGAAAGCAAAGGTGCAGTGCAGGGAGCGGAAGCGAGCGAAGCCATCAGCGGGGTCCGCATGCGTACCCGGTCTCGGGCCGGCAGGAGCACCGCGCACGCCGCCGCCAGCGTGTCTTGCACGTCGCTGGCCTGCATGCCTGCCGCGCGCTTCTCCAGCTCCAGGAACTGCTTGGCGGCCGCCATGAACTCCTCCGTGCTCACGCTGCGTGAGCCATCCAGATCCATCATGGCCTGCGCGCATACGTATGTCGGTGTGTGTGTGCGCATGGGGCGGGAAAGACACCAAGACTACCGTGATTACACATTCACGCCGCAGTTTGTATGTTGTTGCATGAGGATGGGGAATCACGGTCTGCGGGGGCGAGCGCTTGCAGGCTAACGCGCGTGCAGCAAAGGATACAGGCCAACTGGGAGCGGCGGCATTGCCACCACGGCAGCGCACAGGCGCATGCTGGGTGCATGTTGAGATGCGCACACCATACCATGAGGTAAGAGGCATCCGCCTGAGTGACTGTCGCGCCCAGCACTGCTTGCACTAGGCGTGCCAGCTCAACGCTGTCCAGCGTACCGCTGCCGTCCTTGTCGTACTGCATAAACAGATCCCGGAACTTGACCTGTGCACCAAGTTATCCAGCATGTAAATTCTGTAACACATTGCTTCGCGGCATGTTGTGACTGATGTGGTTTGAAGGGCTAGCTGAGGTACACCCAAGTAAAGCTGCATGGCGACCGATGCATGGAGCACAATTGCGTGTCTTGCATGCATGCATCATCCCGTCACATTTTCATGGCCACAGAACCAGTGAGACCGCCTTCCCCTATGACGATTGAGCACCTACACATACTGAACAGGTCAAGGGTAGCAATCAAACAGCGTGGATAGTCCAAACAGCACCACCACAGCGCCAATGTGCTGCACCGAGGTCGCTCGTATGCTTACCTTGAACGTCCGCAAGTAGGTGTCTAGCGAGGTGAAGAGGTCTGCGCTGGAGGGACCGCTGGCGGCCTGCACAATGATGTTCCTGTAGCACAACAAGTACGGTACAAAGATGTTAATGCGGAGCGTTGCAAGAAAGCCTTTCTTTACCTTGACACACTGAGCTCCTATCAGTATGCAACCAGTACGGACCCCATTAGTGAGGCAGCGAGTGTCACAACACTCATGCTACAGCAGGTGTGGCAGCAGGGGCTGGTTGAACGAGTGTGGCCACACAAGCATGACTGCTGAGATGCTTGACATGCGGCGGACTCTCTGGAAGTCCTGAGACTGCAGCACTACTGATCACTTGTTCAGCGTGACTGGCACCTCCGAGTGGGCTGTATGCAACGATGCACCTGTGCGCAGCCGTTTCTTGGCGGCGCCGCCATGCCAAGGCGCACAGATCGTCAGATACCCACCTAGCGGTGTCCAGCGTCCCGGCCGGTTTCGGCCACGGATCCCCTCGCGATAGCGGCTCGTACATCACGTTGGTCCTGCACACCGACCACACAGGAGGCAACACTTATCCTCACGTGTGTGCACACTGCGCAGCCCCACAGGAATCACACGGCATGGCCCCACGGCCACCTCTTTCTGACACTAAGGCAGGAAGAAACATGCCAGCCTTTGGAGCGCCTAGCCGCCAGTCTAGCAACACCTCTTCTCTCATCTAGCCATTCGTGACAGGAACAGTCGTTAGCGGGTTTCTGCGGCACATGTGGAGAGAGAAATTTATCGGGTCAAGGCTGCAATCATGCCGCGTCGAGCGACGTGCTCTATGCCCCCACCTTGTATCCCACAGGTACTTCTTGCGAACGATCTCCTTCTCCTGGAGGTCCCAATACTCCAGGGGCGCCTCACGCTGGTAGTACCGCCTGCATATAAGGATTTGACAAAAACTCTCAACCAAAGCCAAGTCGTGGAAGCGTAGTAAGAGTTCGAGCACATTAATCGTCACGCGCTTGCGATGCTGAGGCCTGCATGAAACCAGGGCGGTGCTGCTTCCTCTGAATGGTCGAAGGGTGCCCCGAGTGAGCTAGATTCACACCTGGCCTCCCACGTTCCTGCGCGCACGATGTTTGAGGAGCTGCCGGCATGCACGTCCACCGCACGCAGCGCCACCAGGAGCTCAGAGTAGCTCAGGCGGCCGTCGCCGCTCGTGTCCTTCAGCGCAGAAATTCAGCATAGCAGACTGACTTAGCTGCCTAGGTCATCGGACACCAGCTTACAAGGCAGGCACGAAGAGTTCAAGGCCCGCCTGAACCGTAGAAACGTGCAAACACGATGCACACGATGCGAAGCACACATGCAAGCTTCCACATCAAGAAGCAAAAACAAAAGCACAGTGGCATTGGCCTGCAAAACCACGAGATGTAGTGCACCAGAGCCTGCGGGGATTATTGAACGTCGGCCAGCGCCCAGAGTATGCTTAGGTTTGCGTGGGCGCCGTGCTGTGACGCTACTCCCCAACGCTCGCTATCGGCAACACATCCCTGGTCTCTCCAACCAGTTTACATTTCAACCATTGGCCTCGCAGGCCGTCAGGGGAGCGTGTGCCACTGTGATCTTTGTATCCTGGTGCTGTGCCTCACCACCGTGACCATCATGTGCGCCACCAGCGTGCGCAGCTGGTCCTGGTTGAGGACCTCGGGCGCCAGCGCCTTGATAAGGCGCGCCACCTCGCGCGGCTCCAGGTGGCCGCTGCCGTCGGCGTCGAGCGTCTGGAACATCGCCCGGAAGCGCTCCTGCACGCACCGTACATCACACCGATTCATCGTATAGGTAGGTGAGGGCGTGGTAGTGTGAAGCCGCATCCATCACTGACCAGGTCAGGGGAATTTGCAACTGCTGGTAAAAGTGAAATCCACCAGTTCCAAGGTTGTGGCATGCATTGGGTGATGTCGGCTGAACCTGGGCAGTAAAAGACTGGCAAGGCAGGCAGCAAGCCTTGCCTATAATGGCATGTCTTCCTGCCGTGCACGTGTATGGGCGCCGTGGCCTCTGCGTCGCACCCCACCTTGTCGTTTGCGACCAGCTTGCTGAGGCGCTTGAGCACCGTCACCATGCCAGCATCCAGCCCACCCCCGGAGGAGCCCGAGGCGGCGGCCTGTGCGTCACGCTCTATCGTCAGGCAGGTGCGGGCCGCGTTGAGCAGTTGGTCGTACGTGAGCACCACGTCGGATCCCAGGTCCAGCATCGCCTGTAGGTAGTAGTCAGAGAGGGCAGGGCAGGACAGGCTATGCCAACACCATAAGCAGCCTTCGCCATTGCTAACCACGAGCGGAGTATGTGTATACGGCTTTTTGCTGGAGTTATTGTGGACAACTACACTAGTGCATCGCTGTACTCCCAGGTCTATTTGGAGGTGTTTGCTTAACTTGACTTGGGATTACTGTTCGTGTTGTTTGACTACCGTACCGTTCAGACCCAGAACTTTGTGGACGACTGGCACGCGCATGCTCGCATGCAGCTACCCATCTCCGAGCAAAGTGTATTCACGTTCTAATTAAGGTCCAACCGCCTGCAAGCCTCGCCTGGAAATACGCCAGCTGTGCGCGTGTGGCGCGCGGCATCACCTCCACCATCAGGTTGCAAATCTCCCGCGCATCGAGCGCCCCGGAGCGGTCCCGGTCGTGCGCGTCAAACACCTGCCTCAGCTTCAGCCGGTTGTCTCGCAGGTACGCATCCAGCGCCTGCCACGCCCGCAGCCAGTTGCGGGGCCAGTACGGGTGGCAGTTAAAACCAACGTAATGACCTGCCGTCTGGCAATCGAGCAGCGTATGGCCCAGGATTTGTGCGCACTTGTGCAGGATGTGAGGCGAGCAGTCAGGTTTGGATGCGCGACTGGCGTGCTCATGTGTGTATTCAAATGTTGTTGACAGTGCTTATGTAATCTTGATCTGGGAGTTCGCGGCAGCGCAGCTGGACGACATCCCGCTAGCGGTTCCCCCAGCACTCTTGGGCCCACTCCCCACGCTTGGAGACTTTGCAGCAGCAGTGCCATCTGGGTACAGCACCAGAAGGCAATGCTGCAACAAAGTCTCTAAGCGTGGGGAGTGGGTCCAAGAGGGCTGGGGGAACCGCTAGCGGGATGTCGTCCAACTGCGCTGCGCAGCACGCCCCCCCCAGCCCCCTTGGACCTGGTAGCTCCTGGTAGGGATCATGCAAGCGGTGCACCGACAGCTGCAGCGCAGCCGGGTTGAGGTTCAGGACTTCAGGCTAAGACCCCACCTTGAAGAACGCCACTGCATGATTGTCCAACCCGACCACCGCTTGGCCCTGCAGTCTTCCGATAGCACGCGGCCACTCCTGGCCGCCAGGTGCTGGCTGGGAGTACACCACACGCGTACTGGAGTCCAGAAGAAGCTGTAGCACACCAGGGGTGTGGGGGGGGTGCAAAGCGAGAAAACAATAATGCTTTTTTACGGTGCTGAAATGCCCACTGCCCAATGCACGAGATTTGCTTTTTGCACCCTCGTTCCTGCATCAGTGCGCAATTGTTTGCAGTCGCCAGTGAGTGACCCGTGCAGGGCCATCGTTGCGAGTGGATCGTCACTGAATGTGACAAAAACGTAAAGTGCGACACCACAACCTTGCCCAATCTCTATTGAAATTGAAATAGTGAAATGCACCAAGGCTGCCTAAGCTAGGAACACCCTGCGCACAGCATCAGCATGCTTCAGCACAGCACTCACCTCCTTGCCCTGCCATCTGTACGGCTCTAGCTGCCAAACGTCGAACGCCTGCTCAGCGGGAGTGTAGGCCAGCTGTGCCCTGGCGGGCGGGAGCTCGATGGCGGCGGCCCGGCGCGGGGCCGTGAACCCCACCGCATGCACGCCTCGCGGAGTGATGAGCTGGGCGGCGTGCATCGCCTTCAGCAGCTCGGCGAAAGTGACCTGCAAGCGGGGCACATGTGAGATGCAGCAGCATTGCAGGCCGGTGCATCAGGATGTGGTAGTCACACACACAAAGCCCCGTCTGAAAGCTGTCCAGTACACGTGCATAGGGGATTGATGCAAGCTGCGCTCTTCAGGCCTATGCGACAAGTGCGACATTCTAGACATATGTCCATTGCAGTTTTTCGTGCTATTGTGTTGGACGATGCATACCGTGGCGGTCCAGGTGCAAGACAAGAATCACGTGGCTTGTGTTGTGGCCCGCACCTGGCCCTGGCCGTCCACGTCAAACGCGTGCACCTGCGCCAGCGCTACCCTCAGCACCTCTGGCGCCGCGCCTCCTGCCATCTGCTGAGCCTGGCCCAGCTCCAGCAGCTGGCGCAGCAGCGCTGACACGCCATCATAGTCGAGGCCGCCACGCAGACCGCGCTGCTGCTCGTAGCTCTGGAACAGCCGCTGTGCCTCCAGCTGCGAACCCAGCAGGAGTGTGTGCGTGGTGTCGGGGTGTGCGTGCATTTATTGCAGGCATGTGCTGGAGCCATGACAGGAATGGCATCAGGTCACACACCCCAAGACACATGTTTGACTAACCAGGCAGGTTTCGGTGAAGGGCCAGAAAGGCGCCAGTAAGGCTGTCAGTGCCTCACCGTGTTTGTGGCCAGCAGCTGTGACACTCTGTTCAGGTGCCTCAACGCTGCAGCGTCGCCTGCACCGCCAGCGCCAGGGCTTGCTGAGGACGACGATGCCTGCTGCAGCCGAAGGACGTCCACCACCTGCAATGCACCCAAAGCAACATCACCTCACAGTCACATTGAACTGTTACCGGCCTCCCTTTAGCACCAGCAGCCCATCCACACACTGGTGCGCTGCATTCTTTGCATATGGCTCTCGCTTGGCTCTCCCGGCCAACGGATGTAGTTCATTCAAATTCATTGATCACTGCACTCCCTTACTTCCCATCTGGGGTGGGTGCATGGGCCGTTTGGCCAGCACGCTCCTGAATGATCAAAGTCGCAGCTCAAGCGTTCACACCCTGTGTAAGTGGCGCATCGTGCTGCGATGCGGCAGGCTGGTGCGAGGTACTTGACGCGGCTCAAAATTGCTGGCCAACGCGGCATCTTGTGCACCGTTCTCTCACCTGCGTGGCGGCACGCACTATCTCCTCACGTGTCACCCTGCGGTCACCGTTCTCATCCAGCATCGCCTGCGCTTGCACACACGGCACAGCATACCCGGCACCCGACAAAAACCCATCACAGCTTCTATCTACGGCCGGCAGACATGAAAATCGATTGATTTTTTTGGTTTGGTTTCATGGAGGCGAGCAGGGGGGGAGCGGATGCTGCCAATCTATCGGCAGCCCGATGTGGGAGCGGGCGTGTACCTGGAAGAAGCGCGTCTGGCCGCGCGTGGCGGCCGGCATGAGGTACGCCACCAGCTGCGCGACCTCTTGCAGGTCTAGGTAGCCCTTGGTGCGGCCGCCAGAGGCGGGCGAGGGAGCGTCGAAGCGCGCCAGCAGATCCGCCAGGCCCAGGCGCTGCGCCTTGAGCGTGGCGTCGAGGTTGGTGAAGAAGTCGAGCGCGGCGCGCTGGTCCAGCGGCTCCAGCCTGCAGCATGTAGGCGCGTGCACGACTTTCAGGAACAGCGTTGTGGCCTTGGCCTACACTGGGCCTACAGCTTTACAATTCTGATCGGCTTGTATCAGGTTTGATGGTTGGACGAGTGGTGAAATGGTGGCAGAGTATGTAACAGGGGTGAGAGAGTTACCACACAGCACACCTGCTGCCGTTTGATGACAGGCGAGCAACAGGAACCCGCGCATTCATGCACTGTTTGGAGAGTATACATGGGTCAGATACAAGACTGCCTGTGGCCTGTGCACAGGAGCTCCAGCCTGCATACAGCAATACCAGCGACGACTGTGGAGCGTGCGATTGCTTGCGGCTGCATGAGAAGCAAGCATGCCAGGCTGTGCGACCACCACGTTGCGTTGAGCCTCAAAAGGCAGACCTGCTTTCTCCTGCGCGCCTTCCCACCAGCTCCGGCCACTCCGAGCGCGGCACATCCGTGTACACGAGGTTGGTGACGGAGTCCAACAGGTAAGGCCTCCCCCTGCACATCAGCGAAACCGCCACCATCAGCAAACCTGTCAGCCACCACCATCACCACGTGCACCATCACAGTGACTCACATGCACTGCACACACATAACATCCTAAGGCTTTGTGACAGTCGTGCTCCTCCTCCTCTCAGACTGGAGCACTCCTCACTCCTGGTACCCGATCGGGGGGAGCATGGGCCGCTTGGCCGATACGCAGAAGTGGTGACAAACGAAGTGAGGTGGTGACAAACGAAGGTTTGTCCGGTGCCAGCAGAAAGATAAGGCGGGTTTCCGCCGCATGCATGTGTTGCCATGCAGGTTGCCAGCATATTGTACAGAGGACAGTTTTAGCTCACCCGCATTGCCAGGCGTGTAACTCCCACGTGCTGGAGTAGGACGGGCCCGCCGCCAAGGCACTGCTTGGCGGGGCAGCAGCCACCCTGTAGCCCCACAAGAACGACATGTGAGTACGAATTGTCAACACCTGCAATTGCAGTACATATCACTTGACCAGCAAGTGACCTCTTGATGACGGATTTCACCGTTTGCGGTTTTGGTTGGCCCGGTGTTGCTCTTGTGCATGCCGGCGACCAGGTCAAAGTGGCGCAGCAGACTGAAACTCACCTGGTTGGTGGTGGTGCTGCGATGCCGAACCCAGTCACATACACCTGGCCCGCGGGGCCGCGTCCCTGGACTGCCCGCAACACCGCCATGAGTTCGTTGAAGGTGAGCTCTCCGTCGCCGTTCACATCCATGGAGTGGAGGTACGACAGTACGTACTGCAGCTCGCCTGGGGCCAGCTCAGGCAGTACACCTCGCAGGAAGCGGGACAGCTCGTAGAAGCTGAGCGAGCCGTTACTGCAAGGCACAAGACGCACAGCAACATGCAACGCATGTCACGATTTGCATGGCCGTGCTGGATTGGTGAAGATTGCATGATGATCAACGGATATTGCTTGCCTTTTGACTATGACCGTGACCAACAAGTGTGATGATGATGGGCAGTTGACTGATGAAGATCAAGGCTCGATGCCAGAAGCATGCAACCTGAACACCATCACATCCTTCATCAGCAGTCAACACGCTTGGCCACCGCTAGCCGCTGAGTCACTACGCCGCCCCACACACAAGTTCGGCTTTGTATGCGCCTATTTGTCACTCCACACACCCACGCCGCCCGCAGAGTGGTGCGGACCCTTATGAGAGGGCGTTCATAATTATACATAAATGGTCAGCTGCTCTCTCACCCATTGTGACTGGGCTTACGTCGTGGTGCACAAACACCATAACGTGAACGAGGAGCGTTCGTCGCCTCGCTCACCCGTTCTTGTCCGCGTACTCGAACTGGCGCTTGACGGCCTCCGGCGCCGCCGCCAGGCGCTGCGAGGCCTTGTGCAGCGCGGTGCGCACCTCCGCCGGCAGCGCCTCGCCCTGCAGCTTCTCCGCCGCCTCCAGGCACACCGCCGTGGCACGCACAAACTCGTCGTAGGTGATGGCGCCGTCGCCGTCGATGTCAAACATCGCCTGCAAGCATGCGTGCATAAACGCGAAACCCTCGCCATTTATCAGGGTAACCACACACCTGTGTGTTGCCGGAGAGCTCACTGAATAGTTGATTCACCAATTGACTGCGCAACTGCATGGTCTTACACTGTTACAGGCATGAGTGGATAGGCAGGTGCGTGAGCGCGACCATCCATACAAGCAGGCAGTTGTGGACACCAGTCAATTTCCTGCTGTAGAAACTATTAGTGTATTATCGAAAGTACGACCCCACACCTGGAAATAGGCCAGCTGGGACCGCGTAACGTCCGGCATGACAACCTTGATGAGGCGTGCCAGTTCGTCGGGGCTAAGCTGGCCGTCGCGGTTGGAGTCATACTGCGCAAACATCTGCGTTGGTTATAAGATGCACACCACATGCAGCCGCCCCAAGCTATGGATTTGAAAAGGAAATTGCAGGTGCGGGTCGGGAGTTGAGGGTCCGGGAACGGGCAACAATGTGGTGCAACACGACGCCAGTCTGGCAGGTTTGCAGTTGCGGTTGCAGTTGCACATTTGTGGCCACCAGGCATTCAAGACATTAAAAGGCATGAAGAACAGCCACCATCAGGGAATCAGGCGTTGCTCACATCCTTGAGGTGGACCTTGTTGGTGCGCAGATATCTATCCAACCGGTCGAACAGGTCGGCCGGGCGCGCCCGCTGCACGCGCACCACCTCGCCATTGGAGGACAAACGCCCCACCAGCTCCGGCCAGCCGTATGTGCCATCAGGCTGCAGCTCGGGCGGTTGGTACAACAGCTGGGAGTGCGGGTCCAAGAGGTACAGCCGCCCATTGTACCGCAACTCCTGCAGCAATGTCAAAATGGGCGTAAAAGTGACAAGGCAAGGTTACATTCATCTTTGAGCCCGACGGTCACGGGTAATTGATGCAAGCATGGACATAGCACATGTTTGCCTGATCCTGCTGCGCCAGGGGGCTCAAGGTTGCCATTCAAGTTTGCCAATCAAGGTCGGATGATGCGTTGAGCCTCGACAAGCCCCAGGCACGAACCCAAGTGCAAGCAGAGTCCTCCAATTGCTCATGCTAGGAACACTTGGATCTTATATTCTTATAGCGACCAGGAACTGTTCAGCCGAAAGGTCGACCGCACCTTTCAGCTGGAGACCGACAGCCAGGCCACACCCTTCTTACCTTCAGGAGCCATTCCCTGCCATCACTGCCGGAGAGGCTGATGGACCTGCCAGGCGCAGCCGCTGGGGAGGCCAGCGGCGACGCCTGGCTGAGGAGCGGTGCTGCGTAAGCGGGCGGCGTCGGGGCGGAGGCCAACACAAAACTTCCCTGCTGTCGGACCTCCTGGCTGCCAGACCTGCGCCAGACACCAATACACCATTGGCAAAATGCCACAGCGGCATGCATGGATGCATCCAGACCCTGTGCTTAATCCTGACAGACGGAAGCAGGAGGGCACACTGACGTACGAGGGTCGCACGAGGGCATTGCAGCACGGCACACGTGCGGACTGAGCGCAGCACGAGCAGGGCGGCTGTGGCACGTTGGACGGGGCCCTCACATGTTGTTGACGGTGACGGTGACCGCGCGCAGGGCGATGGCCATCTCTCGCATGCTGATGGCGCCGTCGCCGTCCAAGTCGTACCGCCGCAGGTGCGCCAACACATACCTGCCGAGAGGCCACAGGCCCAGTAATAAGCGTATGCATATCGCTCTGTGTCGCTCTATGAGTCAACCAGTACAACATACGAGCGTAACGCTCTGCGTTGAGGATTCCGCACTTGAAATCATGATCTGAGTCAGCAACATGGCGGTGTCCTAGGCTCCGGCGTGTGTGGCACGTACTGCACTGAAATACAGGTACACTGCCTGCACACATCCCGAATTGTCACTGTTGTGGTGCAGTGATTCTGTGTAGCCTTGCGTACAGCGGGTCGGAACAAGAGGCACAAGGCATGCACGTGTGCGCACCTGAGGTGCTGCGGTGTGAGGCCTGGCAGCGCTGACCGCAGCAGGCGTGCAAGCTCGGGCGTCTCCAGCACGCCGCTGCGGTTGGTGTCCAGGCGGTTGAACTGGCGCTGGAAATCCGCAGACTGCGCACCAGGTTGCATGTTCCACACTTGCACGGTCATAGGACTCACACTACATGTGTTGTCTCACGTCAGGAACGTGTCGGCCAAACGGTCCATGCTCATCCAGATGGGGACAAACCATTTCGATTGTGCGTCAGCTGCACGCATTGTGTGTATGACAATCTTGGATGTGGGTCGCGCGGTGGATCAAAGCACGCACGGCTAGCACGGCACTGCAGGGACAACGCATACCTCTGCACGCAGGTATGCCGACAGGCGCTGCAGCGCCTCCCGCGCCTCAGGCGTGCGCTGCGCTGCCGCGGCCTCGTCCTGGCGCGCCGCCTTGGCGGCCTGCAGGAACTCCTCGTATTCCACACGCCCATCAGCGTTGGCGTCGATCATGACCTGCAACAACAGACGGCCGTGCCATTCCATACAAGCGTGCAGTATACAACACAGCCAAGGGATTGTGACAGGCCGATGCTCCTGTGAAGCGCCAGGACATCACGCACCAGTTGCACAGGTGTGTGAAGAAGCCCAGGACTTGCCAACATCGAACGCGGTCAACGAATGCGGCATGCATGCAGCAGCCTCGCAATCTCACACAAAGGAAATGCAAGGCAGCTTTGGCCGAACACACTAGGCCATAGGACAAAGGACCTGCCTGAAAGTACTTTAGGTCGGCTGGCGTCACGCGCGGCAGGAAGTTGCGGATGAGGCGGCCCAGCTCGTCCGGCGTCAGCCAGCCGCGCTTGGCGTCGTCAAAGGCGTCGAACACGGTGCGCGCGCGCACCTTGTTGTCCCGGAGGTACTGGTCCAGCACGTCAAAGAGGGGCGCTGCACGACCACAGCCACATGACCATAGCCACGCAAATCGAAACATGCATGTAGCTTAAGATGCATGGAACTGAAGATCGGCTAGGCTCAAAAGGCAGGCAGCATGCGTTCAGCACGTTCAGCTCCGCAGTGGCATTGTGAAACGTGTTGCTTTCCCGCTCGCACAACTTCCGGATGATGTTTCTGGTCGCCCGACCGTTTGTGTATAACTTGTGAGAGTTATACCTCAGTGCATGTGTTAGGCACAGGTTCTGAGGCGTGCTGGCTGGCGTGTGGGCAGGCGCTGACAGGCCTGCTGTCGGCATTCAGGCCAGGCATCGCATCCTGATTGCTTCACATCCCTGCACCCATGGCTTTTCCAAAGCAACTATGGGTGCCGGAATGTGAACTGTGTAGATGACGTGGCGCGAGTGGCGGAGCTGATAATGGCACGTGACACACTGACAGTGACAGTCATAAGTATGAGCTCACTAGGCTCACCTGTCTGTTGCCGGTCCACCAGCTGCACCTTGCCGTCCACCATCGTGCCCACCAGCTCCGGCCAGTCCGCGCCCGCCACGTCCTGGTACACGCGCCCCGTGCGGCTGTCCAGCCAGTACTGCTTGCTGCCGTACGTGACCTCATCCAGGATCCAGGTGTCGCTGCAGCAGACATCCAGGCAGGGCGGCCTGCCGTGTAAGCCTTTCCGTGCGTGCGCTTCCTGAGTAGTGTGCTCATATTCAATTGCTTGGCTTGTTCTTGTCTGTGCAGTCTGTAGGCCACACCCTGTGCTTTCCCCTGCCGATAGACGACGGTGTCTTAAGCTGGTAGTAGCAGCAAGCCGTCGTGCAAACAAGGTGGCAGGGGATGAATGCAGCCGTGCTGGGTTTGTGTATGATTGACCCGCAAACCCGCATCCCAGGCCTCAGCATGCGTACAGCAGTCTGCACAGTGTCTCTCTGCGCCTGCTGCGCGTCAGTTCCTTACTTCTCAAACGTGACCTTCATGGGCGTTCCTGGGTGCCTGCGTGACCCGGATGCGGACGTGCGGCGTTGTGGTTCGGACTGCTGCTGCGACGAGATGGGGACGCGCAGGGTGCGCAGCAGCGCCCTCCAGCTGATGCTGCCGGACTGTTCGATGTCCTGTTAGCGGCGCAGCAGACCAACAACATGGCCCTCAGTCTGCACGCTCAACACCCGACTCTGTCCCAGGCAATGCCCCAGATGTATGCTACATTGCTATGATCTGTGGCTCTGTGCAGGGTCCCGTTACCAGCCACCTCATCGCATGCAAACATGTAGGGTCCACGTGTAGGGTCTGTGATTCATGTTATTAGGGTCACGCGTGCGTCACCCACCTGTGCATGCAGGTAGGAGATGATGCCTCTGCGCTGGTTCGCGGAGAGCGTCGGCAGCATGCGCTTCAGCAGGCGTGCAAAGTCCGGCAGGCGCAGCGCCTGGCGGCGAGTCGCGTCCTCCGCCTCAAACGCCTGCTGGTACGAATCCTGCTCGCCACACACCATGCATTACCCTTGTAAATGAGCAAATGACCGATTTCATTTCATGCTTACATTCGCCAGGACATCATCACCAGCCAACCATCTTTGGATGCTCTTGAGTGTCGGTAATCAGGCGGGAACCCTGAATGCAAACGGGCATTCATGTGGCATGCGAACATAGGCCCCCCACCCCCATCCTACCCGGCCGCGCTTTCAGAATCCACTCCCGTCCTAGCTCGGACCGTGACCCCGAGAGTGGATTCCAAAAGCGCGGCCGGCTAGGATGGTGGTGGGGGACTACGCATGCCACATTTTCATGTGTGTGGTATACTGGTAGTTTGCATACAGATAGAAAAGCAACACGACAGCATGCACACGCGCGGCAAAGGACGGCATCCTTGCACGGGAGCCTTTCTCATCTAGGCACGTTGCATGTGCATGAATGCGCGGTGTAGCGTGTACGGGGCGCGCTGCCCACCGTGTACTGTGTGATGTGCGCCTGCAGCGTGTCCAGGCCGGCGCGCGTCTCGGCGTCGCCCGCGCCGCCCTGCGCCGCCTGCCGCTCCGCCGCCATGCAGTCCTTGGCCACGCTGAGGAACTCCTCGTAGCCGGTGCCGCCCTTGCCATCGATGTCCAGCAGCGCCTGTGGTACAGTGAACCAGCCCAGACACGGCCACTTTACACTGGTGTTTGTGTTAGCATGTACTGTTTGTGTGAACGACCAGTATCGTGATCGCAGCCGTTGCCTGTTCAGCGGCCATTGACAGCTGCTCCAGTTGTGTGGGGTGTTGATGAGCGCATGTGCGCTTGCTGGGCCACACAATATGAGTGCCAGCGCCGGCCACAAGCTGCAAGTTTCCCGTGAGGCTTGTGCTGGTTGGCCCACTAGGTTTGGGTTTGTCATGGCCAGCTCTTGCTGGGCAGGCAGACTGGGAGAGCTGCATGCCTCTTACGGAGTTCCCCCTCAGGGCCTGGAAGGATTTCAGTAGCAGGTTTTGACATTTGAAGCTTTTAGCCAAGGCCACCAATGCTTCCTTCCCTCTAGCCAAGCACGGGTGAGCAGGTGACCCTCACAGGAGCTGAGAGGTCCCACCTGGAAGTAGTGGAGGTTGCCGGGTGAAGAGCCGGGCAGCAGCGTCACCACCAGCCGCCGCAACTCCTCCACGTCCAGGTGGCCGGACTTGTCAGCGTCCAGCTCGTCAAACACGTCCTTGAAGCGGCGCCTGCGCACGCAGCCAAACCATCGAGCAGAACCACAGCGCGCGATACGTTATCGCAGGCAGCCCAACAACAGCACCGACGTTTACACCGCGGCAAGCGCCATCTGCAAAGCCTGAAGCCTGCTTATGTGTTGAAACCTGGGCTGCACCGCTTACTGGTAGGTGCGTAAGTAGGCGTCTAGTGCTGTGAACAGCCCGTCTTCTTCTTTGCGCTCCATGAGCTTAATCGCGCCAGTGGAAGGGTCCTGACGCCCCAGCACCTGCAAGCATGCGCATGTACAACACACACGCAATTTGAGAAGCATGCGCGCGTGATGCGTGCGCTGGTGTAGAGCCATCATGCGTCAGCTGGCAGGCCCACAAGTCCACCAAAAACATGGCAACAGGCTGAGCGGCCAGCGTGCACACAATTCGTTGCTGCGGCGGCAGCACCTGATTCACAGTGCCGACCCATGGCGGGCTCCCAGCACATGTGCAGATACCACACAACACAGAAGCAGCGGTTGGAGACGTTTGACCAGCAAGCACATTCACAGCGCGGGGGCCGAGTCCTCCAGCAACACCCCATGCCCCCTGCGCCCGTCTGAAGCGTGGACGTGGAATGTCTCAGCGGCCAGCCTCACCTGCGGCCACTCGCCGGGCCGAGCCTCCGCATACACCAGCCCCGTCTCCCTATCCATTTTGTAGTACTGCCGTGTCGTGCCATCCCACACGTCTTCCAACACCCACGCCTGCTGCTGCTGCTGCTGCTGCTGCGGCTGGTAGCCGCCCTGGAGCCCCCCTGGAGCTACCTGAGCGCCATTCGGCGACAGCGTCAGCGCCTGCGCGGTGGAGGGCATGGCGGGGTACGCTGCGGCTGCAATGGTGCCTGGGGCGGCAGGCGCGGCGATGGCGGGTGGGCGGGGCGAGGCGCTGGCTCCAGGGGGTGGCAGCTGCGGCGTGGTGACGATGTCGACTGCACGCACCGCATGCAGCAGTTCCTCCCATGACACCATGCCATCGTTGTTGTAGTCCAGCCTGAATGCAAGCACCACACGGGGTTATTAGCCCGGGGATACAGCAACGGAGTGCGCATTAGCAGTGGAAGAGGACAGCTAAGCCTGACGGTAACAATACCGCTTACTGTCGGCTCAGGGCGTGCGCTGCAGTCAATCGGAAAAAGTGTGCAAAGGGAACGACGCAGGGACTCGTGAACCATTCTTGGCACGCAGGAGCAACTGCTGGAGCAACTGCCTATGCATAGAATCTGTTATCATGTATTGCAGCGCCGCTGGCGTGTGCAAGAGCGGGAAGCGGAGCATGGCGGGTGCTCACGCGCGCGCACGGCTATGGCCGCACCCACCCGCGCATGTGCATGATGAGCAGGCGCGTCTGCTGCGGCGCATCCGGCAGCGCCGCGCGCAGGAAGGACGCCAGCTCACGCGGGTCCAGCTTGCCCTTGCCGGCGGCGTCAAAGCTCAAGAACTGCGCTTTGGCGGCTCCCTGGCACCATTGATGTCACGCAATCGAGCCCGGCCAAAGCAGAAGCGCAGAAAGCGTGGATTGTTGAGCTGGGGTTTTCAGAGACCATGCCATGTTGTCGCCAACGCAAACAGGAATGCATCTAAACTGCCAGCGCAACTCAACTTCTCGCATCCTGTTGCATCCATTGGTAGGAGCTCCGTGGGTGCGGGTGTGAAGCGATACGTATGGAGCGACAGGGTGAAGCGCTTGCCACACTATTTCCCCCCAGACCCCACCCATGCAGCCATGCCCCCCAGCAAACCACGCACACATGCCCCCCAAACTCCTCGTATGAAATCTGCAAGGCCGTGCACGACACCCCACGGAGCTGACACATGCCGGTGCCCCGCTAGCCCGATTCGTCTCACCCTCTGCGCGGTCAGGTAGGCTGCCACGGAACGCAGCGCCGCTGTCAGCTGCGCGTCCGCCTTGCTGGCCGCCTGGCGCTCCGCGTCCAACGACTCCTTCGCGGCGCCCATGAACTCCACCTGGCTGATCGCGCCGCTGCCGTCCGCGTCCAACATGGCCTGCCAAACAATCACGTGCATATCAGCCATGTGTGGCCATAGCAGCATCACGGCGCAAATCTCCCGAAAAAATATTGGGGGTACGATATCGGACCCGCAGGTATGACCACTGCCCGCTGTGTTTGCAAGGCTGATTTGCGGTCATGCATGCCAGATGGAGCATGCGTGTATGCAAACAACACGCGTCAATGAGCTTGCTTGAAGTGCAGCACGGCACCGCCAGTCCCCATCCACGCACTCATGCGCTCATGCAAGGTGTGAGGCATCGAGATGTGAGCGCCACGTGGCGGGATGAGTGTCGAACAGGATGTCAGACCACCATACACCATCAAAAATTCAGCAATTCTAGGGTGCCAGAGTGGCGGTAGGTGGATTTATGTAGGGCATACTTGCAGGCCCCACCATGAGATACTTGAGGTCAACCACCGTGACGCCGGGCACCAGCTCCTTCACCAGGCGCGCCAGCTCGCGTATGTCCAGGCTGCCCGACTTGTCGGTGTCAAACGTGTCAAACAGGTCCCGGAACCGCACCTGGAGCGGCAAATCACTTGCACTGCCAGGTCAATGCCACCTACCCATGTGTTCGCTCGCACGCAGGAGGTGTCACACGCGAGGATGTGGGTCAGAGACGACAATTTGTGATGCGCAAGCGCGCTCATGGTGTGGGTGGTGGATTGACACAGTGCGACTGCAGCGTGTGTGGCCATGCGTGTGGCTGGCCACACGGCAGGCTGGACTGGCAGAAGTGGCAAGCTGAGCGGACACGTCGCGTGATGCCCCACATGCCTAGTGCTGCTTGGGGGTTCAGCTTGCTTTGCATGCCGCTCGGGCTGAACGCTGTGTGCCGCACGCACACCTTGGAAAGCACACTGCATGGCCCCACGGGAACCAAACACGCACCTTGTTGTCACGGAGGTATTTGTCCAGGTTGCTGAACAACTCGCTCGTCGTGCTGCGTGCCCTTGGCACAACCCGGCCCTCCTGCACCCATGTTCGTGAACACGGAGCCAAGGACCATGCAAAATTTTAGGCTTTGACGTCAAGTGTACATCTTGGCAAAGTGCTCGCAGGCAGCATCAGTCGCACATAACAGCATTATGCCGCATTACATGCAGCAGGAGTGGCGTTGCACAGTGTGGGATGGCATATCATTGGAGTGGGCGGATGATGCTGCCCTACACACGCACATACCATGTCCTGACAACGATGATACACACACTGCATCGAGTTGCTGTGAGGGCATCACACCAGCACCCCCGAGTGCAGGGTTCGGGGTCATTGCCCTGCAGGCGGACGCGCGACGCTCATGAGCATCCATGAGGAGCGCACTTGGGGGCCGTGCGTGCATCAGCCACCTCTCCAGCGCCCAGAGCTACCCCACCGTGGCCATTTTCCTTGATGTACACACACCTTCCATGTGCCGACCAAGTCAGGGTAGCTGTGCTGCGTGCTCTCAGTGTACACAGCGCCAGTTCCACGGTCCAGCAGATACTGGGCACCCTGGCTGGCGAGCGGTTCCAAGCGCCACACAGCTGAGCTTATGCTGTCCGTGCTTGCTTCCTTGTGCAGGCCTGTGCCTGCTGATACAACCTGGCCTCCAGGGCTCTGTCCGAAACTGCTGGTGGTTTCGACGCCGCCCGCGCCGCGGCCATAGGAAGACGCCAAAGTGGTTTCCTCACTCGGTGAAAAGCTGCTTGCTGCCCTAGAATACTGCGCAGCAGCTGTCATGGGCTTGCCATACACTGGCGCACGGCCAGCAGGCACGGGTGGGTGGGTCCCATCTTCCAGCGTTTGACTGAGACGAGTAGGTGTTGCTTGGTATGGACCACTGCCTGAGTATAGGCTGGCCACGCTGGCTGTGGAATCTCGAAGTTTAGGGTCCTCCCGCACCCCTGGCTTTGGATTGGCCATCGCTCGTCACGTTCTGTGTTCGTTGCAGGGAGCACCAAGGGACAAGCGGTCAAGAGTCATGCTGGTTTGTTAGAAACAATTGCATGTCAACACATTGAAGCGGCCAGCTTATCAGCCACACCATAGGTGCAGAGGCCAGTCAAAGCTAGGTGGTCAACAGTTGCTGGCGACGCGCATACATGCAAATTGCGAATGCACCGTACGACAGTGCTGGGCGCGGCTTGACACGTGGACAAGAACCAATAAGTAACCCAGGTGTTTTCACTCCCAAGCGAGACCTGCCTCAGGGTCGTGCGCTTCAGCATGGCAGCACGTTTTGGGTCAAGATGTCAACGGCTCACCAAAAGGTCCACTCCGTGTTGCCACCAGTCACACAGCTCAGCGTTCAGCGATGATTACAGAAACCCAGGTCGGTTGTGTGGCTTCGTAGTTGTCCACTGCCTGGCGCCCTGACCATGGTGGCTGACTCGCGGGCTAGCGCCTCAAGTGACTTCCTTGGCTGGGTATTGTGGGTGGAAAAAAACAAGGTTTGGCTGTGCTTGCAAGTAATAAAAACGAGTGTGAAAGGGCAGTCACGGTGGTTGATTTATTGATTGCCTGCCTGCTGTGCTTGATTGTTCCTATGCGCTGGCATAGGTGGTCACTGGCCTTCGCGGCCTGTTGCTGGCTTCCCACTGGGCCCCAGCCCTGACCATGTAATCCAATCAATCAATCAATCAGTGCACACATCTGCCAATGTCCAGGAAATGCAGGTACAGGTGGCCAGCATGGCGGTCAAGCATGGCATGACGCACACCCCTGTGCTGACTGTTTGCAACATCGCATGATTGATTCGCGGGCATATCAAAGTCAACCTCTTGCGCGCCTCACGGTCGTCACCGCCTCAAAGTCCACGTGCCTACATCACCGTGTGGTGTTGAACGCCGTGGCAGGGCGTAAGCATTGACAGAGCGCAGGGGAGGAGGAGGCAGAGATGGAGATGCTGGAAACCTGCTGAGGCACTGCAGTGCGGCTGCAGGCGTGGCTGCCTGCCGTCCTTGAGGGTGATCCTGCAGCTTGAGTTTCAGCCTGGCATACGGCACGCGAGCCACAGTGCATGTTCAGGTTCTTGACGTCGCTGTGCAGTGAAGGGTGTGCCATAACCTGTCAGGGTGGTGAGGCAGACCTAGCTGGGGGAGAAAGGGGCAGGGGAGGGGAGGGGAGGGGGAGGGGGCAGACACAGGGATGGGCTTTGCGCCTCTTTGGGGGGAGCAGAGGACCCCGTATTATGAGTCTCACCCGCAGTGATGTGTGCCGGAAGGCACGAAGTCTGTGAGTTGGGGTCAAACAACAAGGTATGCATGGCCCGATGGGAGAAGTGACCAAAATGTAGATGCACTGTGCGAAATCCTCACGCAGCAGTACAGCACAGGGAATAGATCTACACGTTTTGTGGTTGTCCTCACCTTGGTTGACGACCTATTCAGACCTTTCCACTGCAACACGAGCAAGAAACACGACCATGTCCTGAGCGCGGAGGAGAACCCTTCCCTCTTGTTCCTCAACCCGCTTGCTCCTCAAATCTCAACGTCATCATAGCATGCAACATGTAGACGCCCTTTGAAACTGGCTCGCACAGCGTCGCTCGGCCTTGCGCTTTTCGCCTTGGACAATAAAGCGCAGTCACGTGCGCCTGGTTTTGGCTGCAGCATGGAGCGGAGACAGCAGAGACAGCAGTCGACGACACTATACACACAATGCAGCAGACTGTAGGAGTCCAGTAGCCAGGGAGGCGCTATGGCCTCGAGACTGGTCTTTCAGTCTTTGCTTGCCGCGTCCTGGATTGCCATATGGGTGTTTGCGCTTACCGCATGCACGCTGGTCCCTGCAGCGGCGAACACCGTTGCTGTCAGCAGTGTTACGGAGCTCTTCCAGGCGCTTGCAGACCACAGCATAGACAGCATAGGCCTGGTGTCAGATGTCACACTCATGACAAATGTCGCAGCCGTGCAAGCGGGCGCCACGCTTCAGCCAGGCAGACGCCTGCTCATTGAGACCAGCAACGCCAGCAACAATATGAGCACATGGCGCATGCTGGACCTGTCTTACATGGCGAACAGAATCCATTTGAGCAGCAACGTGTCACTCACTTTCTCACGCGTGCATATCTTACAAAGCCGCGTGCCTCGACTGCTGTCCTACCCAGGTGAGCACACTGCGAGTTTCCACGTGGGATTCCTTACATCTGCACTGCTGCTGCTTCCTGGATCCCAGCCCTTGACCGTAAACGTCGCTCTGGCATCACCATGAAACTTTGTCCTGTGCCAAGTCCTGCACCCACAGCCTTTGCCCTGTGCCAAGTCCTTTTCGTTGAACATCAGTCCTTGGCATGTGTTCAGTAACTGCGAGCTGATAAGTGTGTTGGCCCTGCGCGCACATTGCTGCCTGCCAGGTTTTGACATATTCGGTGTTGCCGACATGGACCAGACTCAACATCCCAGCTCAGTAGTGACTGTGGATACGGTCGTGCTGCAGCGCATATATTGTATTCCATATGAGTACATCGTCCTGCCCAACGTCCTTCAGGCAGTCCAGGATGACCGGCCAGTCAGCGTGTATCCAGGAAACCAAACCATCCTGAACCTTGACAACACCATGCCGCACTGCTACACCCCTCAGCTAAACGTGCTAACTGGATCCACAGCTCCCACACAGTGCTGGACGCAAGGCTGGGTTGTACAGGACGGAGCGTTCGAGGCCGTCGCACTATCCGAAATCACCACTGGGACGTACGTCAAGGCCCGGTACTACTTCATCCTCCGAGACGCAGCTGTCCTGTGCGACGCAGTATCCGACAGCACGTGTGTGCTGCGCTATGGTCCAGATAACTGTGAAGCGGTGAAGCCACCACCGCCTGGGCCGGTGCTCCCTGGGGGCGATGGTGGAAGTGGCGGTAGCAATGACGACGGCAGTGGCGGTACCCCGCTCGCCGCAATCATAGTGCCCTCAGTGGTGGGAGGTGAGGCCATGCAAAGCTGCTGCAAGGCCCTCCGTGTCTCGTGCAGTGGGCACCAGTGCGCACATGTAAAACGGCAAGGGGAAAGGGGAGCGGCAGCCGAAGAAAAAAAAGGCAGACTCCACATGTAACGTGTAACAGGCTTCACATTACATTTTACTACATTATAGCCTGCAAAACGCTGTTTGAGGCAACCCTTGTGGTTCTCTACTTCGTCACCAGAAGCCTGTTGTCCGCAAATCTTCATTGCATCTGTCAGCGCACTACCTGGGTGCATGTTGTCACTGTGCATTGGTGTGTTGTTCGTACAGTGACTGAAACACCGGTGTGTTGTGCCTGGTCGCTCGTTTGGCAGGCCTCATGGTCATCGGAATTGTAGGTCTGGCACTCGTCATCAGTCGGAGGCCCACCCAGGTGCCCCGTCGGCACCATGCAGAGCTGCAGATGCGTGGCAAACAACGGCCGCAGTGAGTGTGCTACTGCGCTGCGTGAGCCACACGCTGCCTGCCTGCTTCCGCCATGCAGGTCTGAGATGGCTGTGGCATGCCTGTCCTTGCATGTGCATGGTACAGCATGCACGCACATGCATCGAGACAGTAGCAGCAGCCAAGCATTCTGAGTGTTGTGCATCCAGGCCACGTGTTGCCGCCGGGCATCCACCCAGCGGCGGGCCATTCCTGGGTGCATGCCTCACGCTCACGCGCACGCATATGCGGCTGGACCGCTGCTCTGGGGTACGATGGTAACCTGCTTGCGCACCCATGAGCTTCTGACCCATGCCGTCCAGTGGCTTGTGCTCATGGTGTATATTGTCTTGCCGTGCTGCTCAAACCTTCAAGAACTGGCAGGGGTGGTGGTGAAGACGATGGCGCCCCTGCATTGCCACGCGACGAATCTCCACTTCCAACAGATCCGGAGGAGGCCTGCGTCTGCTGCTCCAACCCCATCACCATGGTTTCGTCTGGTTTCGGAGCGACCACGATCACCATCCACAGCCCGCACGATCCGTACGACCCAAATCAGGCCTCCACGTGCATGCAGCTCCAACATGCTGCAACGCCTGATTGCGTCAGCGCCCATTCCACCGCCGATGGTGTCACCCGCACCACAGCCACGACCCCACACGTCCATTACGGCATCCAACATAGCTGGCCAGAGCAGGGGGACGCCGCAGCGGGCGGCACGGTCCGCGCGCCGAGCCGCGGCGCCTCGCTATGCTCGCTGCTGCTGGGCTCCGTGATGTCGCAACACGGCGTCGACGGCGGGAGCAGCAGCGGGGGCGGGAAACGCCACCAGGCGGATGTGTCCGGGGGCGCGCGGCGCGCCTTCGCACCCAGCGAAAGCGCCCACGCGTCCTCTGGTGCCAGCGGCCGGGGCCCCCGGCCCCCGGCCAGCTCTGCTAGGGGCGCTGCAGGCAGCAGCGGCGTAGGGCACGACGGCAGCATGCATTCCCCGGCTCGCCTGGACAGCAGCGCGCTGCCATACTCTTCTTTCACTCAGCGGAGCAGCGGGGTGTCAAGGCGTGACAAGGACGCAACAGCAATGGCCAGCGGCAGCGCTTCCGCCACAGGAACGGCCGGCAGTGGCTCGCTCCCAGCCTCCGGGGAAGGTCCCTGGGCGCACCCGCACCGGGCGGGGAGGGCGGCAGCGGCAGGCGCTGCAGACACTCCTGGGGGCGGCAGCGGGCGGGGCAGCACCGGCACCGGCACACCCTTGTTCGCGAGCGGCGGCGCTGACGCCTTGTCGACGTGGCAGCGGCGGCGGCGGCCAAACCGCTGGTCGGGTCTGGCGGGGGCGGACGGCGGAGCGTACGACGCGCTACAGCTGGTGACGGGCACGACGCCGCTCAACCTGAGCGTGCGGCTGGATCTGGAGATCGGCAGGGATGTGCTGCTGCTGGACGCTCCCCCCCTGGGCCAGGCAAGCACGCGCACCCGCGTCTACATTATGTGCACATCGGCCACTGTTGCGCTGTTTTGTTGCTTCCCTCCGATACACAAGGCCTCCCTTAGCTTCCATTTCTTATGCCCAGGAGACATACAAGTCATCAGCCGTGGCCAGTATTCATTTATTTACAACCCTTGACGATGGTTTACCATTGCAGGAAGCCCAGTATTTGTGTCCAGTGTGCTGGTTGAACCCGTGACGCAGTCTGTGGGCGTGATGCTGGCATGTGCAGGGGTACTTCGGCAAGGTCGTGAGGGGCACGATGGACGGCACGCCCGTCGCTGTCAAGATGCTGCAGAGCGCGCTCTTCTTTGCGTCACAATTTGCCACGCCCGCACGCGCTCCTCCACCTCCTCCTCTCCCTAAGCAGCCCGACGTGTTGCCCAAAGGCCTCTCCCAATCCCAGCTACAGCTGGCGTCATTGACCCTCGGCAGCCCGTGCAGCAGAACGGACGGGGGCAAGCACCAGGCCAGTAGCGACGACTTAGCGACGTCGGAGTGGGCGGCGGCAGCAGCAGCGGAGCTGGCGCGTCCGGCGCTGGTCGTGAGCGCGACGGATGCTGCCGAGGACGCGTTGCTGGGGGAGGTGGTGCTGCTGGCGCGCTGCCGCCACCCGCACGTCGTGCGCTTGCTGGGTGCGGGGCTCCACGTCGACGAGCCCTTCCTGGTGCTGGAGCTTTTGGAACGCTCCCTGGACAAACTCATCTATGGCAAGCACGGCAGCGGCGACGGCAGCAGCGGCAGCGACAGCGATACCAGCAGCAGCCGCGGCACGGCGCCACCCGCCGCCGGCGTGCGGGCAGCGGACGTCGGACCGTGCAAGCCGGCTGCGGCGAGGCCCGCCCGCCTCTCGCTTGACATCACACGCAGCGCTGCGGTTATCTCAGTGCCCTCCGCCGCTGCTAAACCTGAGTTCAATCCGTTGTCCCGGACACGGTCGGATGCCTTGCCACGGCAGCGCACGTGGACCTCTAACGACGGCGGCGCCGATGCGGGGCTGTACTATGAGGGCGCTGAGCAAGCGGGCGAGGGTGGCGGCGGCGGGGGGGATGGCATTGCGCCGCTGCGGCCGGTCGCGACGCGCAGCCGTCGGGCGTTGGGCCCCGTGGTGGCCAACGCCGCGCGCCAACAGGAGCGGGACGCTCGGCGGAAGGAGCGTGAGGCGTCGCAGCTGAAGCAGGATCAGCGGCAGGAGCAGCAGCAGGGGAAGGGACCAGGGGGGGTGCAGCGGCCGGGTGCTCCAGACATCACGTTGGATCAGGTGGCGAGGTGCGAGGTGTCGTCGGTGTTGCTGCCTGCGGTGCTGATGGCGCCGTCGGAGCCGGCTGCTGGCGAGCTGGCGCATGCGGTGCAGCAACCATGCGCTGGGACCGAAGCCATGCTGCCTCTGCCTCCATCGCATCCAACTCCGTTGGGTCATGATGGAGCAGCAGCAGCAGCAGCAGCAGCAGGGCAAGCCGATGCCTCAACCCAACTCACCATGAGTCCTGCCACCACTGCGTCAAGCGGGAAGCCCATTATACTGGATGGTTCCGGAGCTCAGCTGCCTGCAGCAGCAGTGGCGGACCGCTCAGCACCCCTAGGCAGTAGTGGCAAGGCAGCGGGCAGCGCAGGCAGCGGCACGGCCCCGGGCATGGCCCTCAACAGCCATGAGAGTAGCAACAGTGGCGGCGCGGCTGGACGCCCCACCCAGTGGGGACCGCAGCAGCCACGCGGGCTCGCCACCCCCGTGCCCTCGCCGCGTGCGTTACCATTGCAAACGGTGAGCCCGGTACTGACCGATGGCGCGACCAATACCAACACAGGGCAAATGCAGGCGATGTTGCATGGGACTTACCTTTGTGATGGCTGTGTTTGCTTGCCAGGGTGGCGGCCAGTCCTCGCTGCCTTGCGGCGAAGGAGTGCGTGTGCTGACGAGGCCGAGCCTGTGCTGCCCGCCTTGCCTCGCTGGTACCCAACCTGTGTTGTGTTGTGCTGTGCTGCGCTGTGCTGTGCTGTGCTGTGCGGCCCTCACGTACCATAGGTGCTGTCCATCGCCAGGGATATTGCATGTGGGCTGGCGTTCCTTCATCCCACTATCCTGCACCGCGACCTCAAGTAAGCCTCCTCACGCGTGTTTCAAACTTTATTCCTATGGGACCGTGCAGTGCGCGTATGCGTATGAATGGAAACTGCACCTGACGATGGTGGATGTCTGGGCTGATCTGGCGGCTGGCATTGGCCAACAACGGTCTGATTTTTTCAAAACGTTGCAGTAGAACGCGTGGTATGTCAGTGGCAGACGCGTGTGTCGGAAAGAGCCTCCCGTGGGGCCTTGCTGTGTGATTCGTGTGGGGCAGCGCAGTGTGTGTGCGTGCTGCATGTGATCAGGGCGCTGTCTCCCCTTGCGACTTCATCCGCAATCATCTAGCACCAGCGTATGCTGCACCTTTTGTCTAGCACCAGCGTATGCTGCACCTTCTGCGTGTGCAAACCCGAGCTCTCGTGACGTGCTGGAATCATCATATACGGTAAGGGCAACCGGGCTCATGCATGTGTGCTTGCCACGGCAAGCCGGATGGTAAGGCCTCGCTGACAGAACAGAACTGTGTTCCGTGCTGTTCCGTGCTATGCTCCTCTCTCTCGCAGGCCGTCCAACGTGCTGCTGGACGCGCAGGGCCGCGCCAAGCTGGCGGATTTTGGGCTGGCGCGGCTGTGCGAGAACACGTTCGTGACGGACCACCCGGGCCACGGCACCGCCGCCTACCAGGCGCCCGAGTGCTTCTCGGAGCACAGCGCCAAGCTCACCAGCGGCGCCGACGTGTACGCGCTGGGCGTGCTCACCTGGTGCGTTCAATTTGTGTACTTCCCATGGGGCCATGGGGTATGCCTTCCGTGGGGCTGTGCAGTGTGCGTATGCGTGATCATGGGAACTGCACCTGAGGGTGGCGATTTGTCACCTGGTGGGTGGGTGGGGGTGCCTTGCTCACATGGGATCATGCAGGCACGGCATGCAGCAACAACAATACCTGCTTACTGCGACTGCGACTTGGCTGGACCGCACTGAAATGTGTGGACGAGCTGTGCTTTGCAGTCCTGGTCCAACGTGACCTGCCAGCACATCACGGCATCGCTGTGCGGCGTCACAACTCACAGCTGTCCACACCTCACGCCATTTCTTTCATGTATATCACGGTCGAGCTAATGATGCATGCACCTCTTTTCTGCAGGGAGATGCTGTTTGGGCGAAAGCCTTGGGAGGGCATGGAGCCGCTGCAGATCGCCACGGCAGTCGCACTCCAGGGGCGGCGCCTGCCGATCCCTTTCCCCGCGCCTTTCCCCATCCCGCTGTGCAAGCTGCTCGCGCGCTGCTTCGACGCCGACCCGCTGCGCCGGCCGTCCGCGGCAGGTGCGACGCTACCCTGCTATATCTAATATCTGGCATTGTGGCATGCTGCTTGCACGGCGCTTTCCAGGATGCATCCCCTTGATAGCCTTCCACACGTGAAGGGGCATACCGACACTGTGGCATCTAACGTTAGCTGCCGGGGAACTCGGCCTGTAGCCTCGCTTGCCTTGCACACGGGATGTGCCGTGGACCCATAAGTGGTGTACTGGTGTTGGGCACCGTGTAAAGATGTACCCTCCTGATGGAACATACCAATACCCATGATGTATGCTTAAGTGTAATGAAGTAGCACGCCGTGATTATCATACTATGATGCAGAGGTGGCCAAGCGACTGACCATCTTGCTCACCCAAGAGGAGCAACAGCAACAGTACAAGGCTGCGGCAGCAGCTGCCGCTGCCGCCGCCGCTGCCGCCGCCGCTGCGGCAAGCGCTCGCGCTGCCGACCCCGACTCAGATGCACCCGCCCGGGCAGCGCCAGCGACAGGGCCGGCCGGTGGCGCGCTGGCCCCGCTGGGTGCACATCAAGGGGAGCGCGGTGCTGGTGGCGAGGACGCTGGCGAGGATGTTTCCCCGGACCGCCGCAGCTTTGATAGCTACAACTCGGAACGTGACATGTGGGTGGAGGCCATCAATTCCAACCCGGGCTAAAAATGCCTGTCCTGATGGCAGCCACCGGACACGTCTTGATGCTACACATGCCTGGCAGGTCGGGCAGGAGTTCGAACTACTTGGCCGCAGGAGCGGCACGCGTGTCAGCTGCTGCCAACGCCAAGCTTGTCCCGCAGTGGTTATACGGTGTATGATATGTTTTCTGGTGCTGTTTTTGCTTGCTTGTGTTCCTACCGGCACCGCTAGCGAATCATGGTATAGACCAAGGTAGAGCGATTGTAAAGGAGTTGGCCCGTGTGCCAGCGTATGCCTGCATTAGATCAGGCCACCTGCAACACACCATGGATATGTGGGGCTGACATCGGTGCCTGCCATCCTTGGATGAGTGTCGCACATCAGTACATCACCTATAGCAAAATACGGTAGAAAACCCGATGGCGATGGCTTGCAGGTTGACCTACAGAATGAAAAAGGGACGCTTGATTAGGGGGCTCGTGCTCACGGCCCTTCGTAAGACTTGTGGGATGACTGTAGCTTGGAGGGGGCCGGGGCTTGATTTTATTCGGGGCAATCCTCACCATCGTCCTCAGAGCACCGATGCCCTGTCATTCGATACGCAATTATTGCGGTGTGGGAATGCAGGCCTGCGCTTTTGTCCGTTTTGTCATTACAGCAGTGGGCCTTTGTCCTTCGTGATGGCCTGGAAACACCGCACGGTGTAAATCTTATACTATGCCAGGCGACAGGGAAATCTTTCCCTTAGCATTCTTGGCAGTCACCTTCAACAGATGTCCCGTTCGTGCTATTGTCGCAATTCGTTGCGCGCTTTGACCTCTCACTAGACCGGCTTCATTCCTGCCGTATGTTAGCTTTCTACCATGTTGGGTTCCGTGCTGCCTTGTCGTGCGTCACCTTCATCTGCGAGCAACAACAGGAAAGGTTAAGCAAGATTTCCAATTTTGAAAACTGCTATGCATGGTACCGTTGACAGACGCCGTGGCCTGGCGCTTGTCGGATGATGCGCTTCAGCATTGCATGCGGGGACACGCATCTGATGCCGTGCGCGAGACGGTGGCTGCCATGCATCACTCTGCACAGCACCCATGTTGCCTGATGCTAATATTTGCTATGAATGACCAACGGGCAAGAGGGTGTGCACCCACCGCGTGAGCGCATGCTGACAGGACTCAACTCGTTGCTTGCAATTCTAAGTCAGCCTGGGTCCTGCGGGTTGCCTATATGTGAAGATCTTTGGGGAGCTGAGTGTCGCATGCCTCCCCAGTCCCCACACATTGTCCTGATTTTCGACCCGCTCGTGCCGTGTGCGTTTTGCATGCATGGCGCAAGGACGACACTGCGACAACGCGCTTAGCATCCACCGACCGAGCGGGGGCGTTAGCATTCGTTTGCAACAGCCACCGAGCGCTGTCACGGGCCAAGTCCTGGATTAGGGGTACCGTGCGCGAACTGCTGTCCGTGTTGAGCGCTCTGGCTTTCAAGCTTCGGCCGGGCACAGCCTGGGCCCTGATTGCGCGTCTGCAGCAAGTTTTCGGCATGGGCCCCAATGCGGGGGCGCGTCGCATGCATGCAAGCTTGCAGCATAGGCTCGCGGGCGGGGCAGGGGACGCATGCGTCGCATGCAGGCCTACCTTGCCTGCCGCTCAGGGGCTGCTGAGCGGTGTAGGTGCGCTTGAATTTAGCAATGCGGGCAAATGGGGCAAGCAGGGTCCATGCCTCGCGCACACCCCTGCAGGCGGTGTGCAAGACATTCTCCACACCCTGATGTGATTGGGCAAGGGCAAGACAGGTCCTGTACAAGATTCACTGAGCCATGATGCTCCGGACATGCTGATACGGTACAGCTCAACAGCGCTTCGTGTCTGGCAGACATGCGTAATGCATCTAGTTATTCATGCGTGCTGCCATTCTGTTGATGCTCTAATCGCATGCCGATGCATGCCAAGTCCGATAGGCAATGGCATTGGCCTCCCGCCGGCCCCCTCACAACACTCACGCCACCTTTGAATTTCATCGCAACATTACCGGTATCGTGCACACGTCGGCGGGTCCATCAGTACGGCCAAGTCCGCTGCTTTTCACCGCAGGGGTGAAAACATCATGGCACTTGGCGCTGATCAGCGGCCGCAAATCCATTCGGGGTGCGGATGCCCTTTATCGTCATATCGGGCGGCTGAATCGCGGCTTGCAAGCAAGAGTAGCTCGCACATGTTTAGGCTTAAGAAGCGTGCTGGGGCGGCCACGC
The DNA here is from genome assembly GCA_001662385.1 of Chlamydomonas asymmetrica. Classification (NCBI taxonomy): domain Eukaryota; kingdom Viridiplantae; phylum Chlorophyta; class Chlorophyceae; order Chlamydomonadales; family Chlamydomonadaceae; genus Chlamydomonas; species Chlamydomonas asymmetrica. The sequence continues at coordinate 166,566 of BDDA01000037.1, forward strand.
AAGTGTAAGCAAGGCGTGCGTGCTTGAATGGTTCAATCCATGATGTCGGGAAGCTATTATACGCGCAGCCTTGCAGGATTTGCTCCATGATGTGTGACTGCAGGCAGCGTGGCTGCAGGTTTACGCACCCTCCTCTGCACCCACTGCTGTGCACTTATCGTTGCGTGCTGTCCAAAGTGTGTGAGCCTTCACACATACGCAAGTACCAAAACAACCCCATGTGGCCCATGCGGCGACCGGATGTACCATTTGCAAAATTCACAGCCATGTAGCTGCTTGTCCTCATTTGATTGTGCATCCCGCCCTATCATGTGCATGCGTGCGCCATTTCTGCACCCGCCAGAGTTTCTACCGTGAGGTCCCGCTGCTTGGTCCCGTCACCTTGCCCAACCACGCTGAGCTCTGGCGAGTGGCGGTGCGCAAAGGCATGTCAGGTCGCAACATGTTCAGAGAATTGGGCCCATGGATTGGCATGTTTGATACAAGATGCATGGCTGCTGTGCATCGGAACGAAGAGCTGCTAGACCACCACACATTCACGCTGCTGCTCATGCTGCCGTCGCCAATCCGCTGTGGGCAAGGAGTTTCAGGCTGACCTATTCGCCTGTCAGCTTCCGAACGAGCAGCATCCTTGGTTATTTTGCAACCCCGTCGAGCCTGCAAGCCTGTCGCATGCTTTGTTCCTAATCGCTATGTTTGCTCCTGGCGAGCAGTCGTTGCTTAACTCTAGATGTAGAGTTATCCTGTCGCACTAAATTTCAAGCACCGCTCATATGCTTTGTTTATCGCTCATGAGTTGGGGGAGAAGTCAGAGCATTATTGACACTCTACAGTGCACACTTATATGCTACCGGTAGTGCCATCCCCTGATAGCCTGCGAGGCCGCCGGGTGATAAGTCAATCAACCAATTGTGACTGAAAGCAAGCCCAGAACATTGCGCACGTACGTTGCTCACGTTCACTCGATGCTTAAGCAGCAACTGCAATGCCGTGCTTGAGCAACTGTCGGCCATCACAGCCCATCGAAACGGGCAAGGGTTGCGCAGGTGCCGTTTGCACCGGCGCACATGCTTGCTCTGTCATTCTGGCTGATGTGACCCGGACCGCGTTTGTCTCATTTGCATTGCTCCAGACCTGGTCAAAATCCAATCTGGTCACATCCGCCAGTGCAGGCCGCGAACGGACACCGTGCGCCTGCTCTTCCTCCCTTTGTAACCGTGTTACATTGGTCATTGCCTGCGTGCATGGGCTGCCATGAGTCCATCACACACGCTGCACATCATGCATCCAATACATCCACTGATGGCCAGCATGGCCTGTGCATGTTACGCTGGCCAGGATCATCATTTGCGCTGTCTTCAAGTGGCGACTTGATGCCCAATTCGCCGTTGGAACTCATCAGTGCATGATAGCCGGCTTGCTTATGTGTCGTTGCCGTTGTGCATCTGTCGCACGTTAATACCTTGTCTTGGCACATGCCCAGCGGCACCCTGCCGAAGATACCACTGTTGTTTACCGGAGATGTGCGGTGCTTGCTGCTTCATGGCTGACAGGTGGAGTGTACATGTGTGCATCCATTACTGGCCGTTAATGTGTGTGCATCTGCATTGTGACCCAGGGAAGTTTTACAGGAGGATGAGATTGACAGACTTTGGGCGAACCGATTGTTCAGGTGATACACAAAGGGTTGTCGGCCTGCTGGTCAGTTTCTGCCGATCCGTTTCATCAGCCTGTGTGCGCATAACATTTCTCAATGCTTTATTCCCACAGGTACATCCTTGCATGCACCCAGCATGCATCTATCAATATGTGGTGAGCACTGTGAACAGAGCTGGCTGTAAACGCAAAGCCCCGGCCGCACAGCAGCGCCGCTGCGACGAGCTTGGCTGTGTGCTCACTGACAACACAAGCCTGACTGTTCCGCAGCCGCAGTATGTGACATCCGGCCTCAAATGCACGCGGGGACCGCTGGCCTGCTGGCACACAAGGCGTGCGGGAGATGCATTCATTATGTATGCAAGTACATTATGTAGTGTAGATGTGAGGTGTACATGTGCATCCATGCATTTATGCCAGTCCCACACGCCTCTGCCCTCAGGAGTGGCGCTGGCGTGCTGCCATGTCGCTGACGACTGGCAGTGTGAAGTACTCCGAGACCTGTGTGTGGTCAGCCGAAGTCACGCAAGGAAAAAACATGATCGGACGTGGGGGGAGGCAGGGCGGGGCGGCGCCGGCCGTGGGTAGCACCAATACATGCGCCCTTGTCATTGGGTGGCACCAATACATGCGACAAGGGCGCACTTAGGGCGAGCGGGGCGGTGGACGCAAGGGCCACTCTAGCTGTGCCTAGCCTACAACACCCTTGTGGTGGATGCAACGTGCCTCGCTGCGGTAGGGCACCAGCGAACAACTGAAGAGCCAAAGCGCTAACAGCTCCATCCCATGTGTGCGCAATGTAAGAGTTAGCGGCTGATTGAGTGTGCGGCAAGCCGCAAGCGGTACCTGGTGATGAATGTGATACTACGGGTAACTCGCGGATGACCTGCTTGAATGACCTGCAGGATGATCTATGACGCCATGGAATGCTGGTGAATGTACGGTACCATACCATACAGCACGGTAGGTAGTTCATGCTGGAGCAGCAGCAACGCATGCAATCCGTGCATGCAGTGAGGACTCAGGGAAGACTTGTCAGTGTGGGGTCAGCGCGGAGCGTTCTGACAGAGGGCTGGACGGCAGGGATACAAGAGGGGAAAGGGGATCACAGCAGCAGCGCTGCTGCAGCGGTGCCCAGCTCCCAGCCGCTGACGTATGCGTCGCCGGCGCGCGGCCCAATGCACCTGTGTGCGGGTGCAGCAGGGCGACGGCAAGGCAGCGCAGCAGCATGACAACACAGCGGCCCAATGACACCAACCCAATGCAAACACAGGTAATGGACTAATGGTATCATGATCAGGTGCTGCATGCCCAGACGAACCCATTTTCTGTAACATTTGGAGCGTTGTAGCCGACGCTCACATTTCCTCTAGAGGACAAATGACGTTGGCGCAAAACCGAGTCAAGAATTTGAAGACGAGCGCAGCCGAGACCCAGATGGGACACAAACCCATATTGCATCTGCTTGCTTGCATGCTTGCATACTTCTGATAAGGCCTACCTACCCCTGGCTAAGCTCACTAGCCACCAAATGCATATGAGTGATATGACCCAAAGCTGCCGCTTTCGCGTGCTCGGTCCAACCTCAACTCACCAGTCGCCGCAAGCGCCCAGGTTGAGCTCCGGAACGAGCCGGAAGTAGCCTTCCAAGCCCTCAATACGCGGATGGTGCTCTTGGGGGCTTGCTGCGGCGGGCCCTGCACTTGCCGGACGGGCAGCTACCTGCTCCGAGACCGGCAGCGGGCTGCGGGGATTGAGGGGGTATGCGTTGTTCCACAGGTGGGCCTCCGCGTACAGCACTGGAGAGCCAGGGGCGCCCACAGACTGCGAGGCCGCCAGGGAGGCTGGGAGGCGGAAGGTGCGCACAAACTCGCTCAGCAGCTCCTTAGCCACCTGCACGAAAGTGAGGGGTCGATATGGCATTTTGCTGTGTTGGAGATGCGGGTGTAGTCATTGCTGGCACACATCGATCATACCGTCGTGCACGACCTAATGACAATTGCAGTGAATTGCATCAGCAAGAATGCCGCCATAATGCCATGAGCATGATGCATGGAGCGGTTGTGAACAATATTTTGGTACAAGGCTAAGGACTATAACAGCAGGGTCAGCCTCCGGGAAGCCGAGAAACTTAGCAGTGCTCGCACGACCTGAATGGCGCTGACGGTCAAACGCTCAACTCAAAAGCCAGGCGCTGACAAATTGTGTTACCGCATGATACGTACAGTATGATGTGCGCCATGCAATACCAGAGGACGGCATGCGGCGTGCTCATAATGCCGACCTGCTCACGCGGCATTTCGCGCCGCGCGTTGCTCCAATCCGGTGCCGCGTGCACCACCCAGCACTCGCCGCGGCCGCCACCCGGGCTGACGCGGCCCGGCTTGCCTGAGTCCTTGGCCAGCCACGCGATGGTGGTGCCCGGCGTGAGCGGAGTCACTAACGCGCCCTCAAAGTCCAGGCCTGAAAGGGGTCAAGGGTCAGGGGTTAGGGGTTAGTGCTTTGGGGCAAGAATTGCGCATCATACATGCAGCGCCCATGTGCACGCGCGTGCATCAGCCTTCCACAGTGCAGCGCTGTGCAGACAGCTTTGGGCACGCTTGTGCTGCCGGTGTTGGCATTCTACTAGCGAGTAAGGACGCCGTACCTGTGGGCTCTCTGAGGGCGAGCATGAGGGCCCAGCAGGCGTTGGACTTGACCTCCGCTGCCTCCCCCGCCACCCCTGGAGCGACCTCGCCCAGCAGCCGCGCCGTGGAGTTGGCGCTCATCGCGGTCAGCAGCGCATCAAACTTCATGCGGCCCAACTCCTCAAGCAGTAGCAGCTCAGAGTTGGAGGATTCACCACCGCTTGACTGTCCCGGTAGCTCTGGTCCTAGTGTCTGTTGCGGCTTCTCGCGACTGCTGCGCTTCTTCTGGCCCAACTGGACGGTCCACTGGCGCGTAGCGGGCTGCCACGTGACAGCGTCGGCGCGCGTGGCGGTGAGGGTGGTGAGCAGCGGGCCGGCAGCGGCGGCGAGGTGGCGGCCGAACGCGCTGGCGGTGGGGAGGGCCACGTACATGCGCTTGGAAGCTGCATGCGGCGTAATGCAGGCGTGCACACACACGTATGTACGTGGAGGCAGCGGTTTTAGCTTGCCAACGTCTCGGTTGAGTGAGTCCCTTGTGAGGCCAGCCAGGTGATGTTGCAAGGCGAGCATGGGGAAGGGGGGGGGATGCTGTCGAGGGGAGGGGAAACTGTCGAGGTACCTTGTTGCCATTCGGCGCTGTCAGAATGCAATGCTGCCCATGACACGAGCAACTTTTCATGCTGCAAGACCACATGCATGACAAGCACCTGGGTAGGGCTTGAACCCGGCTTGGGTGTTCTCCACAACGCCCTCTTGGCTTGGCTCCAGGTCCCCGATGCGGCCTGCTCCCCAAGCAGCAACCTTGCCATCGACTTCGAGCTGAGCCAGCAGCTGCTGAAACCGCGGCGGTTTTGCAGTGAAGTACTGCAGGCCTGTAAACAGAAGTGTGGCATAACCCTGGTATGCAGACCAAATAAGTAAATAACTGATTGGGGTGCAAGCAACAAACGAGCGTGTAGAAGCGCACATACAAAGTGTTCCAGATAACGAAACATACGATAAATAATAAAATAAAACAAAGCGCACCATGGTCGAAGGTGAGCTTTTCGCCGTCCACAACAGCTGTCCTGGTGCACACTCTTCCGCCAAGTCCTCGCCCCTGCACGCACGACCAGGGAGGCATGCCGGACCACACCGGCTGACGAACCTACCAATCGCTTGGGCGCCAACTCAAACATTCCTGGAATACAAGAGTAGTTGAGGTAAATAGGTACGTTTAGGGACACTTTTGAGTCCTTACCTGTTCAATGAGTGTAACGCGTACCCCTGCGCCACAGAGCGCGTTTGCTGCGGCCAGTCCCGCCAGTCCGCCTCCTACCACCAGCGCGTGCTTTGTTGCAGGCATGCTGGTAACACTGCTGCTGTGCACAACTACCCGTTGCCGTCCCGTGTGTTTCTCGGTGCGTCGCGCCGCAGCTGAGCCGCTGCCACACACTCCTTCCGAAACCAACATCAGTCCACCTCACGAACGCTATCGCATAATATGTTTATCCTACGTAGGTCAGTCGGTATTGTTTAGCAAAGCTCACCTGTATTCTGACAGCCCCACAACTAGGCACTCGCTCTGTGAAGCAGGCATTGGCATCTTGAGTTCCAGGTTTCGACGCATGGGCTCCATGAGCGCAATGGCGTGATCGAAGGGGTGCATGTTCAATACGTAAGCGGCACGCGCGTGTGAACTTCGCATGCGTATTGACAGTACATCGGTCACACCTTGCTTATAGTGCAAAGTTTGGGTGCAGCTCTGCAACATGTTGTGTGCAAAATTCGTGCAATTCAGACCCTTAACGTGAGGAACGCACATGTTACATGCACAATTATATTGTTACATTGCTGGTGCGAGCACACCGCACCATAATTAGGACACTCCCACAGCTTACCTGCAGGTCTGGGGAACAGGGGCGTGTCCCAGGCGGACGCATGCTCAACCAGGCCTCTGAGCGGCCACCATTGGTTACCAACTTGCAAGCTAGCATGTGCTGGCATGAAGCACTTCTGCTTGACAATTCGCATTCGTGAGTGCCTGCCTCAATCGCCCATGTGGATGCCCAGATTGATTGCAGCGGCGTTGACCTGTGAGTGCGTCCAGTGGCAGCAAGCGGACAGGCCTGCTGTAAATCTGTAATACATATCTGTTAGCTTTGACCCTACTTTGAGTTACAATTACAAGTGCGTGACCGTGTTGCTTCATTGCCAGCAGTTTTGGTTTCGCAGCCAAGCGCTAGTGACTTGGGCAGTATTGGTCTGAAGATAGGCTAGCTCTGTTTCTGTGTATTGTGCACTAGAGCAGCGTCGCAATGCGTCTCTCATGGGAGTCTTTGCAGCGTCCCGAGTCTTTGCGGCGTCAGGGGCAGGCTGCTCTGCGACCGCAATTGCAAGCGCCGGCGGCGGTGGGCCGTGACAGAGGCCCAGCTGGAGCTCGCAGGGAGGAAGAGAGGCAACCAGCAGAGAGAGGTCGTCAGCTGTCAACCAGGGGATCTGCTAGGAGGCCGCCAACTCGTAACCAGCCTGGGGAATTTGCAGACCGCCGTCGACCGCAGCTCCAACCCAATGAGGAGCAGACAGCACCCTTAGGACCCTTGTGAGCGCACACAGTCGTGTGTGCTGATTATTTCTTATTTGTGTTAGGACCAGCGAGGTGACACACTCCATCCGGTGCATCCGCTGCCTGCAGGCAAGACCCTGAAGTGCGTGCGCTACGCGAGCAGCTTGCGGACACCGCGCGCTGGGTGGCCCTGCAACAGGTTGGTCCCACGCTTAGTATATGGTCAGATACTACCATTGTTATTACGGTGGTTTCTCAAGCTCGGAGACTCCTGCTCGCTTCAGCCTGCCAAGCATTCGTTGCTGGTGTGCCTCCCATCATGCTGCTCTCAGCTCTTGCGTATTGAAGACGAGGGTGCGTATGCTGGGCTGGTGAACGGTTCTCCAGTCAAGGCACGTGTTGTACTGGAGGACGACGTTGACGAAAGCAGCTTGACGACTGAGCGCTTGGACGACAGGTGGGGTTAGTGTTTCAGGGCGTCACCACCCGCGGTCTTACTTTGGTGCAAGTTTACGTCGTTACCCACGCATGGCAAAGAGTGGCTTAGCGTTCTCCTGACCAATGTGCGCTGGTATGGCTGGGCAAACGCCTGCAGAGACGCGAGGCTGGTCAAGGAGCTCGTCGCGGGCGTGACACGCATGCGGCGCCGCCTCGACTTCACTATCTCGCAGCTGACCAGCAAGAGCGCAGCAGACCTGGACACCGGCGTGCGGCAGGTGAGCCCTGAGCCTTGAGACCCCCAAGGTGAGAAACCAAGGTGGCACAGCTCGCGTGGTCTCCCGGGTTCATCACTCGACACGGTGCTCAACGGCCTGCGCTGAACGCCGTGCCTTTCTGCTTCCCGCCCGTTCTGGGCGAGTGAAGCCCACTCCGACCCGCTACCGCATCTGCATCCATATGCATGCCTTGCGCCTGACTGCCACGTAGGGCACGTGCCTGTCCACCCATGCGTCTCCGCCACACTTGCGGCTTTGCCAGCTAACCTGTCAGAAGCTGGACCAACGCAGGTGCTGCGCCTGGGCTTGTTTGAGCTGACGGAGAGGCGCCTGGCGCCGCACGCACTCGGAGAGCACGTGAACCTGGCCAAGGCGCAGACGGGCATGCATGTGGCGTCGTTTGGTGAGTGCCACGTCAGCGTCGGTGGCCACTTAGGCACACACCCGATGCAGTCTGTTGCAGTTGTACGACGAGTCAGTGACGTGTTGCCAGCCTGAGCATATCACCTGGCAGTTGTGCATGCCACGTGAGCACTCAGGTGACCATTGAAATGCGGCCCACTACTGTGCTTTGCGGTCGGATTGGAGCCATGCGTGCCCCTGGTTGCGCTCGCTTGCTGCCGCCCCTCACATGTGACGCATGCGTTCACGCTGCGCAGTGAACGGCGTCCTGCGCACCGCGGCGCGCTGCATGCTCAACGACACGCTACCACTGCCTGAGGTACGAGCTTGCCAGCCAGGGATAGCTCAGTCAAGGAAGTTTATGCATGGGGCCATACGTTAGTCCCAATGCCAGCTGTTCGCTGCGCGGATCTTACTCTTTTACCTGGAGGTTGTCGTGCCAAGCTCGCAATGGCTGTCAGCGGGGATGCGCTGCTGGCGTTGCAGACGACCACTGCACTCCTGCGGCTGCTTGCGCACCAACTCTTTGCACGGATGGAATGCCATATGGATGTGTGCATGGTGCCACATGCCATGCATTCTTCAGCCCTGTTGATAGGCTTGTCAATGATTGTTGGACGGCGGGTCGCTGCGTGCAGGTAGATGACTCACCTGAGGCGGCCAGCAGCAGCGGGCGTGAGCGCATCCGGCAGCTCGCCATTGCGTACTCGCACCCCAACTGGATGGTCAGCAGGTGCGCTGCTGCCACTGCACATGCCGCTGCCGCCCCGGCAGCGCCTGACTGCCGGGCCCGGTCAGACCCCTGCAGAAACTCACCTTTCGCGGCACAAACTCGTGGTCCTCGGCACTCCTCACGCACTGTTGCACATGGACTCCATTGATTTTGTGCGCATGCTGTTCCTGCTGCACATGCTGATAACATTATGCGATTTACTTTGCATGGTGAATCCTCACGACGAAACAATGCCCTCATGATGAAACCCATGCCCGGATCTGAGCCTCTGGCTATTCTGGCGCGGGTGATGTAATTGGCTGTACCGGTCTGGGTGAGTCAATCTCTCTCGCGCGCATCTCCCATCTCATCCCCGCCAGGTGGCTCAAGCGCTTTGGCGGTGACGCTACACTGGCGCTGCTGGCGCACAACAACACGCCGCCCGTATACAGCGTGCGCGTCAACCCGGGGCGCGGCATGAGCGTGGCGCGCCTGCTCGCCGAGCTGCGCGACCTCGGAGGCGTCCAGGCGGAGGCGTCCCCGCTGCTGCCGCAGGACTTCATACGCGTGCGCGCCGGCCTGCAGAAGCTGCTGGCGCAGGCGAGTGGTGTGTGGGTGCGGGTGCGGGTGGGTAGACGGGACGGCGCCAGCTGGCGCGAGGGCAGGGTTCGCGGGGTGCAGCATCTGCTGGAAAGGGCGGTAGTTGGGAGAGTCAGGTGGACCGCCCAGGTGGTGGCGAGGGGGGCGTGTGCGGGCGCACGCCAGTGTGTGTGAATGTGCGTGCGAGAGGGAGAGAGAGAGAGAGAGAGAGGGGGGGGGAGGTACAGAGTATGAGGATGGCAATGCCGAGGGGTGTCATGATAGCAAGGGGAACGTGCGGAAATGGTGACCGAGTGGGCACAGAGTCCTGAGCAGTGAGAGGCAAGGGACAGCGCAGCTGTCACCGCCAATGCCTGATTTTTGTGGGTAGCATGCACGCATTCATTCCTGTCACTCGCGCATCCCTGAGGGCTGCATCCGTGGTGTGATCCTAGGCATGCAGCGGAGGGCACGTCCAACGCCCCGCACCCGAGTGTAACCCACACCTCAACCTTGACAAATGATTTTCACAGGCGGCTGCGATGCGATGCCACCATGTGTACCGCAGGACTACATACGCAATGGCGAGGTGGCCGTGCAGGACGAGTCTGCGGGCCTTGTGGTAGCGCTGCTAGACCCGCAGCCGGGGGACCAGGTGCTGGACTGCTGTGCGGCTCCCGGCGGCAAGACGCTCTTTGCAGCGGCGCGTATGCAGGTGGGGGCGCAAAAGTTATCAGCATGCGTGGTTGGGTGGCTGGAGTGCATGGCTGTGCCTCAGAATGCTCCTGCCAGCCAGCAGGGAGGGAATGCGCCTGAGCACCGCTGACTGTACAGCATCACTCAGTTCTCCGCCAGGCATCATGCACACACAATCTAGGCTGTTCAACTGCACATAAGTTGTGAACTGAAGTGGCTTGATTAATCAAACCCTCGTGGCACCACCACGTACACACCAATGGACGTCCACATTGTGGTAATCCCCATGAGCCCGATGGCTTGATCCCAATCAATGTCGTATTCATGCACCCTCCCATGCAGGGGCGCGGCAGCATCACCGCCATGGATGTGTCTGCAGGCCGGCTGCGGGCGCTCGCCGGCGCGGCGCAGGCCGCGGGGGTGCGGAACATGGTCCGCCTCACGGCAATAGACCTGCGTGATTTCGCTCAGCAGATATCCAGCGGCAGCGGCGGCGACAGTGGCAGCAGTTCAGGCGCCAGCCCCAGCAGCAGCAGCTATGAACGAGGAGTGCGGGAGGTCCGCAGCAGCGGCGAGGCGTCTCCCGATGGCGGGCACAGGCTGTTCAACAAGGTGCTGTTGGATGCCCCGTGCTCAGGTGAGGCTGCTGGTTGCTCACATTCCTGCATAACATAACACATTCCTGTGCCCCGTGTAGGGCTGGGGGCATCGACACCTGATTAACTCCCACCCCTCAGGGCTTGCAGGTCTGAGGGCTTGCCGGCGGGCTTGGTTTCAGGACGGGCAGTACCCGCCTGCGGCTTGAAACGTTCCTCACATGGGTTGTAATACAGGTTGCACCCAGTGTGTACACCTTGAGTGTACCGGTATGATTGCATAATCACTCCACTGACACCGGTACCCTACAAATTGTAACATGGGTACTGTTATGTCACTTGTATGCGTGTCCGCGTGCGGCGTGCAGGCACGGGCGTGCTGTCGAAGCGTGCGGACCTGCGCTGGCGCCGCCAGGCGGAGGACCTCCCGCAGCTCACCGGCCTGCAGGACGAGCTGCTGGACGCCGCCGCCGCGTGCGTGGCGCCCGGGGGCGTGCTGGTGTACAGCACCTGCTCCATTGAGCCTGATGAGGACGCGGAGCGTGTGAGGGCCTTCCTGGAGCGACACGGCGACGAGTTCGTCCTTGAGCATCCCGCCCATGCAGGAGAGAATCCTGATTCCCTTTCCCCTTTGGTTCCGGAGGAGGTGTTAACGGCGGAGGGGTTCCTGGCCACGCTGCCGCATGTGCATGCCACGGATGGTGCGTTTGCGGCCCGGCTGCGGAGGAAGCTTCACTGAAGACTGAGGGAGGACCAGCAGGCGCTGCAACCTTCGTGCCTGGCCTGGCCCGAACTGGACTGTATCGGCTTGCGCGGGGCGTGCTTGAAGCCTCAACGCAAACTATGGCATCAGCATCAGCAGCATCAGCTGCACTTGTGCATGTGCATGTGCATGTTCATGCAGGCAGCGAGCATTTCTGCTGGGTTGGGTCGTCCTTGGACCCAGTGATCCAATATGCTTCTGAGTACCGTATGCTTGTTTTGGGTTTTAGTTTGACGCTTGAGACTTCGTAGCTGATCGCCCCAGATTGTCCCAGCATCGGTGAGCTGCGTGTCGTCGACGCGTCATATCCACGCAGCTCACAGATGCTGGGACCACCTGAGATGATCTGCTAGGGCAACCTGAGATGATCTGCTGAGCCGCTCTGGCGGGCGAGCATGCACAAGCTGTGTGACACAAACCGCTGTGCCGCGCCATGCAGTGAACATTCTTCCACGGAACGGAAACGTGGTCGTTGGGGAGAGGGGCATCCAAGAGGCATGCATGCAACACAGCGTTCGCGAGCGGCTTATCGTGTGTGGGGCCCACATCGGCCCAAAGCTACCAAGCGACGCTTGCTCATACACTATCTTGACCGACATTGTCGCTGCTGAGTGCCGACTGAGGTGTATCGTACGCATGATGGGATTCCCTCCGTGAGTTGACACAGCGGGGTCCCACAGGTTGCGCCTGCTGGATGAACCCATGAATGTGATCGGGGTTGACCTCCCGCCCGTGGCATTATGTGTGAAGGCTTGAAAGCGATAGAGTTTATGACGCGTTTGTGGCGCGATTTGTGGCATCCACCAACAGAAAGCCTGGCAACTCCAGTCAACAAGCGGGCCGGCGCGCTGCGGCATGCGCACCCAATGGCCACTGCAGCCCAACATCGACAACTTCATCCCAGCAAGGCGCACCAACAAGGAGCACGCAGCGCAATCGTGACAGCACGGAATGGAATGGCCTCTCTGCAGCAGCAGAGCCTGCAGCAATCTGGGTCTTGCTGCACCACGATGCATATGACCGCGTTCAGAAATGGCTTTTGCCTGCAAACACAACGCAGCCACAACTGCTAAGCGCTAAAAAACAGTACAGTGACTTAACGCACTGCCAAGAATGATATTATAGTCGACCACTAAAGCTACGGAAACTAGAGAGAGTGGCTAGCGGCCCCCGTGTGATTGGTGCATGAGCTCAGCTATGGGCAACGCCATACACCTGCAGGTTTAGGCCGGCTGATCTACAGCCATGCCGCTGCACCAGCTCATGTGAACGCCTTCGACATGTGATGGACCAGTGCACAGAAGGTGTGCGTTATGCAAGTTCAGTGTTATGCACGCATGCATGTTTTATGCTCGCCCGTGCGAGACCCGATTGCTCATCAGGTGGTTCCGGCGCAAATTCCTGTGCGACACATCCGGATTCCCAAAGCCATCATCAGCGCGACACTATAACATCTCTCCAATACCGTCTCGCAATAAGTCGTCAACAACTCAAGGATGCAACGCCTCTCGATTTCCGGCTGCATGGCTGGCGTCGATTTCCGGCTGCATGGCTGGCGTCGCACCAGCGCCCTCAGGACCTGCTTGGTGACGTGCCCAGCGCTGTCGCAATCGCCTGCAGGAATCAGCACACACCCATCAAGACATGCTTCATTACATGCATCACGTACGTAACGCTTTTTGCTATCGTGCGCTTTCAGTGACGCTTCTGTTGCCTGTTGTTCCCTGAAAGTCCCATTATGAGGAGCATGGGCGGCTTGGCCGACACGCTCCCGGTTCAACATAGCGTGCAAGTGATTCAACATGCGGTAGATATGTTGACCTGCAAGCCCTTGAAGGGCTGCTGCGAGCAAAGCCTGTTGTGTGATCCGCAAGTCTGACATGTTGTGGTGGCTCAACGAGTGGCAAACTGCAGCAAGGGTACCAATGCGGCCATCCAGTGTGCAGGTTCTGCGTTGCAGGTTGTGTTGTTGGAGTGGTGGGCACCCACCCGAGCTGCCTTGGCGCGCCTCTTTGCCGAGACTGACGTGTTGGGGCTGGTGCGGGCCCGGCCGCGGCTGTTAGCGCGGGCGGACCTGGCCTCAAGCAGCATCTCCATCAGCACCTCCTGCGGGCATATGCAGCATTAGCAAGGCCGTGTGGCGCATGTGTTTTGCACAGCAGGACAGTTGGGAACGCAATGATGAGTGTTGCTGGCCGACACGGGCACATGCTGCGCACATGCTTAAAACAACCTGGCAGCCCGGCAGCGACGTGGAACCTGGCGCATTGCAACGACATGCCCAACATATGCCTGCCCTGGCGGCAACACGCACAGCGCTGCACTCTGAATGCTCCCTACGCACCTGCTCCTCCTCCTCTGATAGCTCGTTGGCGCCCTGGCCCGCCATGCCCAGGCAGCTCAGCACAAACGACTCCGCCAGCGCGTGTGCATGCGGCCACACGCGCGCAAGGCCCAGCGTGAGTGCACACCCCAGCAGCACCGCGGAGGGCAGCAGCCGCAGCGCCCAGGCCTGCAGAGGCCACACCTGCACACGCACACACCACACACCAGTAAACACACCGCCATCATTACCAACATCCAACATCACACACGCATCATGCGCATATGCGGTCTGCACGGCCCCACGGGAGTCACACTGCATGGCCCCATGGGATGAGCAAATGCAGCACGGGGCACACATGCAGCACGGACATCCGGCGTGGCAGTGGCAGGGCAGGCTGTCCGACCTTGCCTCTGACCAGAACACCAAGTAGAAAGGGCAAAGCCGCCAAGGCATGCTCTTCAATCACACAGCTACACAGCACACAGCCCTAGCCACCCTGCGTAGCATGAGGTCTTGGTGCTAAATGCATTCATGTTTGATTGCCACCTCCATTGCATACCTGCTGCATCGGCTGCGTAATGAGTGGCGGTGGCGGGGCGGGGCACAACGCCTCCACTGGCCTCTGACACAGCTCCTGCAGGCAGTACAAGCAGTACGGCAGCAACTCCCCACAAAACATTCGGTATCAAACGAGCGGCACAGGTCACATGGGCGGTATGTGCATGGCATTGCTGTACAATGAGCGATTGCACTACATGCAAGCACGGTAGCATGCGGGCACATCCGCGAGGGTGAGGGTGCAATCAGCAGGGCGGCAAGCAGGTACACGCTATCACGTCAGTAGGAATGGACAGCGGCCGTTATAGCACACTCGGGCAGTCACATCATCCTGCAGACGCATTTTCGTGTGCAGGTCTATGTATCCGTGTGGGTCTAGTGCATCCTACCGTTGCTGTTAGTGCATTCCATGGCTATCACCTTTCGGACAGGGTCATCCATGCCATGCATGTGCCTTGTCTCACCTGCATCAACGACGCCAGCCACACCAGGAAGTGCTGCATGGTCGCGCCCTGGGCGCCGCCATCCTGGCCCAGGCTCACGCTTGCGCCGCCTGTGCCTATGCCGCAATAGATGCCTGTAAGTCATCCACATCAATCGGCGTGCATGCAGAGCAAAGTTACCAGATACCGTACACTCAAGCCAGCTATGGCCTGCAGCCCTGCAAGCATGCATTAAATCAGCATGCAACGAACAAACATGATGTGAAGACAACAAACGCAAACGCACACACGCACACACAGCCCACCTGCAAGCCAGGGCGTGGCAGGTGTCTGCTCCGCCATGGCTCCGGCGCTGCCTAGCAGCTGCATGCTGGGGCACATGCATGCCAGCTCCCAAGCGGTCCCCCGGCCAGCGGCTGACACGCCAACGCTGGATGGATGCATCTGCCATGCGCCACGCGCCGGCCGCGGCGACCACAGCGGTGACGACAGCCGCTGTTGTGCGGCAAGGAAGGCAAAGGGGTCTGATGGGTCCACCGCACCACCTGCGCCATCGCTATCCCCGCCGCTCATAAACGCCTTCCATACTGCGGCCGGGAGCGAGACCACCATCACGGCCACCACCCGCCTGCACAGCTTTGCTGACGCCAACACGACGTACTGCAGAATGTACCGTATGTACTGGATTGCAGTGATAACGTGGGTCGACAGAACCGCGACGAAACGGCCCAGGGCATACGCACCCGCCTGAAAGCGGGGAGTGCGGGCGATGGTGCAGGAAGCGCGGACTACCGGTGCTGCGGTGAATGGGACGAATGCCATGCACAGCCGGCGCATAACGAGGCCTGAGTAATAGTAGGCTGAGCTGCCAAGATAGACTGCAGGGAGGAACAGGAGGGACGTGATGACCACAAAGCCGTACGCGTTAGCCGTGACGTAGAACATCGTGGTCAGCACAACGCGCCAGAGCGACGCTTTCCTGCCAGCAGCGGCGTTTTGTTTTCCACGGGAGCGGGGCACAGTCGCAGCCTTGCGGGATGGCGAGGATGATCCTTTGCCCTGCTGCTGCTGCGGCGGCGGCTGGCGGCGGGATGCGGCGCCCCTGCTTTCTTTGCCGTTCGCTGCGGTGACCCCGCCAGCAACAGCGCTGCTGCCACTGCTGCTGCTGCTGCTTGCGGCAGAGCTAGTGCTGCCGTTCCTGCGATCATCCCTCGTGTTGACGTTGCTCCCGGGGATGGCGCCCTGGCCACCAGCCTCGCGTGCCTTGCCTGCGTCACCTCCGCCGCTGTTCGCAGCGGGTGAGCCCTCTCCTATGGGTGGCACTGGTGAAGGCGCTGGCTCCCTCACAATGTGCACGATTGCTACCAGCATCATCTGCACTGCGTGCAGCAGCGCCGCGCGCGTCGGCCACATCCTGCAGCTGAAAGAGAGCTGCGTAAGCCAGCGGCGGAGCGCACCCTCGCCCCCTGCCCACAAGCCAGCAGCACCAGACTGAGGAGCTGCTTTGCCACTGCCTGCAGGTGGTGCATCCTCCAAGAGTGAAGAGCCTGCTGGCAGGGTGGCACTGGAAGAGGCAGCGGTGCAGTGGGTGCACGTGGAACACGGCACTTGAGACGATGGCGGTGCCCCTGAAGCCGTAATTCCATCACTTTTGTCATTCCCATGAGGTGCAGGTGCTGGTGTTGCGAGGCTGGCGCTGTTAGTCAGGGCTGCTGCTGCTGCTGGCAGCCGGTTGCCAACTGGTGCCGTTGTCGACTCGTGCAGCGGTCCCGCAGCAGGCAAAGCCGCTGTGGCGCTGACAGGGACAGTCCCTTCAAACCGCTGCTTCAATCCTGATCCTGTGCTGCCCTGGTCATCAGGCATCGCAACAGCTCCTGCTGGTGCTGATGCCATATGCGCAGCACGTGGAACGCTGCCAAGCAACGCCTCGCCCTCCGGCGTGGCTTCGCTGCGCGTGCTGGCCCCCGCGGGTTCAGTGAAGCTAGAGTTTCCGTGGTGTTGGTTTGGAACTTCAACACCAGAAGAAGCTTTGCTGCATGCTGGCCTTCCCTCAGGAAGGTTGCAGGCGAGCGCCTTCCGGAAATCGCCCCCGCTGCCCATCGGCGGTTGCTCCACAGGTGGAGCTGGCTCTGGGCGCATATCACACCGCTAAATCTGTAGGTATGAAGCTTGTGCGTGGGGCGGCCAAAGCAACCTATTGCCAAGTATGTGGCCAGCACGGTGTTTCAGGTTATTCAGGTGTGTGGGCCCCCGAGGTCAACCGCTGCTGCTGCTGTCCCCACCGTCCATATTTGCACAAGGGTGAGTTGGCAGGCAGTGGCAAGCTGGCAGCAGACCTGCAAGGCTGACCAGCCAAGCTGGTGAAACCTGTGTTGACGTGCTGTTAGGTATCTGTGGGGTGCATCAACCTATTGTTACAACAGCATCGGAACTCAAGTGCGCATGTGTGCGACATTTTGTGCCAACTTGCATGACGTGCATAGGTCCACGCCGGTGTAAAGTGTCCGCGCAAAGCAACAGGCCGGTGGATAATAATCAGCGCCGAATTACTGACGGGCACAGCTTTGCATGACAAGGCCTGCGGGCCAATTATTGGGCCAACGTTTGGGCGCTGCCGTTGGCCTGATCCACGCCCAGGCGTGCTCTATGAATGGGCAGCAGCATCACCAGGAGAGTGGGTTGGGGTTCAGGAATTGATCTCAAGCTTGCTGGCCGAGGTCGGCCTTCCAAGCTCCACCAAAACGATGGTCAATGGCGATCGCAGAAGCGAGCCAAGCGCAGGTTGAATTCAAAATCAAAATCCAAGACGCCGTGTATTCGCGAGAATCACTGGACCATGCATAGCAAATTAGCGATGATTTGGGGAGGTCACTTGCAGGCAATGCGTCCACGCCGCAGTCTGATCACAAGCTCGAAATGAACCAGTACGATGGCAGAAAGCCTATCGTCCCCGAGTGCGCTTGGCTAGCTGGGCGAGTGACGCGTGTGCGTGTGTGCAGCTAGCGCAGCAGGATTGAGCTCCAAGGGAGGCTCAGTGAGGCCAGCAAATACGCGCGGTGCCGTGATCGGAAGGAGTTGAGCTTTGGGCGGCGTACTGGATACAATCGCTACGAACTAAGGTTGCAGACCCCATCCAGCGTGCCAACCAAATCGGGCACGTGCACAACTGCACATACATTTTGACGCACGACTGCGCCCTCGCCAAGCAGATGTCACCTAGGAGGCATCAAGAGTGCTTGCCATCAGATGTTTGAGTGTTGCGATGTGTGCGGCGTTACGACATGATTGATTGCCTTTATGGTTGAATGCTTTAACGTATGACATCACTTGCCTATTCAGGCTATTCATGGACGCGGCGGTGGACTATGTCGATGCATGCGATATCCTTCATACATGCATTATTCCTGCTCAGAATCAGGTAGGTCGGTTGCACGGCAAGCTACCCTTATGAGACTACAGTTTGGGTTATGAGGTTACAGTTGGCCTCTGTTGTTCGTACGACCATCGTGCGTTTCTGCAGAATATGCTACGGCAACCGTTTTGACTGCTTGTGCTGCTTGCCGAATGCGCCACGTGTGCGTGCGGGTAGCGCCCTCATGGTGGCGGCCGCAACCGCCCGGCTGGCATGCGCGCCGCCGTGTACGAGCGCGCTTGACGCCGAGCGCAGCCATGCCGAGTTGCGCCATGCGCTGACTGCCACCAGCACTGCAGGCAGGCAACGGGCAGGCCAACGCATTGACCCCAGGCGGAGATCTTCAATTTCACGGCCGTATATCGCACATGGTGCGAGCGGATTCACCTTGCTTGACACGCCTAGGGAACGGGCGCACAAACAAAGTGCTTGTCACAGCCATAAGCAGACGAGGGCCATGCATGGATGTGGGCGGACAGACTCCCGTCATTTGGCGTGTGACGGCTGACACATCCCATAGTAAACCCGCTGGACCGAGAGCGACAGATATGCTGTTTCGTCACCACGCAACGCTCACCAGCGTACGCCACAATCAGCGTCATGTTGATGACGATGATGATGATGCCCAGGGCGTTCATGTAGCCCGCACTGAGACCGCCGCCGCCGCTGCCGCTGCCGCCGCTGATCGAGCTCGTGCCGTTGACGGCGCTAGCGTCGTTCGCGCCGATCGCTGCACGCGCGCTGCTGTCCCCGGTGCCGCTGCTGCTGGCACTGGCGCTGCTGGCATCAGGGTTGTTGCCCCCGCCCGCCTCCAAGAACAGCAGCGACAGGCCGGTGGTAAGCACCAGCGTCTGCAGGGATAGGAACTCCATTGCGATCTGCAATCAATATGGTCACAAGCAAAGCCGATGATAGGCAGATGTCGGGCGCCAGCCTAGCACAGACAATTAGCAATCGAGTTATGCTTAGGCACATTGCCAAACCACTGAACCTTTGTGGCAATGAATGGCAACCGTGCGGCCGTACATGCATGCGTTTCACGGTTATGCACCCCATGGCAGACGACGGTGCATGCATGCATTGGAAATGGCAGGCACACGTAACGTGATGAAGTTATGTTATGTTATGTTACATCAGGAGCGTGTCGGCCAAACGGCCCATGCTCCCCCCAGATGGGGACCAGCAGACGAGGTTCACCAAGCTATGCACGTGGCATGCTAGAGGGCCACAAGGGCTATGCGTGATGTAGTACCTGGCATGCATGTTTGTGCATCCAGCATCTCGTCTCATGGAGTCATTGCCAGCGTTTGCTCTTGCCTCTCACTTTGCTGGCTTGAGCCTTTGCAGGCTTGAGTCTTAGCTGTTAGCTTCTCTTAGCTCACCAGGACCTCATGCTGTAGCGCGGCGCACATGACGTTGATGACGGATATGCCCACCAGCACCACCAGCATCACCAGCGCCTGCTGGTACACCGGCAGCGTGCGGCCCAGCACGCCCACCAGCACCAGGCCCAGCGTCTCAACCTGCAGCGCACTCTCCCACCACCACCACCACTCCCTGCATGCATTGGATGCAACATGTGGGCACACGTTGCTTTGATAAAATATACAGGTATGTGCTGTGTTAAGTTACGTTACATCAGGAGCGTGTCGGCTGGTGTTTGTGTGCAGGTGGCTTGCAGGGGGGAAGTCTGCTTGAAGTCAAGGGCCCGCATAGTGAGACGCTGTCAATTGGTCTGCAGGTCACAGCAGCTGAGTAGCACGTGCACAACGTGTATCTCTAGAGATGTGCCTCCGGTGTGCCTACCTCCAAGATATGTCAGGCAAGGTCGCACCACGCAATCACGCAAGCAGGAACGTTACAGCGGCATGCGTGTAGCACGCAGCAGTGTGGCTCTGCGTTGCACCGCTGGTGATTTCCGCCCACCTGTATCTGCGGTACAGAAACCCGTACTGCTGCGCCACATGTGCCTCATCCAGCCGGTCGCGATGCACCCACAGCAGCAGGAAGCTGGTCAGCGGCGGGCCGGCGCACAGCACAATGACCGTCACAATTCCAAGCGGGAGATACAAGTCGGCATGCGCTCCCGTGTAGCACTCCTGAGTCATGTCACGTATCCAGTAGCCCTGCAGCCATGTGGCCTGCGCAGCGGGATAGCAGGCGCCAGCAATATGAAATGTTGTATCGCTCTGCACGCACGGTCGAATAAAAATCTGCACCCCCACGCCCCGTGCCATACATGGCTGGGCTCGAACCTTCAGTTCCTGGTCCCAAACACTCCAAGCGTGTGTCCCTCGTCCACACACACACGCACACACCTGCTACACCCGCGCACAAGCATGCCCGCGTCTCCCTGGTAGTAGGCACAACTAACCGCAACAACCATATCTTACACACCGTGCATGCGAGGGTTGCCTGCATTACTACCTGCACAGTGAGCACACAAACTTGACAACTTACTACCGTAATTCACACACCTGCTGGTTCTCGCTGTGTGCACCAGTGCCAGTGTCCACCGTGTAGCATGCAAAGACGCTGAGCGCCGCCGTAGCCCAGCCAGGGTACAGGATGAAAATGGAGACGAGCACGACCAGCAGCAGCTGCTGCCACAGCGAAAGTGATTGATCCACGTACTCCAAAGCGGAGGATGGTGCAAGACTTGGCTTCGGTTGGAGAGACGGCCCAGACTCCGCTGTGGACCCTTCTGTTTTCAGCTGATCCTGCAGCTGGTTGTGGTCTCCAATTGGCTCGCTGTCCTGTTGATCCAAACCTGCTGCGTCCCCGCTGCTGGCTTTCTCATTCGTCACCAGCGCAGCAAGCTGCACCGCGCTGTGCTCACCCTCCTCCGCAGTGCTGCGGATGCAGCCCGCGCCATCGTGCGATGGTACAAACCCCAGCAAGGCCTTGAAAGAGGCACGCAGGGACCGTCTTGCGCGTGGTAGTCCTGGCTGTGAGCCATCATCTTTTCTGTGGTCGGCGCCGCTGGCTGTCGGTGCCAGGGCAAGCTGTGTTGGCGCAACTGCTGATGCTGCGGCCGCGGCTCCTGCTGCTCCAACAGAAGCCAGGGCCTGCGATGGTGGTGCGCCGCTGAATGCAGCAGAGCCTCGCAGCTCATCATGACTGTCATGCACGTGATGAACAGGCAGCATGCCTGGAGCCTGCCGCTGTGGCGAGGAGTAGGATGCGCTTGGTGGCAACGGGGCGGAGGCACTGCACGCAGGCCCACCAGAAAACGCCATCTGGGCAAGCCCGCTGAACGGGCTCAACACCACACCGGTAGTCCCTGGCAGTGTCAGGCTGCTTGGAGCAGTGCAAA
This sequence comes from Chlamydomonas asymmetrica, assembly GCA_001662385.1. Classification (NCBI taxonomy): domain Eukaryota; kingdom Viridiplantae; phylum Chlorophyta; class Chlorophyceae; order Chlamydomonadales; family Chlamydomonadaceae; genus Chlamydomonas; species Chlamydomonas asymmetrica. Next base: position 187,913 of record BDDA01000037.1, read on the forward strand.
CTGGGGCTCGGGATGTGCCAGCATCCTCCTGCAAATGGAATGCACTGCCACTGCCCGCGCTCCCTGGACCATCGCCCTGCTGATCCTGTGGTGGCACAGTCGCGTCCACTAACCGGGTGGGTCCCATGGCAGGTACTGTGGGGTGTGTGTCAAGAAGCGAACCTGCCTCTGCTGGGTCTTCAGGCAAGCAAGGTACCGCGTTGAAGCCACGGATGTATGTCTCTTGTGACGCGTTCCCGTCAGTTCCTGTTGGCGTAACTCCACGCCCAGAAACGTCTCCGTTGTCGATAGCCCGGCAGCGTGCCTGCTGCATGTGCTGCCCCTGGTCTTGCAAATCTTGAGGCCGTGGTGTTGCTGCCCTGACCTCCACCATGGCAATCTCACGCTGTGGCTGCGATACCCGAGACAACGGCAGCTGTGCATGCAGAGCTGGCTGCGGGTGTTCTTGAACGGAGAGCGAGTGCATACTCAGGGCGTTGTCAAACACAAAGCGGTCCCGGCTCTCTCGCCTCCTTGCAAGTGCGGCTCTCACTAGCCACCTGCATGGGAGCGCCCAGCAGTTGCAACGTGCATGCATGCAGCCAGTGAGAGAGCCAGTGCTGGCAGCTTTTTGAATGCTTCCCTGTGCCCTCTGGCGCGCACTACATGCACATGCCCCACTCCTGCCAGCGTGCAGCACAGTAGCATATTATTCTCAAATCCGTCTGGAATCCATCCACATACGGCGTGCAAGGACCACCGCTTGGATGCTAGTCATCAATTCATCATACTTAATGACTAATTATTGTTGGTTGGCCTCGATTTATTACTACGAGTCATTGATGTTTGACCAATACAGCAGCCCTTCACATGTGCTGCGCTCCGCGTATGCCGCTTACCTGAGGGTCCACAGCGCCAGGCACGCTACCATCACAAACAGCGGAACCAGCAAGGAGCCGACCAGCTGCGCTCGTGCCTGCCACGCTGATCCGCCGGACAGGTCCATGCAGGAGGGGCTGAACGCAAAGTAGTTCTCTGCAACAAGTAGTTACATGCTGAACTGTCAGTGTTGCAAAGCGTGGCAACATGCCAGTGCTCCGGGTTGTGGACAATCGATGAGAGCAACAAGCAACACCTGCAAACACGCATGCACACCACAGCATTGACGCCCATGCAAATAGAAACTTGGGTTGCCAACCTAAGAACGCACCTGCTCCCGACATGACGGCAAACAGGGAGGTGAATCGCAACACAGAGTCCGGCTGAGGGACATTCAGGCGCATGATGATGATGAAGTACTGCACGTGGACGACCAGCACCTGCGGTACAGTAAAAAGTACGCACGCGCATGTCAGGACGCACCGGCTTAGTAGTGGGAGCGCAGCCGCCACCAGACTGTTTGGCCATCGACAACGGCAGGAATCGGGAAGACAGTCTGGTACGTTGATGCGACTGGGTAGCATTAATTGTGTCATTGGAACACTCGATCTGTGAAATTGGACAAGCCTTGATTTGAGTTGATTATGCTTGAAGCGTGAGCAAAGTTCCAACATCGTCACAGCTGGTTTGTACCTTCAGCATGTCGGTTGCACCAAGCTCAGCCTCTTTGGTGTAATCATCCGACAGCGTCGTATACAGCGTAACCACCACCACGGCAATGCCCGCCAGCAGCGTCACCACGCCCAGCCACGTCGTCGTGCTCACAGAGCCCCAACACGCATTGCATTGAAAGTTTGAGTCAACGTAGAAACCCGGCTGGCAGGCAGCGCACAGTGGCCCCGTGTAGCCGTCTGCGCATTGAAGCTGCTGGTAGGTAACGAGATCGCCGGCTGGCAATGCGGTGCTGTCGGCGCTGCACAGAACGGGTCCCGCTAGCCCTGCGATGAGTGAGGGAGGCAAGGCGCTGAGGATGGCGGCGGCGGTGGTGTTGTCATACCACACCTGCTGGCAGGCTGCTAAGGCGGCGGTCCTGCCCTCCCAGCTGCAGGCTTGCGGGTTGGGGCAGCGGTGGATCTGAGTGGAGTTGGGCGAGGAGTGCCACCAGCCAGGCAGCGGCACCACAACGGCACCGCCTGCATTGTGGCAGCGGAGTAGCAACCTGGCCTTTTTAGCGGACTGACTCTGTACTAAACTGGATCACACACACCAAAACTTTGTTGCGCCATGCCAGTAATCCATTAATAATTGTAGTAATTGATCTCACATGAACCCTTGATCTCACACATTATGCGACGCTACGCATACGGTACACAACGTGGGATAAAACTGCTGGCAGCATAGTGTTAGCGTGGCACACACTGGGCAGCCTACGGTACCAGGCACACGCGGAGCCCAGGGCTCAACAGACATATACCTCGTGATGAAGCTTACCCGAGCATGCAGCGTGCAGTGGGCAGATCTCGCATGGTACCCCCGTCCGCTGCTGAGCCGCGGCATCGCTGCCGCCCACGCCTCCTGAAGCGTCTGTGCTTGAGCCATCGCCCCACGCCGTGTCCTGCCACAGGCTAAAGGTATCCAGCCCGCACACCTCGCAGCGGGTGTTGCCCTCGCCACGAGGCACCTGACCCACGGCACACGGCAACACCCGCACCACGGCGGGTGCCAGCCGCACCTACGGAACCGCCGCAGAATGAGACACGTATAGGCTAGGCTTGAAAACATAGGCTGTGTGAGAACATCACCGAGCACAACATGCGGTAAAACACCGTGTGGTTGCACATATAAAAATGTGCGACGCGCTGTTTTCAGAGCAATCAGATGCAGTCAATGCAGTTGATGCAGGGCAGGGCATGGTGTGTGCAGCCATACGTTGGTGGCCACGTCCTGATGTCAACCTGCGTCTCACCTGTTGCTGGCTGAGGTAGGTCAGCGCTGCCGCATCAGCGGCTGCCAGTGCGAGCGTGTACAGCCCCGGTGGCGCCCTCATCGTGAGGTTGTACCAGGCCGCGACACCACCACGCGCCTCCGCAACAAGGCCACCCAGCAGAGTGGCCTGGTTCTGGCCTCGGCTGTCCTGGCTTCCTGGGCTGATGCTCATTGTCAGGTTTACCGGCACATGATCTGCACAAAGCACGTCGGACCCAGCCGTACAGCCAGCCGCACGTGTCACTGTATGGTGATTTCATTGCCTGATTGGTGAGCCGCACAAACCATAGACATAATAGACACCATCAAATTACCAACTTGCAACGCGAACCCTTGACTTTGAGCAGCACTCGAAAGGTGTAGGAACAAGTCATACGCGCATCTCTCACCGTTCACTCGGTCGCCTAGGAACGAGCGCAGCTCAGCGGTGATGTTGACAGTGGAGTTGAGCGGCAGGCTCAGCAACCAAGCGGGACTGCTGCTACTGTCGAGCGCATACAATGCAGCTCCCCTGGATGTTTTCAAACCCGATGCTGCACCCCCAGCACCATCAGCGCTGCTGGCGGTGATGGGGCTGCTAGCGCTGCTGTTGAGCTGCCAGCTGCCCCACGAAGCGCTCGTCAGCATTACGCTGCTGGGGTTAACAACCACCAGCGCAGCTGCAGCATTCTGTTGGAGTTGTGCTCGTGTGGACCCTGACGACAAAGATGGATCGGATGAGTTTGACGAGGTCAACTTTGCTGTGCCGGTGCAGGTCTTCGTCAGTGCATCCAGCAACCGTTGCAGGGGAATGCGCCCGCCTGTCATATCGTTCACATCCGCCTGCACTGCCGCCTGCACCAGCTCAGATAAGGCCGCGTCTGCTGCTGTGTGGTTTGAAGATGGTAGCAAGGGTTGCGCTGGAATGGCGGGCTGCTGTTGTTGGCTGTCAGCGTCTGGTGCGCTGGCCAAACTACCATTGCTGCAGGCCAGGATGAGAGCACGGGGCTGCTGGGGGAGCGCAACACGACCGTCGCTGGTCAACAGGTTGTTTGTATCCACGGTGAACTGCATGCGTAACAAAAATACATCATCTTTGGCATCATCCCAGCCAGAAACAGCATGAACTTAGTGAACGCATGTGGATTTGAAGCAAGCCTTCAAATCGTACGCGGTTAGCATAAGGGGGCAATGTCATCGTGAGGAGCCTGAAGCAAAGCCACTGCTGGAGTGGAGTATGCAGTGATGCACACATAGGACACAACAATGCTTGCGTGCAGCCTCCACCCAGCTGAGCCTCAGGGCAGCTAGCGCAGCTGCCGCGCCTCACCTGTGCATCCACTACCACCACCGGCCAGCATCCATCCTGTGTGGCACTGTCCTGCAGCACTGCCAGCGTCTCCGGCCAATCCTGCACACAGAACATGCACGGCCGCTCACTGCTTCCCGCACGCCTACAATCTGCCAGACAACACCAAAGGCAAGTACATGGAGTAGGCTGTGAAACAAATCCAGGTAGTAGCAGGTACCGGTACATCAGCTAGTACCAGTATACAAGCACCCGCCATCACCCTCTGACAGCCTCACCGTATTTAACATGCTGGTGTTTGTGCCAAGGAGGAATGCTGGTGAAATGGCAGCGGTGGCCTCCCCAAACAACCTCCCTGCATCGCTTGACTGTGGTGCGAGGGTCTGGCCGGTGCAGCGCTCGTCGACCGCAACGTCGGGTCCCACCACAGCAGTGTCGCCGTCAAAGCTGCAGTTGTACAGCAAGGCAGACACCCAGCCGCGGATGTGGAGACCGCCACCGGTGCCCGCCCCGGTGTCAGAGTCGCTGCCGGCGCTGTTGCCCTGGAAAGCACACGACTCCAAAACTGCACACCTGCCAGCTGCCTGTGCTGCCTGCTGTGCTGCTTGTGGCGGCAACAGCGCCAGGGATGCTGTGAAGACCGATCTGTTGGTTCCTTCCCCTTGCAGCACTGCCGTCATTGAGTCAGCAGTGTCAATCAGCGAGCTGGTCAACAGGGCGGTGGCGCTTGAGGTGGGCGTTGCGGTACTGCCTTCAATGGCCATGCCGCCACCACGGCGGGACGCGTGGTTGCGCACGGCACGCACGTCGCTCACGTAAAGCCGCGAACAGCTGTCAAAGAAGGCTGCCCCACCTCCGTCACCAGCAGCGTTGTCGGCTAGGTCTGCTGAGCTCAAGCTGACCGCATCGGTGTCGGCGATGAAGATCGCTCCGCCATGACCTGACGCTGTGTTGCCGACAGCCGTCAGCTGTTGAATGACAATTCTCTGTAGGTCAATCCCATAGAGTGAGCCCCCAGGCCCTGAGGTGGCGGAGTTGCGTTCAAGCCTGCAGTGGGTCATCTGCAGCGAAGTACTGCTAGCGTTACTGCTAGCGTTACTGCTGGACGACGTGTCATTGTAGGCGATGGCTCCTCCCCACGCAGCTGTGTTGGCAGTGAAGTTGGAGGAGTGCACCTGCGCATAGCAAGCAGTAGGTATTGCAGGAGCAGGCGCTGTCACGGCTGTCAGGGTGTCACCATACCGTATTGTAGACACGATGGGAACATTGTTCGATGCGCATTGGAGCGCAGATACAGGCAGGTAGACACTTGTAGATACAAACCCTTGTGAGCACATTTGTTCATGTGCAGGAGCATGCATGCAAGACTCTCTACAGGAGACAACATGTGATGGCTGTGAGAATGACTGGGTTCAATTTTCCTGAATGCATGCCCCACGTCTGTTATCCACCCTCCTTCCTCAACGTCACGCCCATGAAGGACCTTCAGTACCGGCGTCCTCAAAGGACCCACATGCCGTTCCTGCCTTGAAAGCAGCTTTGTCTTGTTGATCCAAGCAAGCAATGCACAGGCATGTGCACGTGTGGAGGTATCCCGCACACACGACTCACACCTACCTCAACCGCAACACTTGCATTGCGTAGTCCTGTGCCGCTGCAGTTGGCCGCCACCGCCACTGCGCCACCGCCACCCTCCACAGCAGCATTGCCGTCAAACACGCAGCGCTGGATGGTCAGCCGCACAACCTGTGCTGGAGCGGGGGCCTCACTCCCAACCAACGACGCCACATCGGCAGCGGCGGCTGCATCAGCCGACAATGCAGCACTGACTGCCCCGCCTGCACCCTGAGCCGCATTGGCGCTGAAGGTACAGTCTGAGATGTTAGCGGATGTGCCAAGCGCCCTTCCCTCAATGATCAGGCCTCCACCGTCCTGTACTGCGGCTTTGTTGCCGGAAAAGGTACAACCGAGCACCTGAAGGGAAGCGCCGGCGCCTGTGAGGGAACCAATTGCAACACCACCGCCACGCACCCCTGCCGCATTGCCACTGAAGATCATGCTTCTGCTGCTGCTGCTGCTGCTGTAAACTGCAATGGTGCTATTGCTACTAACACTGGACAGGGAGCCGCGCAGTGTTACCGCGCCACGAACGGTGAGGACTTTGACCGCTCCGCCTTCGAGGCTTGCCGAGTTGTCGGCAAAGACACAAGCGGTCCCCACACCTCCGCTGCCACCAATTTCGCTGCCACTACTTCCAGTAAGCTCATTGCTGCCGATGCTGAACGTCGCGTTGGCATCAACGCCGAGCACGTAGACTGCGCCCCCAGAGCGAGCCGAGTTGCCGCGCAGCTCACAGCCCGTGCCAGCGCTGCCACTGCTGCTGACTTGGGTCTGTAGGGCATCTGATGGGACTCCGCCTGCCAAGATACGCACAGCGCCACCGGCTGTCACACCAGCAATGTGCAGCGCGCCACCATCGCCGCCGTCTGATGCATTGTCCAGGAAAGCCGCGTCGTCTGCGGTCAAGCTGCCGCTGACATTGTACGCATACACTGCTCCGCCGTGGCTACCGGCCTGGCAGCCTCGGAAGATCACTCCCGGGCCGAAAGCGGTACGGTTGGTCATGCGCCCGTTGAAAGCGATCGCGCCGCCGTACCGTCCTGCTGTACAACCCTGTACTGTCACACTGCCGTACTGCTTAGAGGGTGCTTCGTGGTTGGTAAGGCTGTCGTAGGGGCCATCACCAGCTGGCAGCAGATCGAGCGTGCCATGGTAGTCATCTCCAAAGCAGATGGCGCCACCGTCACGGGTGGCTGAGTTGCCTCCGAAACCGGTGTAACCACCACCGAAACCGCCAGACCCACCACGCACGGTGATGCGGCCCAGGCCCTTGGAAAGAAGCGCAGCGCCAGTCTGGCCGATTGCGCCTAAAGAGATGGCAATGTAAATTGCCCCACCATCCTGTCCCGCTGTGTTGTTCTCAAAGCGGCCGCCGTGCTCTATTGTAATGCTGCCAGAAAGCCGGTGCTGCATGAAAATCGCTCCGCCGTTTCCGCCTGCCGAGTTGCCTGAGATCACAGTATCATTGGCCACCACAATGGCACCATGGACGGGGTAGCGGAGGTACAGCACCCCACCGTCAGACGACCCCGCGCTGTTGTTGGCGATCGTGGTGCCATCCGTGAATGCAAAGCTGGCATTGGCGGGGACGTCGTTGGCGACCCACAACAGCCCACCCCAGATCCCCGCCTTGTTCCTGCTGGCAGAGCTCCGTCCGGCAATCAGCAACGAGCCTTGAAAATACGTATTAGCCATGATCGCAGCGCCCTCCCGGGCGGTGTTATCGTCCATGGTGCTGCCGTTGACGACCGAGAAGCTGCCCGTGAAGTTGTTGCCGGCAAAGAATGCTCCGGCTTGGGCGGACGCTGCGTTGCGATCCAGGTGGCTGCCGTTCGCAACCACGACCTCGCTCCCCACGAAATCATCGTACGCCGAAAAAGCCGCGCCCCAGGTCGCCACGTTGCCCGATACGCTGCTGCCGTTGGCGACGACGAGCCTCGCGTTTGCCACTGTCGCCAGCGAAGCCACGCCGCCGTATCCCCTTGTGGAAGGCGGATCTGAGAGGGTGCCGGACGCTGCCCTATTGAAGCCCACCCGGCTGCCGCCTTCCACCAAGAATACGCCGGAGAAATTGTACACCCGCAGAACCCCGCCTTCCGTGAAGGCCCGATTGAAGGACACCGAGCTTCCGTTGGTGACTGAGAATGTCCCATTGAATTCATGCAGGTTGTAGACCACTCCGCCGAACGCCGCGGTGTTGTTGTGTGCCTCTGCGCCGTCCGAGATCGCGATAGTAGCGCTCGGGCCCACGGCGGAAAGGTGCATGGCCCCCCCAGAGTTCCAAGCGGAATTCCGGCTGAGGCGGCTGCCAGCGCCAGTGACCGTGATTGACCCGAGCAGGTCGCCGCTGACAAAGAAAGCACCGCCGAGGGCGGCGGTGTTACGGGTGATGGTGCTTCCGCTGTCGACCCGCACCTCACCATCCATGTCGTCTGCAGCGAAGCAATTCAGCAATCACGTCAGCATGTCATGCGCAGCATGGTGGATGGGTGATGCACTGACGCGCGTGCAGGTTCCACCGTGTGTGGCTTGAGCTGTTATTGCCGGCCAACAATACAATTTGTCAGTCATGCACAGAGTTATCTGCCGACACAGAATGCTAGCTTGCTGGGGATGGATCTTCTGCATTCAGCCATGTCTGCAGCATTCCCCATGCATGTGAATCCTCGTCAAGCCACCAACAGGCAGGGGCAACAGTGCGCCAGTTGCGCCAGGCAAACAGTAGGGCGCTAGTTGACTTACCTATCACCAGCATCACGCCACCGACACTGGCAGAGCCGTCCAATATGAACACCTCCAGGTCGCCTGCTTGGTTGTACGACACCTCACTGCCGTTGGACACAATGAATTGGCCGTAGAACCCTGTGCGTGTGAATAGCATCATCAAACCGCAGCTCCTGGTGTGATTGAAGCACGCATGTAAGATTATCACCAGCAAGGCCTGCGTAGCGCAATCCAGAACCACATTGATGCCCCCTGCTCTCCACTCTCCTGCCATTCAGCAACCTGCTCCGCAGTACTATCAGGCTCCGGCACAGCAGACCAACGCATGCCAATCACATGGTACTTGGAACACCAAAGCATGACAAATTTCAAGAGCACTGCCAACGCGGCCCGCCACCTCGCCGTACCATCGGTTCGCATCACGGCTCCATATCGCGTGGCGGTGTTGCGCGACACGCGGCTGCCGTTTGCCACCAGCACCAGTCCAGTGAAGACTGTATTTGAATTCAAAACTCCGCCTTGGCCGGTGCGACCCTCGCCGTCCGCTACTGCCGCATTCCCTTCAACGACGCTGCCGTTGGTCACAATAAACTCGCCCTGAAAGCCGCTGCCTGCAAAAAACACGCCCCCCCAGCCAGCACTGTTGTAAGACAAGGCGCTGCCGCCTGTCACTAGGAACGTTCCGGCCGCGTAGCCGCTCGTTTCAAACACGCCACCGATTCCGTGTGTCGCGTTGCCCGCCATGTTGCCGATGACCGTGCTGCCACTCAACACCCGGAACAACCCGCTGCTCGTGAAATTGTTGCACTGGATGCAGCCGCCAAAGCTGTCTGCGCTGTTCCAGCTCATCTGGCTGGCTTGGGAGACAGTCACCGTGCCCGCAAAATCCTGCCCGTCTACGTGGATCACGCCGCCCCCCGCCAGCGCGGTGTTGCCGCTCACGGTGCCGTTGAGCGTGACGGTGAACGCTGCACCCGCGTTAAAGCCGCCCTGAAGATACGCTACGGCCCCGTACTTCGCAGTGTTGTTGGTCGCCCTCGCACCGCCGCCGATAACAATCGCGCCATACACATCGCCATCCGCGCACAGCACGCCACCCCCATACGTGGCAAAGTTGTACTCAACGATCGCGCTGTTGATCACCAAGATGCTGCCATAAAGGTCTGCGCGCACGTAAATCACACCGCCGTTTGCAGCCCTGTTATAAGCCACAGCTGTGCCAGCACCAGCGATGCTGACGCTGGCCGACTCGCCAAGCTCGCCAAAGACGTACAACACTGCTCCAGTCCCGGTTTCGGAAGTGGTTCCGGAGCCGTCAGGCGACGCTGCGCCCGCCACGTTGCCTGTGAACTCGCTGCCTTCCTCGACAGCAATGGAGCCATACACGGCGTCCCACACAAACACAGCGCCTCCGAACATCGCCATGTTGCTCAGCACGCGCGTGTTTGAAAACCGCAGCGTCGATCCCTCATGCAGGCCGGCGGGGAGGACGATTGCTCCCCCGACCTCCGCTGCTGAGTTGCCGCTGATCAGGCACCCCGTCAGCTGCGCCGAGGCACCAGGTGCAGGAGGTGGCAGCGCCATCGCGCCTCCGCACTGCGCCGAGTTGCGGGAGAAGGTGCTATTGGTAATGCTGGACCCGTCCGCGAGGGCCACAAACGTGTCGGTGCCGAGGCACGCGCCGCAGTTGCGGGGCTTGTAGGTGGAGGTGAAGTTGAGAGCGCGCGTTATGCCGCCGCAGGTGATGCCATGCATGGTGAGGAGCATGGGCCACGGGCCTTGCTGAGGGGAGGACGCGTTGCTGCTGCTACCGCCTGGCGCTTCCAGCTGCAGCACAGGCCCCGTGAGGCCGGTGACGTCGCTGAACGTGCTGTTCCTCAGGACCAGTTCAGCAGCACCCCCCACATGCAGCAGTGGGCCGCTGTTGGCCTCGTCCCGCAGGTTCCCCTGTTGATTCAGCTGCCGCTGTATGGCGATGCCTTCAACGCTCACGTTGGTGAGGGTGAGGCGTGCCAGCTGTTCTGCATGGATGGTCAAGGTCCAGTAGCCCGCCGCCGCCGCCGCACCCTCCAGCTGGGAGATTGTCACCCCTGCATACGGTAAACCAAGACAAGCGCTCACATGATGCTTGCATGTTCCAGGCTGGTAGGTGTACAAATGCATGTTCGGCTGGTGGTGAATGCACTGGTGTTGGCAATAGCGTGTTTGGCACTGACGCTCATTGATGCAGGGGCGGATTTGCATGCACTTGCAGCATGCCCGAGCGCACCATGAACTTCATGCAGGGTACTGCCAGGACACTAATAGGTTCACGAAGAATCCACGCAGGATGCAATACGGTTGTGCAGCAGTCAGCCTGGTGTGCTGTGTGTCTGACTGGTCAGGCCCGCCAGGGATGCTGCACTAGGCTTGACCCACCTGACAGCGCCTTGTCGGCCACACCATCGTAGCCCTTCCCCAAGGAGATGTGAACACGGGCATCAGGTGTAGCCTGCTGCGTGCTGCTGCCGTTGCCGGATAGTGGCAGCATGGTGCAGACGACGTGCAGGTGTGAAGGTGGCGTCCGCCCACCAGCTGCCGCATACATACAAGAAAAGGGTAATCCGTTCAATGCACTGCACAGGGCGGCTGATGACTGCCACACAAAGCTTACAAGCAGGTGCATGAGGTGCACATGCGGGGGGCTCACACGTAACTCGTATGCTCCAGGCCTCACCTAGAGGAGAGTGCTGGCCTCGCTGGTCAAAGGTCAAAGTATGAACGCATGAACCTAAGCATATGCCGGTACCCACAAATGCTTTGTTCAATGCCGATGCAGCCGGCTGCATGCTGCGCACCAGGTAAGACGCCGGGCGCATGCAGGCATGCAGGCATGCACCTTGGATCCGCATGGAAGGCAGATTGGCAATGTTACAGCGATCAGACCGAGCTAATGGTAGGTGGCTGTGTGCCCATGTCTGCAGCATTTGCTCTGTCAGTACGCAGTTCCACAGACCCACGTGTGGTGCAGATGGGTGCAGCCATGTGCACAGACCCATGCAACAAACTGCACTGGCGCGTGCAGGCAAAAGCACTCGCTAGCATGTACTATTGTCAGCGCGAGCCCGCTTACCCGCTGCACCCAGGGCATCACCGCTGATCGCCACCTCGCACAGCGCTTCTCGCTGCTGCGGGCCTGTAAGCACCGCCAACACAGACCATGCCACGAACCGCTTCGCTGTCATAATGGGCGTCAGCGCATGCATGCCTGGCCAGACATCAGCACACCATGCGCACAACATGACTACAGCCAGTACAGGCATGGGAAGTCTATATGCATCCTGTATGCGTCTACCGCTGATGTGATGGGCCAAATTGCAATGTCCTTATCGCCATTTCGGCATTGCCCTCACAGGCCGGATCGCGTCGCGCATCAACGTTGCCCTCACGGTAGCGGTGAGCACTCTGAGGCTCATGGCCACGCATGTGAAGCAAGCAAAGCAAGCAGGCGTGCCTACCTAGTTCCATTACTCACCTGCCGCCAGACGACGAGGTGGGCGGATCACGCTCTGGGGTCCTGTCCACTCAACCTCCACGGCCTGCGGTACTACTCCGCCCCAAGCCCTGTACTCTGCCCTAAGCCCCGACTCAAAATCTCCCATGACATCAACCAACGGTGCCGTGCTGGCAACGCGCGTGGCGCTGTCGATCTCGCTGAGAGGCGCTCCGCCTGCATGCTGCCCCCTGACAGAACCCCCAGCCGGGCGGCGGGCATCATCCATGGCGTTTCCTAAGGCGCTGTGACCAGTGTAGCCGGCACCGAGTGAGACACCATCAGTAGCCTGGCGGCCTTGGTGCGTGATGGGTGGGTGGGTTACGGAGCGCACTGCTTTTGTGTCGGTTGAGCGGTGCGGCTGGTTGTACTGCTCAGGCGGCTCCTGAACGCAAGCACGAGTTCGCGTTACAAGGCGCAGCAAGCACATTATGCAGTCTGTACGACCTGATAACGAAATTTGTAAGTTTTGAGGATCAACAAGTAGGTCGTCCTGTAGCACGAGCAAGGTGTGTGCGACACGAGCACAGTGGACACGACTGCGGCACGCGCGGTCTCTCAGAGCGCCTGGGGGGTGGGCCATACAGCTAGTTATACAAGCTGTAAAACTGCATACCAGAGCTGCTTGCAACCTCCTTGGCATTTTGGCTTTGTCAGGAGGGTGGTCGGCCTGCGGCTGTGCGTGTGACTCAACGTGCAGGGGTGTGGAACGGCCGCACATACAATCTCCAAGTACACACAGCAAAATCAAAGACATTCACCTAGCTTGCTGGCAATGTCAAAAGGAATGCTGCTGCAGTTGCTTTGCCTGGTTGAAGACAGCAACCACTTGCGCAGTTGCAATCTTCTCGGCCTGCCACACTCATAGTTGCAAATGCCTGGACCTACCAGGCATGTGTGGGTCTGAAATATTGGTTGGTCAGCTCCTTCCTGTGGGCGTGAGCAAGTGTGGTCTCTCGAGTCAGCACGGTCAGGGCCAGCGCTGAATCCGACATCATCGCCCACAGCGCCAGCGACGCCAGCCGGCAGAGCTGCTACAACTTGAAGGGCATGGGCTGTCAGCAGGACCAACAGTAACATTCGAGGCGTATTTCCAGCCCTGGATGACGTTTTTGTTGCTGGGCGCCAAACTGCCAAAGGTGTTGCAACTGGGGAAAGCCGTGGACTCGGTAGGAGTGTGAGGGTAGCGCAGCTACAAAGTGCGAGACGCCAATCAGGCTATCATATGATGACCTGTGAAGTGCTCCTTGGAATGATTTGGGTGCGCCACAGGCGTCTGTGTGCATGCGGCAGGCGCAGCAGTTGGACGGACCGAGGCGAGCATGTAAAAAGCAAAAAGCTCCACAGAATACATAGAAAACTCAAACACTGTTTGTTCTGGCACCTCACCTCACCCCACTGTACTGTTTTATAAGCACCGTTTTGCTTACCCATTTTTTGCACACTCAACTTGCTTGTAGTGCCGGTTTCGATGGGAAGAGCAGAAGGGCAGCAGCAATGACCAGTGCAGCAGCAGTAGCACCTTCCATCGTGCTGCTGTTGCTGCTTCTCAGGGCACACTCGATATGGGCGGCATCGGACACCGCGAGCTGGACGCAGGAGTCATACGTACAGCGTCTGCGAGCACTGAACGTCACCCCAACGCAGCAGGTGCTGCGAATACCGTTGAAGAACATTGTGCGCAGCACTTGCAGCGTGTTGTTTGTGGCTAACCCAGACTGGGTGAGCTACCACTATAGCGCGAGGCTGGTCGTGCAGGGCAACAACAGTGACTGTTGGGCACAAGGAGAGGCGCAGCTGCAGGTCGGTGCTGCAGTGGACGGTTATGGCGCACCTACAGACCTTACCCTCCTACGTGTGTCCCTGGGAAATATCTCCTGGGCCCTTGCGGGCTACGGATACGCGTCGGGCAGTCAAACGCCACCAGGACAGCATCGTCGCTCCTTGGCACAGTATGGTAACGTCACGCAGGCCGTCGACAACATTGTGGCGGCAAAGGAGCTCCTCACACGTGGGGACACATGGAGTCCTGGGCCCCTGAGCAAGTTGGCCACTGTGCAACGCGTCAGCGCAGCGACGAGTCTGAGTATTGGCAACGTACCTGCATACCGGAAAGGAGAGCGTCCGACTGCAGACACTGGCGCCCCAGTGGAAGCTTCTGGCACCACGAACCTGTATACAGCTCTTGTGGGGGACTGCACTGAACTTCAGAGTAAATGGCGAACCGGGCTCAGTGCAGTTCCACTGGCGAATGGGACTCTGCTGGCCAATGGTAGCGTCGTGGGCAGCACACTTTTCGCTGACGGTTCTCCCTACTATCGCTCGGAGGCCTCCTGTTACCTGACCCAAAGCGTCATTTACTTCCACGTGCCAGACGTCAACTGCACCACCAACAACGGTGCTGCTGTGGACTCTGGCAGTGAAAGCTATGTGGAGGTCACTGTGACCTATGAGCCATACGACAACTGCCTCCAGTAAGCCTATAAGAAGTAAAGCGTTTTCCCGTTTGAGAGGTCAAACTGCCAGCGGTCACAACGGGCTCGAGTGCACACGTGGCTTGCTTGCGCTTCAACATTGCTTGCTTGCGCTAGGAACCTGCAAGTACCCTTGCGCCTGCTGTTGCGCCACCAGTCGCTGTCACTCATCTATCTCAGTCGTGATGACAGGCCATTGCTAGCCAGCCCCTGTGCAGACCTGCCTGCAGTACTCCTTGCACAGTGAAACATAGCGTTCAAGACAGATGGAAACTGGCTGAAGGCCGTGTGGACTGACCTACGTGCCCCTGTTGTGGTTGTGGCTTCATCCCTCTCGCTTGTTTTGCCTGTCCTGCCCTCAGGAGTGGCGCCGACCAGCTGAGAAACGTGGCTAACCAGGTTATGATATTTACAGCGTTGAGTTTTGGGTCGCTGTTTCTGTTCCTGCTTCTGCCGAGCATGTACCGGCTGTTCTTGGAGCACCCCGCGCGCCTGGTGGCATCATGGTGCCGGAGTCTCTATCGTGAGTGCAGCAAGGAGCAACTGCCCGTTCTGCCCCCCTCGGTGCCGACAAAAGGGCTATGCCACACTATCCTGATGTGCAGTTCACGCATTGACAGCAACATATACGCTTTGCGCGCATGCAGCTACGTAGCTATGCACGTGGAATGTTGAGCCAAAGCCAACCTGCATGCCCGTTGGGGCATCCTTGCATGCATGCACATGCACGTACACGTATGCATCTGAATGCCTGATGCGACTGTATGCAAGCAGCGAACATGTGTGGCACCAACTGCGCTGCCGGGCGGCGAATAGGACAGGGGACAGGGCAGGGATAGGAGAGCCTGTACCGGCGGCAGCGGCATGCACAGATGCACACTGCACATGGCAGGTTGGCAGCGTTCGGAGCATGCGGGGCAGGCAGCAGCAGCATGCGCCATGTGTGGTAGGCTGGCGGGGGTTGCCGCATTGACGCATGCGGTACAGGTATACAGGCAGCAGCGGCATGCGCCGTGCATAGCAGCATGGCTACGCGGAGCACACATGTGCAAGGCAACCCAACAGCACGTTGCTGGGCACCCACTGGGCAACACACGCAGCGGGCAACCAGCATCAGCCGATTCCACGCACCCCTGCGCCGCCTGATGGCAGGCCGACACATTGTCCTGGGAGCGACTTCTCCCTCATGCACCTGCATATGCCTGCGCAGCTGTCTTGAGCATGTGGACAGCACAAGCCCCTGCCCTGGTGCCTGCCCAGGTCATATCCACACGTAGCCGCATCGTAGGGCATTGTTGCTTGCGCTTGCGGCGCTGTACGGAGTGCAAGAGCCTGAGCCCGCCCCCGCATGCACTGACGCGCCCCTCCCCGCATGCGCTGTCGCGCCCCGCCGCCCTCCCCACCCGCAGGTCGCGGCAAGGAGGAGACGCTTCACGTCAAGGCGCTGGCGCCGGGCCTGCACGGCAGCGAGAACCACCGCGTGAGCCACTGGCTGCTGCATCACCCCTGGCTGGGAGCGGTGTTCCGGCTGCGCAAGGAGCTGCTGTACGCAATGGCGACCGTGCACTCGGCGGACGGGCAGCGCCGCTGGCTACAGGTGGGTGGCACGACAACAGTACCCAAAAGGATTTTTGGTTCATTAGGGGGGCGCTGGGGCAGGGCCAGGGGAACGAATCCGGCTGACCGGTCGTCAGGGTGCTAAGATGGCGTGGACTTGGCAGTCATCGGAGGCACCGGGTGTGTGTGCCTCTGTGCTTACAAGTGTCCTGGAAAGTGGAGGGGCTGTGGCATGTTGGCGAAGGGCATGTTGTGCGTTGTGGAGTTTTACGACAGTGGCGTGTGATACGATGCAAGTACACCATACCTCTAGCTCGCCATGTGCATAGCTTGGTGAGCCTCTCCTGGTCGCCTGGTCCCCGCCCGACACGCTCCTGATGCAACATAACATACGGTGCACGTTCGCTCTGCTGCTATGGCCTTGGACCTGGCTGCTTTGAAGGGGTGATTGTCACTGTCCTCTTTCCTTGTGATGACATGGCACAGCTCACTCGTGCACGGCAACACAATCAAGCTCTTGCATTGCCCTGAGGTGGCAGGTGCAGTATTGCGTTGCACATGGCGAACTCAATCATGCACTGATGCCTCTATTCCCATGCACGCGCAGGTGGCGGTGATCAGCCTGGTGGCTCTGTGCATCTCGCTCAGCGTGTGGGCGCCCGGCATCCACCCGCCCCTGGACCGCTTCGTGCCGCCGCTGGCGCTTCAGATTGTCAAGAAGGGCGCCGCGCTGAGCCTGCTGAGCCAGTTCCTCAGCATCGTGCTGCTGAGCTCCTTCATGGGCACGCTGGGCTACCTCACGCTGCTGGCCAACTTCAATGACAGCAGCGCCAGGAACAGGTAACGCATGTGCACGGAGGCCCACAACACTTGCTGCTGTTTTGCTGTCGTTTGCCTCGCCTGCATGTGAGCATGGAATGGTCGGTCCCTTACTGCACCAGCAGGAAGGGTTGAACATAGACAGAGAGAGAGATTACATCACCCGGACCAGTATAGCCAGAGGCTCAGACCAGGATATGGCAGCAAGAGAGGCACCAGACAAGCTTGCAAAATATGGTTGAGCAGTCATCAGGTCCATCTAAATTGCCCAGGCGGCTGTGTTGCCGCTGCCGCTGTAGTGCTTTGGCGTGCCGGCATGTAGGTTTTGCGGTGGCATGTCCAGTGGCTGTTCATAAACGCAAACACATGTAGTTCATGTGGTGCTCCACTGATCAGTGTGCTATCCTGGTGCTGCATCTTTCCCTCTCCCTGGCCTGCACTCCCTCCCTTTGCGTACGCCCCCCCTGCAGGTACTACACATACCAGTGCGTGGTGTCGTGCTTCTTCATGGTGCTGCTGGACCTGCTGCTGCTGCTGCAGCTGGCCTCGCTCATGGCCCAATGGAACAACCTGCGCCCCCGCTGGCCCTACCTGCCCATCCTGCTCTTCCAGACGGGCAACCTGCTGCTGGCAAACATCACACAGGTCGGTCTGCTGCCTGGCGCCACTCCTCCGTGCAGTCTCCTGCCCAATGCTCCTGCCCTGTGATGCACAAAACTGCTGGTATGTGACGCGCATTGGGTGTCAGTTTCCGCACCATGCATGCAGTGCTGCGTCGTGCCCTGGTCAGCCTGTTGGCCAGCCGCCAGCCGGCCGCTGTTTCGCAGTGCTCGATGGTTTGCTGCCGAGCTGAGTGGCACGAACCAGGTCTTGGCGGAGGCAATATGTAGCTTTCTGGCGTTCGCGCTTGTTTACCAGGGCCGGGTCGGCGACAAACAAATGGGTTTATCACCATAACGTGTGTTGGGTGTCCTTTGGCCTCCAGGGAATCATTTTCTTCAAGCGCCATGACCAGCGCAACCAGGACTTCCAGCGCGACTTCCTCCAGAAACGCGGCGGCGCCGACGACACCAACGTCATCAAGGCCCTGTCGACCGCGCTACGGTACGGTGCTGACTACGAGGACGACACCCAATACACCAGCTTCGAGCCCAAGAAGCCGGCAAAGCAAAAGCCAGCCAGTGAAAAGCAAAAATCTGACACGAAGGGCGGCAAAGGGCGGGAAGCAGACAAGCAACGTGCGCGCTCGTTTGCGGGCTTTGACACGATGAGAGCGGGTTCTGAGGAGGGCGATGAGTGGCAGGCGCCGGCCGACCCTCGGACCAGCAAGTCGAGTGGTGCGGTGGCTGGCGGGTACGCCTCCACGGCTGCCGAGGGAGGCCTGTTCGGAGCAGCCGCGAAGAGCGCCCGGCGGCCCACAGGCAGCAAGCCAAAGCACGACGCCGGCAGCAGCAGGCGTCGCGCAGGTGTGGCGGACGCTTCTGACGGCCAGGATTATGACCTTTCCCGGTATGATGATGAGGGTGCGGACGAAGCACAGGCGTTGCTTCGCGAGCCCGATGCGGCGGTGGCGAACGGGCGGGACGTCTCCATGCGGCGCCGCCACAGCAAACACTCGGCGGACGTGGACGATGATCAGGGCGACAACGCCTACGGGTTTGGCCCGTCGCCTGCGGATGGCGACCTCAAGGGAGCGGGCAGTGGTGCCGCCGCTGCGGCCGCCGCGGGGAAGGGCAAGCGGGTGAGCGGGCGGCGCCTCCAGCAGGGCGCTGACGCCGTGCCCGTTACCACGATGGCGGCAGTGGCGGCGGATGCGCTGTCCAAAGCGCCGGGCTCCTTGTGGGGATGGCTGTGGGGAGGCGCGCCGGACGCCGCCAGCGCCAACGGCAGCGGCAGCGTAGCTGCTGAGCCGCCGTCCACACCGCCTGCCCCCGGGCCCTCCCGCGCTGCGTCCCACAAGCGAACCTCCGTACCTGCGCCCAGCGGCGTGGGCCGTGGTGGGGCAAAGGCATCAGCAGTCAGCAGCAGCGCCTCGGCAGCCGCGGAGGACGGCGCTGCCGGCAGCCCGGCCAGGCGGCGGCGGCTGTTCTCCGGTGCCGCGGGCGCAGACAGCGACACCGCAGCGGCAGCTCCGGAGGATATCCCTGCCGCCAGGATCAAGGCCGGCGGTTCTAGAGCTGCCCGTGGTCCCATCGGCGAAGGCCTCTTCACTTCAGCAGCCAACGATGCTGCACTGATGAGAACGCCGGCCGCAGTGCTGGATGCAGGATGGCATTATGGGCACCCGCGCCCGGCTGCATCAGCACCACGCAACAACGCTGGTGCTGGTGACATTATATTGCACGGACGACCGGTGGCTGAGGGAGTGGAGGACGATGGGGAGGGCCTTCCACTCATGCAGCCTGCTCCGAAACCCAAGCCGCGACAACAGTCACAGTCGCACGGCAAGGCGACCAGCGCCCGTAGGAGCGCGCCCCTCCCGGCACACGCCGGCCTGGGCCGGGAATCAGGCGCGGGGCGGGCAGCTGGCGGCAATAATGCGCGGGACGATGACGGCGACACGGGCGGCGCGTCGGATGTGAGCGGCCTGGGCGTGGCGGTCAAGCAGTGGCGACGCACCACGCGTGCGGCCGGGCTGGACTCGGCATCCCAGCCGCACCCCTCTGCTGGGAGACCCGGGACCGGCAATGGAAGTCTGCACGCGGACAGCACGCCGGTCACGCGGGGCCGGAGGCTGTACGGTACGCCCACGGCCGCCAACGCTGCGGACCCAGCCAGTGGTTCCGCTGTCAGTGGTGGTGGCCAGGGCACCGGTGTAGGGCAGGCCCCGCAGGCGGGTGCGGCGGCTGCAGGCAGCGGGTCGTTCAAGATGGCTCCGGACAACGAGGACGAGTTCGACGGGATGCCGTCGTACTTCCGGCAGCAGCGGCAGCAGCAGGCGTCACGCGGGCCCGGCGCGCCTGCTGCTGCGGCTGCTGCTGGTGTCCAGCCTGGTGCCAAGAGCTTTACTGCGCGTGGGCTGCCGACCGTGCCGAGCGGGGAGAGCCTACTGCCAGGCGCAGGTGAGCTGGGCAGCACCTGCCTGCATTCCCTGCAGCAAGGCGCAAGTCCTTAAAGGCTTGGACCCATGCAACTCTGTAGTTACTCATGCTTTGCCCGCGCTTGACACACCGATGCACTACCGGTGGTACGGTACTGCAGTAGTGTAGCGCCTCTTCACTTGAGGGCGGTGGTTGGGTATGCCCGGTCACGCTCGCACCGCCCCTGGTCCTGCGACCAACAATTTTGCCCATGCCCGCTGCTGGCTGACTGCCCTCCACCTCCCTGGCTCCTTACGTGTTACAATGTTACATACCCTTCCGCATACCCTGCCATGTATCCCCCCTCCATGTACACTGTGCACATCCCCGTTACCTAGCTTTTGCTGTACCTCGCATCCCCTAGGCTAAGCCATTCCCTGTCAGCTTGCTGCTGACAGCCCTGCCGTCATGGTCCTCTTCCGGCCCCACATAACTGTGCTCTTTTCCCCCCCCATCGCGTCACACTGTGTGTCATCAGGCTCCGCCACCCTCAAGCGCCACAGCAGCATCGGCGGCGGGCGCGTGCCGTCCAAGACGCTCTCAGCGCGCAGCGACCACGACTGGTCTCAGCGGCTGAAGCGCCTGGGCGCCTTCCGGCCCTCCTCGGAGTATCCCTGGTACTCGCGGCCCTTCGTGCGCGTGTGGAGGGCGGTGCGGGAGGGCTCAGACTTCAGGTGGGTGGGAGCGCAGCGTGCTGTGGCACTGGCACTGGCCGATTCAGTGATTGGCGCCCAGCAGCCTGGCAGGTCACGCAGGCCGGCTGCACTGCATGGAAGCGCTTACACGACATACATTGCAATACAATATGGGGCGTGTGGACGTGCCCTTGCCCCCTGCTTTCGCATGTGGGTTCATGTAGTGAGAATCGCTTGCAGCCCTACACACCCCTTGCACACCCCTGCACACTTGCTGGAGGTTTTGACGAGATGTACGCCTAGCCAGAGCTGCTTGCTTGGCTCATACCCATTTTCCCTTCCCACACCCTTGTATGTGTCCACATGCAAGTACACTGCACGGCCCCGCGGAAAGCATACTGCATGGCCCCACGGGAACCAAACATTTATAAACACATCCACCCACACGCGTGTTTGCCCAACTGCACCCCTGCCCCTCCAGGTACCCCGCCTGGCTGCTTGCGGGGCTGCTGGTGTCCGCCTACCTACTCATCCTCAACTACGGCCGCGCGGTGGAGTGGACGATGTCGGCAGGGAACTGCATCGGCAACCTGGCGGAGTGCGCCGGCAACAGCCAGAGCGGGTGGGTTCATGCTGCCTGGACACGGAATTAGGGGTCACGGATACCATATTCTGGCCTGTGAAGGCGCGCGCACGCTTTGGACTCGCAATCGCTTGACGTGAGCAAGCTGCAGTGCACACGAAGGACGATGTGGTGCTCTTGGGGCAACGTACGCTGATGCATTCATACCTTGGGGCAAAAGTGTAATGCTCACAGGCTGATGGTCACTGTGCACGACGGTAGCTGAAGGTTTGTGCATGTGCATGCTGCGTTTTGTTGGTTTGGCATTACGTCACTCATAACCGTACCACCAATCGCTGCCGTGGTACAGGTACTTGAGGTTCGCGGTGCGGCTGTTCAGCCGGCAGCAGCAGGAGCAGCTGGACGATGCGTTGCGTGAGCTCTACAACACCAAGAGCACGGTGTTCGACACCCTGGACCAAGCGCTCAACTCCTCATCCAATCCATCCATTACCAACAGTACCAGCAGTGACAGCAGTAACAGCAGCAACAGCAACAGCGGTTTCATGTCTACCATTAAGGACTTAGCCAACCGCTCGTTACAGGTACGTGTGAACGTACAGTTTGCGAGATTCACACATGCGCATAAGTGGGGACAGTGGCATCTGCAGCTTTATGCCTGTGCGCTCCAAGCTTGCGCGTGCGTGTTTTGAAGGCGTTTCCAGTTGAGGCTGCCAGGCAGGCCCATGCAGCATACCCTTGTTGATGCGTGCCGCCTGTACACGTGTGCCACCTGTACATGTGTTGATTGTGTGGATTTGCAGACGGCCGTGACGCTCGCGATTGACTTCACGCTCAGCAAGGCGAACCTCTCGGCCGCCGTTTTCGCAGCGCTCACCACTAACACCACCACCGACATCGTCTACAACGGCCCCCCGGCAAGTCCCGGAGACACCTCTAACCCCACCTACACGACCGTGACGGCTCCGAGCCTCAACCTGACGCAGCTGCTGCTGGCCGCGGCCCCGGACCTCGCCGGGGCGCTGCCCGTGGGCGCGCTTGCAGCGTTCTCCGCGCCGGACGTGCAAGCGCGCTTCGCGGACGCGCTGGCGGCCTCGCTGCAGGCGTCGCCGGACGCGCTCCAGGCGGGGCAGGACGCGCTGGCCACGAGCGCGGCCGACGGCGTGCTCAGCACGGGCGACACCGGCGGCGGCGGCAACGCAAGCGCCTCGCCCGTCGACACTGCAGCGGCGGCGTTGGCCAGTCACTTTACGTCGCAGGGCGTAGGCAGCCTCAGCCCGGCGGATATCTCAGCGCTCTCCGGCGCGTCGGGCAACGGCTCGGGCGTCAATGTCAGCGACTACCTCCAAACGGTGAGCGGAAGCACCCACAAGCAGCTTTTGCTATATGTACATAACATGTAAGGTACAACAATCCATGGCAGCCTACCTACCATACCGCACAAAGCTATGCGCAGGCTGAAGAAAGCCCAGTATTTGACCAGCGCGGCAGTGCATGTGGGCCTCAGCTCGTAAATTGTACCAAACAGACTGCACCGGCAACGCCTGCTGCCCCTTCCCGCATGCCGCAATACCAGTTTACCCTCCTCGTTCTGATTTTTCTCAAAAACTCTGCACAAAATGTGTTGACCACTTCCAGCGCAAGCGACATCATCACGTCATCTCAGCTCTGTTTTTTTCTTGTCTTGGCCGTCACTTGTAAGCCTTGCTGGCCTGACGCATGTAAACGCGTGGTGCGCCTCGCCCCCCCCCCCTCCTCCCCCCCGCCCTCGCGCTGCCTGCAGACCAAGGCCGCGCTGGACGGCGTGTACGCAGGCCTGGACGCGGCCTCTGCCTTCCTGCAGACCGCCATGGACGTGCAGGGGAGCCTGCAGCGCTTCCAGGCGGAGCTCGCGGTGCGCTTCCGCGTGACCGCCATCATGGGCTTCACCGTGGGCCTGCTCACCAGCCTCATCAGCCTAGTGCAGGTACGCCTCACGCGTCCAGGCGTGGTGTACTGGTGTGCGGCGAGCGGAGGTAGACATGCCTTAACATAACTGGATGACAGCTGCCTCATAAGCAACGCCACCCAGGCCTTTGTTGCTGGCTTCGTTGCCAGGCAGACAGCCCTTATGGCGGTTTTACTGGCTCCTTCCTGAGTCTGCTCCTTAGCCTTACGGAAGTAGATGTGTTGGAGCACTCCTGCTCATGGGTCTCGTCGTGGGGCCGGATTGGCCGGATACCACTGGACTTGGCAAAATGCATCAACTGCGTGGCAAGGTGTGTGACACGCGAGCGGGTGGCCCATTTGCTGCTTATTGAGAGAGCCACAGTGTGTGATCGATGCTTGGAGGCGGACTTTGGCAATTCCCCCAAAACTGCCTCAAAGCGCGGACGACCCACCGTGGATCTCTCAATAAGCAGCAAATGGGCCACCTGTTCCGGGGGCTGGAGGGCCTCAAGTGGCTGCTGCGTTCAGAGTTCATCAGTACGCAGAACGGGCCAGACTGGATCAGCTGTGATGTTGTGGCGTGGGCTGGTCATGGACCCGCAGGCGTGCCTGCACCATCGCCCTCTTGACACCTAAGTTTACCCGCTTGGTGCTGACGTTTATGAATTGTTTGTCCATCGGTTGCCGTTCACAGACCGCAGTGGCTTTCAAGCGCGCTATCAGGGCGGAGAAGCTGACCGAAATCGCCCGGCTCTTCAGCTCGGGTGGGCCCAGACTTGCGTGCGTACGGGCATGCCGAGCGTTCCACACGACAAGGCTCGCCGGCATCCCCGCGGCACCATCCAGCAGCATATGCACATGTGCCTTGCACGCATGTGCCTTGTCGTTTTCCTCAGTCGGAGTCATTCCACATGGTCGCTGCATCCCAGGCTGCTGGCAATCGTTGCCATAAATAACCCTGCATGCCTGCCTTGTCCGCTCGCCCTGGCATTTGTTGCCATTGCCAATTTCCACCCGGATGGAGTGTGGACGTGTGGGCTCAACTCCCAAAAACCTGATCAACCTAATGTGTCCCTTCCCCGCATGCCTGCCAAATGCCAATGCACCTCACCAGGCATCGTGGTGAGCGAGGAAGCGCTGCTGGTGAAGCGCGCCCTGGAGACCAAGATCAGCTTCGTGGTGTTCCTCTTCGGCGTGCTGCTCAGCACGGCGGTCATCCAGCTGTACATTGTGAGGGGGGGCCAGGGGGGGCCGGGAGGGGGCAAAACCGCCCGCGCGCCGCCTGCCGGTGCATTTGTGATGCCGGTGCTCTGCAGGCTTTGCCGCACGAGCATGTGCTATGGGCACATGCATGCATGTTGCATCAACCTCGCTTTCATCATTGTGGGCGTTGTGGACCGCGCCGGGTCCCGCATCGTCGGCCATTCCTTGCTTGCATGCTGCACGCCCCATGCTCGGCCGCGGCATCTGTCATGACTCATGAGCATGGCATGGAGAGTTGAGCTGTCATCCTGCAGCATGAACCGCTGTCAAGGGGTCGTAATACGGCGTACTGCGTGCCTCGCCTTGTGTACTGCAGATGGGTGTGGGCATGGGTCTGCTGCTGGCCCTGCTAACCCACCCCTGGACCTATCAGTGGTTCATCCCCCATTACTGGCTGTACATCGTAGCAGTCATTGGCGTCATTGTGCTCAATAAGGTGAGCACCCAGCCATCCATGACCATGCGGTGATCCGTCTATGGCGACACAATACAGCACGGCACGCACGGCAGACTGTCGACGCTGCAAACTGGCATCACTGTCCCCATTTAGCGACATTATTGTAAGCGTACTGTACTGCTGCCTCGACAACAAGGGGCACGTCGTGTCACGTTGGGCCCATCCACCTGCCAACCCCACACCTTTTCCCGGCCCTTATCCCTGCTTCTCTGCGCTCCCTGCACGGCTCTCCTTGAATGGGATGTGCTTCTGGCCGCTCCTCTTAACATGCTGCTTCATCTTCCTGGCCCACCCGCAATGTGTGCCATCGCCATTTACTGTGTTCCGCGCAGTACGTTATCATTGAGTATGTGGGCGCGTCATTCTTGTCCAACGGCAACCACATCTACCGCCCAGCCGGCTGGCTGGCCTTCATATTCATCATGAGCGTCACCAACCTGGTCATCGGCCTGCTCCTGGGCGTGTACCGCATCGTGCTCCTGCTGCTCACCGCAGGTGCGGCGGGGGGTAACGCGAGCAGGTGCTCGTGACGTTCTCTGTGCCACTGTTTATGTTTGTGTATGTTGCACCCTCGCGTGGCAGTCGTCACAACATGCGTGCTGTGTTTCACCTGGTCGGGGAGGTGGTGTTGCCGTATGTGTGAAAAATGAAGAGGCACCCTGTCAGTGTGTCCCTGTGATTCGGTTGTCACGGATGTGATTGTATGACATGCGAGCCTCGTGCTGCAGCCAGCCCAACATGCTGCACCGCAGGCTTACCCTGGTATCCACAAAGCGGTGGCTGTGCCAAATGTGTTCAATGGAGGGCGACACGCTTGGGGCCACGCGACAAAAAAAACGCCCACAACCCGGGTAGCCCGTTGCCAGCCAGGCCGCCATCTCCACACGTTGCCACCAACGCCTTGTGTCTTGTGCTCTTGTGTGTGTGTGTGCGTGTGCTATGTGCTTGTGCAGTGCTGAGCTTGGGCCGCCTGGAGGTGACCTCCTTCACCTACTTCAAGTTCCTAGACCTGCCGCACACCGCCTTCCTCGCCTTTGTGCACATGCACGTGGGTAACGGCGTGGGCGCATGGTCACCCCCAAACATGGGGTCCGCCTGCGCTGAGCGCAGAGATTGGTTCCCATTCCCCAGCCGACCATCCTTGCTTGGTTACTTGATGCGAACGGCAATGTGGTGCTGCCGAGAGGCGTGCGCGTCGATCTTCTTTGCTTAAATGCTGCTGACAGGCCGTTTCCGTGTCCCATCTTCTGGTCGCGCTTGTACAGAAGTACAAGGCGTGCTCCGCAGATATGGCTGGTGTGCACTCATTGGTTGAGTGCAATTTGACAGGGATGCGCATCAGCCGGCTCACCATGCGGCACCCTTGGCAAGTTTGTTGCGCGTGTGTGTCCTGCTCCGTGCAGAAAGCGGTGTCGGATTTCGACAACCCCATCTACCTCCCGGGCCCGCGAGGCCGAGCGCACAGGCGCTGGTACCGCCTGCGCCAGATAGTGAGTCCCTCGTCCCTTCCGCACACACGGCAGCGGATTGGAGCATGTCGGCATGTGGTAGAGGAAGGGGTGCCCACTTGTCTGCACCAACCCCTGAATGACACCTCGCACCTTCCTTGTATGCTGGAGCAACAGCTTCTTGTCGTTTGGCATACTTACGCGCCCTCAACCATCGGGACCGCACCCACCACAATGGCATGTAGAACCTGTGATGGCTAAGGAAGCAACTTCTCCGCACGCATGCTGCTGTACCCCAAACAAGGAAGGACTACCTAGTGCTTTGGCATGCTGCGCTGTGAGGCTGCTGCAACGCCGGTACTATAAAGCTCCCACTCTTGTGTATAGTGTGTGACCACCTGACAGTCAGCAAACCTGACGCTGCCTGCTGTGTGTCTTGACGCCAGGTGCACAGCGTGACCTCCGAGGAGCTGCGCCAGATGGTGTCATACGGCCGGCCGCTGGAGGTGCAGCGCCGCCTCGACCTGCTCGGCCTCGGCACCAACGCGGACGGCAGCCCCGCCGGGGGACCCGGCGCGCCGCTGCTGCTGGCCGACTCGCCGCCCGGCCTCGGCAGCGCCCTCAGCCTCACCGCTGCGGCCCGAAGCGCGAGCTCCCGCCGCGCCAAGGCAGCACGCGCCGCGTCGTTCGCGCGCGGAGACAGCAGCGGCCTGTTCGGCGGCAGCGACGCCGGCGGCGCGGGTGACGCGCGCAGCCGGCGCAGCAGCGCGTCGGGCATGTCTGGCGGCGGCGGGCGGGCGGCGTTGGACGAGCGGGGTGCGCGTTCCGCGCTGTTCCCCCCTCCTCCCCCGCCGGAGTATGATCAGTACACCCCCGGAGATTTCGCTCCAGGGCAGGACGGGTACGGGAGGGGCTCCGCGGCCGTGAATGGAGGCAGTTACGGCGATGGCAGCGGCGGCGGTGGCGGCGGCAAGGTTCGCTCGGGGCGGCACCGTTCGGATGCGTATGTGGTTGAGGAGGATGCGGAAGCTGTAGGTGAGTGCGGGGATTCCTGAGATGGTGCATGCCATGGAGTGAGTACAGCAGCAGGCAAAGACACGCAAAGACGCGCAAGGGGGACGTACAGGGGAGGTAGTGGTGCATGGGGAGGTAGCCATACATGGGCAAGGGGCACAACATGCTTGCAAGCAACAGCATTGCAAAGCGGCCTGATGGTTGAAAGTATGACACGTATGTGTTGGCATCAGTCCGTGTGTGGCAGCTGCTCTCCAGCATACAGCAGTGCTAGGGCCAGAGCTGGCAAGGTCTCACTCCTCCATGCGTGCAGGTGAGGCGGAGGAGTCCTCTCCGCTCATCAAGCCGCCGCGTAAATCCAAGACCGCTGCGGCCACCGGGGTGACGGCGACAACGTTCGCTGCCGCAGCAGCAATGGCGGCGGCGGCCGCCGCCGCCCGCGGCGCCCGACCAAAAGCCCCGCCGGGCGACGCTGCGCGCGCGCGAGCGGCGTTGCAGGATACGCCGCATGACTCACCATCCGGACTGTCTGCTGCAGCATCGACCCCGGCGGTCTCTGCGTCCCCTTTCGCCGCAGCTGCCACCCAGCAACAGCAAGACGCAGACGCAAAAACAGCAAGCGGCCTCGGCCGCACGCGCAGTGGTGGGCGGAGACCACCTGCGGCTCCTAGCAGCGCATCAACGGCGGCGGCGGGTGGCGCTCAACGCAGCAGGAGCGGCGGGCGCGGGGGCAGGGCCGGCAGCGATGCGGCGGTTGCCGCCCGAGCGGTGCTTACGGAGGACGAGCAGCGCGAGGGTGACGAGAGCGGCAGCAGCGCGGCAGCAGCGCCGCCGCACGTGCCGGCGCAGCGGGGCCGCCACGGCCAGCAGCCGGAGGCGGGGCAGGCGCAGCCGGACGGAGCAGGCGATAGGCCCAAGCGTAGATTCATGTGAAGTATACTCGATGCGCTGCATGTGCGGCCATAATGGACAGTGCGTGCTCGGCTGGCACTTCTTGGGACTGTTTGCGTTCGTGATTCCCTGGGAGTGGTACATGCACTTGCTGATGACCCAGCGGGGGTTAAGGATTCGCAAGGCTCGCCTTGTACTGCCAATTTTGCAAGCTCGCCTCGGTGCTGCTGTGCACTCCAATGCCGGCTTGCCTTCGGACTCCAACTTGAACTCGGACCTGACAGCAATGCACTGGACAGGGTGAGCATCATACAGTTGTGTGTGACTTTCGCTTTTATTGTCAGTCATGCCCTCTATCCAGTGTGACGGTGTGTGGTTTCATGTGGACGCCAGTCGTACCGACTCGCACCGCTTCGTGCACCGCTTCGGTGGTCGACGGCCGGGACTTGTGACTCGCACCACAGCAGAGGTGCTTATTTATATAGATTTTGGACGAGAGTTCAATCCTCCATATGCGTTTAGTGCTGACTGCCTTGGGACGACTGTTTTAGGAACCCGACCATCTTCTTTCGCCAATTTCAGCTCTAGTGCCTCTCATCCCTCGTTCAAGGAATGCTGTGGCTTTGCGGTGTTTTGGAGATATGGAGGCTGATATGATGCATGCGTGCATGGCCTGCATCACGCCCACCTCGTTGCTACTGACTCGTGTTTACCTTTTGGAACCCGTGCAACACATTCACAAGCACTGCCATTCATCAATATGTTTGACCCTGTTAGCTTTGTCTCCTGTTTGGCTCGGTCGCACTGCTCTCGACTCTGGCTCTTTGACCAGAGTCGAAGTGAGTTAGAAACGGAACTTGGATGCCAACGGTTGGTACGGAACCTGTATGTTGCTGCGCGTGGCCTTGGAAAAACCCTAAAACGCGAAACCCTGGACTTACCTGTGCCACTCCCGCATCCAGTACGGTGCAAAGCCTGCCTCTCGCAATCAACACATGAACGGAGCGGAGTAAAAAAACGGCTGGCCGGCATAACGTTCCATCGCAAACCATTGGAACTGGTCATTTCACAAACGCATGGCACTACGGCAGCCTTGCAGTTCACCCGACCTTGGCAGTGTGTGGCACACTCCCATGCAAGGCATCATACGCTTGTGACAAGGTGTCTTGTCAACAGCTGGAACTCATTCAATGGAGGACCGCGCACTGCAGCTCCGTCAAGCGTGGCAGATTGATGTTCGTGGTATTCATTTCATGATGTGAATGTATTGTATGATGGCCTAGATGCAGTCACAGCCGCGATGTGACGTGCACTGTTGGCAATGTTGCAAAGCACCTGAGCGCGATTTGCTTCATGGCCCTTCAGCTTTGCAAGGCTCCAACCCTGTTGCTTGCAATTGCTACTGCAGCAGGCTTTGCTCAGTCGAGTACTTTGTTTATCCTAACCTATCAAACGTGCATGTTGTAGTCTCACCTCCGGCTTGTGAACATGGTGGTCCCTATCACGCGCGAGTTCCTACGCCAGTTCTATGCCAAATACCCACTAGAACCTGTTCCTAAGGATGGCCTCACTGAGCTCTCACAGCGGGTGGAGTCCCTGACCGAGCAATTAATCACAGCTGGCGGGCAAGGCACGGCGGACGCTGCCAAGACATTTTCACTGCCCACACCAACTCGAATAGATGACTGCTTGTGGCGCAACAGGATGATATGCGAGGAAATAGCAGTGAGCCTGCAGGGTCTAGGCAACCAGTGGGAGAGCCAAGACAAGGTGACGGCCTTGAAGTGCAAGGAGAAAGCCCTCGACGCGGAGAAAACCATCCGAGACGTCCAGGAGAACAACGTTGCCTCTGTGAAGAAGCAAATGAAGCGCTTTCTCCCACAGGTGTGCCCCTTGGGTCCCTTGTATACCTTGGCTGGGGCGCACGGCCCACACATGCACCAGTGCCAGTGCCACCCGGTCGCTCACTGCTTTCCTGCTTGCTTGAAGAGAACTCAAAGAATTATCGTCTAGTCTTAGCGTCTTTATGTTGCTGTCTGCTTGAGACTACTAGGATGCACGTGGGCTTGCAGAAACTGAGAAAAAAAACGGTCAGCACGTATCCCCACGCAACAAACACATTTTACATTTTGCAGGACCTTCGAGGCATGCTTTTGGAAAGAGCCCAACAGGCTAAAGAGGCCAAATACAAAAAGCAGGTATGTGATGAGTGGCCGACAGCAGCTTCCTGCTCGCACGTGAACTGGCTGTGTAAACTTGACGCTTACCGGAAATATTCTGCCTGCTGATACTCAGGTTGATGACCTTGTCAAGGCAGGTGGAACAGTCAGGTCCAAGTATGACCTCTACATGGCTCAGCAGTGGGAGCGCCGCGAGGGAGTGGTGCAGTTCGGAGAGGCATCGGGCGTATACAAGGTGGTAGTCAAGTAAGCTGCGTCATTGGACAACTTCCTCTGTGGCAGACTTAGCTCAACCAGTGCCACTGCTGGTTTGCATATGTGCTTGATTCAAGGCTGGCGGGCCAGGACAGCTTTTGTCAGACCGGACGCCCCTTTTTTCCTGGGCACCCCCCAAACCCCCACCCACCACCCACCCGCCAAAGTTTGCGGGCCCATTAACTTTTGGATTACTGGGTCGTGTTCAATGCTGATTGCGGATTCGTGCTCCTCTCAAGGAGCTACAAGGATTGCGCATCTGGTATTGCTTCGATGTTGCCCCTCCCACCTTTGGCTGACGGGTTGCGTCCATGTGTTGCTGCAGGTACCTGGCAGGCATTCCGCAGGTGCTCTTGGACTTTGCCAAGGAAATAAATGCAAAATTAGGCCCGATGGAGGAGCAGCGTATCAAGTAAGTTACTCGAACAAGCATCGAGTACCCCGGGTGTGTGTGCACCTGCATTTTGCCGGCGTGCGGAAGGCAAGCAACCGCATGGCAACCGCCGCAATGTCAACAGCGTACGCAGCTTTCATGCAGGAAGCAGTGATTTGCGACAGGTTCAGCATAGCAAACTTCGCCTGTATGCAGTTCTGCCCAAGGCCGCTTGCTTGCTGCAAGCTACACGTGACGGCGCACCATGCGCCTGTGAGCGTGACCCTGTTAGCCGATGTACGTGCTGCTGCTGGTTCCCCTGTGCACAGGTATGGACCTGACTTGTACGGCATCACCGCGCTTGGCATACGCGTGGACGTGTGCTTAGCTGCGTGGGCGGTCGTGTGCCATCAGGGCAAGGCGGGGCTGCTGCAGAAGGCGGGCGCAGACACTGACAGCGACAGCGATGGCGGCAGCAGTGGCCCGCTGGACCGTGTGGTGGTGCCGGCCCTCGAGTTCTACCTCCTACACATGACTCGCATCATTTGCTTCATCGGGTACGACCATACGGCCCGTAGTGTGCTGGTAGCGCTGTGCAGAAGCATCCAACATCTACGGGTGCGCCTAGACCCACCACACCAATCCGCTGCCGAGCCAGGCTATGCACGTGCTGCATGCTCACTGTGATCCGCAGTGCCATGCTATCCAGTTGTCCACGTTGCACATTGCGTTGTACATCACTGGTGTGATTGCATGGATGTTGTGATTTCTGGAGTAGGCTTTCTCATGCCGTAAATCCAATTATTTGTCTGGATCACTGGGTATGCGGTCTGGGTTTGGCATTCATATGGGTGACTCTGATGTGGGTCATGCATGGTTCCAGGGGCTCCGGCTTGGGTCGACCACTCGTGTGGGTCAAGCATTTCACCTGGGACCGCTTGATCGATCTGGGTCACAGTCCCTCACGGCGCTAACTGCTGCTCCAACACGCTGCTATTCTGCCCGTGCAGGGATGTGTTCCAGGTCTCCCCGTTTTTCATCGAGCAGAACCAGGCAGCAGCGGCTGAGGTGGCGCAGCGCGGGACCAACCCGGTGGCTGTCGGCGGCGCCGCGAGCGCTCCCCCGTCAGAGTCCGAGGTGGCTCACAGCGCCCACAGCGCGACATCGCTGCAGCTGCTGCAGTGCTTCCCGCTCGGCCACCACACGACGCACAGCGGTGATGGCTCCGGGCATGCTGCCCGGAGGCACTCCCGTGAAATGGGCGCTGACTGCGCGGACATGAGCTGCTTGCCCCACCTCGTCGGACTCGGCCGGCCCTCTGCAACCCGCGCACGACACAGCAGCAGCGGCCAGACTGCAAGCGTGCAGCCGTCCGGCGGGTCTGCAGGCTCGGAGAGAGCGTACCCGGCACCAGCCACAGCGCTGACTGGGGCGGTGACAACGTCTTCCGCGGCGGTAGCACAGCCGCGCGCGGCGCTACTGCACCAGCAGCAGCACCACCATGGAAGCACGACCGTCGCTGCCGTCACCGCCACCGATGCAAGCGTGGGCGAGCGCACGAGCGCAAACCACCACAGCAGCGCGCATGCGGCGGCGGCGGCGGCGCTGCTGCGGCGCGCGAGCTCCCGCGCCTCCCGCAGCGGCCGCGCGAGCGACGGCTACGTCTCGGCCGATGACACGCAGTCGTGGTTGGGAGATGCGGACGAGCACGCCGACAGCAGCGGCGCAGCTGTGGGCGCGTTGTGTGCTGCGCCGTTCAGCCCGCTCCCGGCAGTTCCGTCGGGTGACCCCGAAGCTTCGCAGTCGCTGCTGGCCGCTGCGTGTGCTGCCACGGCGGATGGGTGTTCGCCGAGCACGACAGCGGCAGCAGCAGCCGGGCGCACCAGCGGCGTTGAGCTCCTCGATTTGTGCGCTGGTATGTCTCCGCGGGTGGAGGACTGCGGCGTACGGGGCGCTGGTGATGCTGCCGGCGTGAGTGTGCCTGCAGCATGCGCGCCTGCGGCGCCCGCCGCTGCCGCCCTACCCGCGCACCCGTCGCAACGCTCTGCAGAAAGGCAGCGCTCGGGGCTCTTCAGGCGCTGCTTCGGGCGTGCCCCTGATGCGACGCTGCCAGGTGGCGCCAAGGCGGATGGGGGCGCGCGAGGCGGCAAGCACGCGGGACGTGCGGCGGGTGCAGGACGCGGCAAGCGCAAGCAGGAGCAGGCGCATCAGGCGCCCATGGCGGCGATTACAGAGGAATCGCTCTCTGTCGCTACAGCAACGCACAGCGGAAAGTCGCAGTAGGGAGCTTCCCCTAAGCCTGAGCCTTTTTAATATAAAATCACACCCCTGGAGCGAGCACATGGTGATCGAGCATCCAGCACTTCACTCACAGCACTTGTCGTCTGTTGCAGGGCACGCTCGGTGTGGCCCGAAATCCCCAGCTGCGTACGTATATTGCGCTTGCGAATAGAATTGAGGCGTTGAGGCGTGCCAGCAGCGTTCGTTGCCCAGCGCAGGGTGCCCTCATAGGCGGTGTTGATACGCAAGCACCTGTGCTGGCGTTGCAGGTCGTATACCGTATTTGTGTTGCCCACCACATTTCCCACCTGTTCGTTGGCCCTTCCCCCTTCCAGAAACGACTCTGCATCGTCCAGTAAGAGAGGTGCATTTTGGAGCGCTTCACATTCATGCATCTCCGCCCCGTTCTGCCCCTCCATGAATATGATAGAGAGTGAACGTAGGATGATCGGGCGCCTTGTGGGTCCGTATCCATGCTCCTCATTGCACACATGCGCCTGCTCACCACTGACAGCCATGAAGAACAGCCACACACCAATCCCTGCATGGCCCCACGGCCGCCTCTTCCTGACATCCATCCTTGCAGGCAGTGTCCATCGCCAGCTCATAGCTCACACAGCATAGCCAAGCAGAGCGGTCACATACAGCCGCTACAATACATGCAGTTCAATCATGCGCGATGACTGATGAATGCCGTTAAGCGATGTGGTGTTGCACCATGCGATGTGGTGTGGCACCATGCGATGTGGTGTTGCACCATGCGGTCGCATGCAGCGTTGCGTTGCTGTTCGCCTTGCTAGCCTGTGCATCCAACTGGTGGTAGCGGCCCACACCATCTGCAGGCTGTTTGCTTTATTGCATTGCGCATTTGCTTCCTTACCCCGCCACCCCACCACCACCGCTACTCGCTCCTTGACATTTGCCAACGCAGCTGTCAGTGGTGCATCACACAGTCTTGCAGCTCCTTGATTTTGCTCGGCTATTTGCTGACCTAAACACATGTTTTGCCTTCAGCGGAGTCGCTTGACTCGCTTCCTTGTTCACCTTGCTCGCCTTGCCTCCCGTGTCGGCTACGCCTAACCCGGGCTTGTGCTGCAGGCCACCTATGGGCTTTGCCTTGCTTTCATCAAGCATCCAGGCATTCCTTGCGACGGTCAGTGCAACTACCAGCCTGGCAACGCTTGAGCTAGTCGAATCGCGCTAGTCGAATGTGTTGTCAATCGCCATATTTATAGGACAAGGCTAACAAGTGGCGGCGTATGCAGTAGTGGCATTCATTTTTTTCGAAATACTTGATGTATGGCTTGCGTCGTCTGCGCTGAATGAACGAAGGTTTGCTTGGTGCTTATCGCCGTATGCAGGGAGATGAGTGCGACACAGGTTGTGCAGCATCCTGTGCCAGTGGATAGCGCATGCAAGGCATGCACCTAGCCAGCAACGTCGGCGCACTTAAAGGCGTATGCCTCTCGCCGCCTGTTTTGACGCGTTCCGTGGCATGTTGGCCATAAACACCCTGGCACTGCATGCGCATGCAGCGCCTGATGTCAGCAATTAATTGCCACTTCTGAACGGCACATCTTGGGGCTGCATGCAATTTGACTAGGTGAAGGGCATACGGCCCTGGATGTATTCAGTCTTCCCTTTACGGCATTAGATGGCTAGAAGTATCGACCTGGCATGCACATGTCTGCCGCGCGCGCTGTTGGCTTTGGTTTCCAAGTGGTCAGTCATTGTCCAGCTTGTACGAATCGCTAGCCAGGGCTGCATGTGAAATCGGTCCACGCATAGTGCTGTTAGTGCAGCCCTGGTGCGGTCCTTCAACGGCTGTGCGTGGGAATGTAACATTGCTGTTAGCTTTCTACCCCACAGGGAGGGGGCTCTCCAGAACTCTCCAGAACTCTCTAGAATCCGACGGCGTGTGAGCAAGCAATGAGCGGTACCTGGCAAGCCCACACCATGCTTGATGCTTGGGCACGGCTAGATCAGCATGTACTTGCCAATCTTACCATACTATCTCACGTGTGTTTAGGGAGTGCAGGAGTAACATAGCTGACGTCTTCCGTTACGCATGCTAACTGCTGCAGCACGTGCTGTACGACACAGTGCCCAGCCACTCCTTGCCCGTTGTATGTCTGTAGCTGCGGTGGGCAGCAAGCGACCCATGGTAAAGATCGGAACCCACAGCGGGACGTTTCACTGCGATGAGGCACTGGGGTGCTGGATGCTCCAGCGCTTGCCTGCATACCGGGACGCAGAAATAGTGCGAACACGCGACCCTCAAGTCATCAAGGATCTTGACGTTGTGCTGGATGTTGGGGGTGAGCTGAAGCTGTTTGCCTGTTGAGCGCACCTGCACCTGGTTGCGGCGTCGCAACAAGTGCATGCTGTTCAGGCGGCGGGCTGACTCAGGCACCTCTCTCGCAGCAGCATACCCCACCGTCCGCAAGGCTGCTTGCACGATGGTATAAGTGCAACACCATGTCGTTGATATTCATTAGCCACTGCAGCTGCCATGTCTTGGTGCTCCCAGGCGGGAGCGGCGGTTTCGACCTCGTCCCCTTGAGATCTGCAAGGCTTTCCTATCATGGTGCACCAAGCTCAGAAGCCACTCGCCTTTTGGACATGTTTGGACTTCCGCCTCAACTGCATGTTTTGCTTTGCATTACGTGTGTGTGTGGCACGGATGCAGGTGTGTACGAACCTGAAGCGAATCGCTTTGACCATCACCAGCGGGGTTTCGAGCAGGTCTGGCCTCTTCACACATCGCTATGCCAAACCGCTTTCACCTGTTGAGCCGCGCTCTTGCTTTGGAGGATCTCTGCTGCTTGCCCTCAAATGCTGGGCACTCACTTGTGCTATTTGCTTGCTGCCCGTTGACAGGTGTTTGGGTATGGCTACAACACCAAGCTCTCCAGCGCAGGCTTGGTGTACAAGCACTATGGGCGTGAGGTCATCGCAGCTGTCCTTGGCTGGGCACACGACAACCCCGACCTGGACGCTGTGTACCTAGAGGTGCGGGCGCGATGCGTGCTTCCCGCCAAATCCGTGTGTGGGGCTCGGGGCAGGTTCGGCCGGCTGCGAGGGTCACTAGCTATTGCACATACAGACACAGCCTGCAAGCTGGGTTCTCACCGGCAAAGTGCTCACAGTTGCAGTTGCCTGGCGGCGGCTTTCACGGTCCTGCTGCGCTGATACGCTCCAGGCACAGGACAGGTCGTGCTGGCAGGGAGGGTTGCGACCGCCCTGTTTATGACCTGTACGCATTCAATAACGTCAGGACGTGCTGTGTACTGCCTTCGTCAACATGTTGCAACATGGCGACCGATTGTGTTATTGTGTGGCGCGCAGGTGTACCGCACCTTTATCGAGGCGGTGGATGCGATCGACAACGGGGTGAACCAGTGGGACAGCCCCGCCCCACCAAAGTGAGAGCATGATATACCGTACCCTGCCCCGTACCCTGCACCGCATGGCCAGGATGGATTTGCGTGCATCACCTTTCGCGTGTACCGCAACCGCATCAAGCCAGGCGTGGCCATGCAGCGATGTTCGGCTAGTGCCGCTTATATCAAGCTACTACCACAGCAGCAGAACATCTACGGTATTTGTCCCTGAGCGGTAGCGGAAATCAACAGAAGGCCGCCCGGCAGGCAGCACCTGGTGGGAGCGTCCACCGGTACCAGGCACAGTTGCTGGCGGCCTGCGTGTGTGGCTTGCAATGAGCGCCGCGGGCCACGCACACAACCCTGACTCCTGATATTTTGGCCAGACCGTCACCTTTGGTCAACAAGGGTTGTGTGCCCCTGGACCGTATTTACCACTGTCATACCTTACCCTGCCTTGGTCTGTTTCTGTGATCCACGCTGTCTTGCGTTGCTGTGCACCACCTCGCATGGCAGGTATGTTCAGAACACGAACCTGAGCGCGCGTGTGGGGCACCTCAACCCCCGCTGGAACCAGCCTCAGGACGACTCCCTGCTCAACGCACAATTCATGAAGGTCGGTCGGTCAGTGACAGACTCGTACTGCGGGGCCGAAAGGGGCGGAAAGGGGCGAGGGGGCAGAAAGGGGGGCGGAAAGGGG
>BDDA01000037.1:226173-266409 GCA_001662385.1 Chlamydomonas asymmetrica
AGCACTTGCGAATGCTGAAGCGTTTTGCTTGCCAGGGAAAAGCGTGCATGCAGAAGATTAGCTTGTCTGTGTTATGGTGGCTGAAGCCGGAGGCGTTGTGCAGCCCGCCAGAATGCACCCAGGCCAGGCGAATCCTGCGCCTCATCCATCACCTGTTCGGGCTTCGGGTGTCTCCCCCCCGCCCGATCCTCCTGGCTCATGATTCAGGATCAACGTAGGTGCCCTCCACCCCCTCATCTGCTGTCTGACAAACGGCTTCACCTGGCAGGCCTGTGCGCCAGACCATCGTCCGCCTCTCTTTGTAGTGTAGTGTGAGGCGCTTAGCTCGCGCCGTCTCGCTGACTCTGCCCTGCCCCGCTCTCCCTCCCTCCCTGGTGCAGGCCGTGGAGCTCACTGGCTCCGAGTTTGCCGCCGCGGTGGCGTACGTGGCGGAGTCCTGGCTGCCAGCGCGGACCTACGTGAAGCAAGCGCTGGAAGCACGCACTGACGTCGACCCTTCGGGCGCGATCATCAGGTGAGGTGTCGTTAGGGGTGCTTCACTTATGCATGGGAGTCATTTGCAGTGTTGTTTTTATGCTCTGCATTGCATGGGGATGGATCGGATCAGTGTATGGGGGATGAACCAGAGGATCGGCTCCGGTCGGGGTGGACCCAGGGTGGATCCAAATCCGGATCCGAAATTATGAACCACCCCTTAGGGAGCTTGATTGCGTGCTAGGGTAGGCGACCAGCAGGTGATGACTGACTTCGCGTCTGCACCCAAACGGTGATGGATCATTGAATAAGACGGTGATGGATCATTGAATAAGACGGGGGGAGGTAGCAAATAGCGTGGGGATGGAATGCAGTGTAGTGCCGTAGACCCGCAGGCGTTGCAGAAATGCATGTTATGACTTATGGTGCACGCACTTGCGGCGCCAGGAGCACATGTACGCAGAGGGGGTGATGGTGCACGCAGCGTTACCAGGTGGTGACTGTGGCTCCTGACATGGTGCATCCATCATGCACAACGGTGTAAGGGCAGTTTTCTCATTGCAGAAACCTGACGAGTGGCCTTGCGCGTCCAGGCCATGCTGGTAATGAAGAGTGTCGGTGCTGATTCGGCACGCTTCGTCGCTGACATGATCTGGACACGCAAGGCCATTCGTCATGTTTTCGCAACGAGGAGAAACTGCCCGTACACACCCATGCGCCACTCCTCCGCGGCGCCGTTCGACACTGGCATGGCCTGGGCGGACCAGGCAGATCGTTGTGTTTGCGCGCTCACGGCAAGCGCTGTGTCCTATGCACCATGCCTCATGCGTTGCGACCCTGGTGGCATCGGCTTTGGCTGTGCCCTGCTGCTGCTGCTGGTCATGCAGGCTTGCGTGTTCTTGTCCCTGGAAGGAGCACCTGTATGACCTTGAGAAGGAGATGGGGATTGAAGGCCAGGTGAGCGACACACACCCACACACAGCCACAGCCATGCCCATGCATATGCACACGCACACGACACCCTTTATACTGACACACCACGCTTACCACAGCCATAGTTCCATACGATCAGAACGTCATGGTTTTGAGTGTTTTACCTTCGGGGTTGCTATGATTTGTTATTTCCGCTGCCGAAGCTAAATCATCACGTGTGGCTTGTTGGCAGCTGCTTGCTTGCTGACGCTTGGAGCTTCACCTGCTCCTCGCACCACGCACCACGCCTTACGCCATGGTCGGGTGTAGTCTGTATCCTTGGCTCCTTGCGCATATGCACACTGCATGGCCCCACAGGAACCTTATCTCAAAGGGTATGAGCTGGGACAGTACCTAGTCGGGGGGGGTGAAATTTGTCAAGTCGTGTGTATCTTAAACACACGCAGCTGGACCACCTGCGTGGATTGCAATGACCGCACGACCTGCAAAGCACATGGTCTTTGCGTTTCATCAACGGGGTTGCTATGGTTGATTCGCCGCCCACCGGGGAAGGCAAAAATTGTAGCCTAGCAACATCCCTGCAGAAACACCACCTGCCTTAGCTGGTGCCACGTTAGGGGTGCTAGCCCTTCGCAAGCTACATCATCACTTGCTGGTTTGTAGGCGGCCACCTGCGGGCTGACGGATGCTTCGCCTGCAACCCACACCACGCCCCCTGCCACGTGATGCACATCACCACGCTGCGTTGACCTCCCATGCGGCCGTGCGCAAGACACGCTTGCACAGCGCGCATCATGCTCACTCACTCCCCCTGGGTGCCCGTTGTGCATGTGGCCCTTGTGTGCATGTCACTCTGCAGACGCTCTTTGTGCTGTACGAGGACGAGCGGGAGCGCAAGTGGCGCGTGCAGGTGGGCAGTGCCACCACACCACACCACACGCACACCCACATGCCACAGCCCACATGCATCAATCACACCGCCAGCCGTTGCTTTGGGCAGCATGTGTGTGTGTGCTGCGTCGGCAGCTTTGCTGTGCAAGGCGGGCATGGCTTGTGGCCTCCCGCATTGACACATGCTGTAAATCAAAACATCCTCATCCCTACCACCCCCTCAACCCTCACACCCGTGTTATCAACACTGCAATCACTTCTCCCTTGCATCACCTATGAACTGCATTGTTGAGGCGCTCGCTCTTACGTTCCGGCGCTGGTGCTGTGGTGCAGGCGGTGTCCAAGGCTCCCGGCAGCTTTGAGAACCGCCGCAGCATGCCGGCGGCGTGGCGCGGCGTGCGTGACGCAGCGCTGAGCGAGCTCTCGGGCATCCCCGGCTGCGTGTTTGTGCACGCCGGCGGCTTCATCGGTAAGCGTGCACGCACACACACACATCCATGTACATGCGCACAGACGCACGCGCTTGTACCACCTGCATCATGCAGAATTGCTCTATGTGTACGTGTAAGAGTTACGCCCACCATGCCCGATTGTTGTCGGTCACTTTTGCCATGGATATGTTGGATGGAACAC
Source organism: Chlamydomonas asymmetrica (assembly GCA_001662385.1). Taxonomy (NCBI): domain Eukaryota; kingdom Viridiplantae; phylum Chlorophyta; class Chlorophyceae; order Chlamydomonadales; family Chlamydomonadaceae; genus Chlamydomonas; species Chlamydomonas asymmetrica. The sequence continues at coordinate 229,105 of BDDA01000037.1, forward strand.
ATTCAAACATTTCAATTGTTTGGATGCACCGTTGAATGCGTTGTGTATGAGTGTATGTACGTGCTTGGTGGCGTGGCTTGCTTGCTGGTGAAGTGTGTGTTGTGCGCTGGGTCGCGTGCTCGCCTCTCACCTGGCATGCAGGCGGCAACGACACGCTGGAGGGTGCGCTGGAGATGGCGCAGAAGAGCCTCGTGATGGACTAGCCACTGCCCTCATGGCATCTGTGCAGGGGTAGGGGTAGGGCTGCGCATGGCCCGGTGGGGCGTGGGGCAGCCCGTCCGCCTGCTGTGGCTCGGGGCAGTGCTTGCACGCGGTCTATCTGCAGGGTGCAGTACAGCAGTACTGCTGTACAGCAGCTTGGCATAGGTGCAACGTGCCTGTAGCGGCTGTTAGTGATGCTCATCCCCGTGCGTATTGGCTTGTGCGACTGTTGCATCCATGCGGTACAATAGGGTCCCACCACTGGTGTGCAACCAAGCAAGCAAGCTGCGCATGCCAGGCCACGGCTCACAGCTGGGGCGGTCAGCCACCCTCCCTTGCTGGGTATGGTGCTCCCAGGCACGCATGCTTGTGTGCAGGTGTGCGTATTGACCCACTTTGCGCTGACAGCAGCGTAGATTTCGCCCAGTGCCGCCATGCACTGAACCCAGCATGCGGATCGGCTTGTGATGAATCAGTTATGCATCCACCTTCCTTCCAGCCTCCTGCCCCTATATTCAAAGTCATCACTCAGTTGGCAGAGGTGGTGTCCGATCTAGACCATGCGACCATGCAACCACATCGCACAGACTAACTCATGCGCCGGTGTTCCTGGGAGCGCCTGGGCATTCCTGCACGTGCACGCGGGTTCCGCCTTGTGGCACCTGCGGGACGAGTAGCACGGTCCTACGGCGCACGTGCGCATTGCGTGCCGTGGTGGTGAGGCGGAAGCGCAGCAGGAAATGCCGTCTTGAAGCACAAGCTTGCAAAGCTGCCAGCGCAGTGGGTCCGTTGCACCGCTTCGCGCTGTGACTCTTGGTTGGCGACATGTCAATAACATGACCGTTGATGAGCTCATGCGCCAGAGAACGATTATTCTGTCCAAGTGATTCATGTTTGTAACCTCCGACAGCAGTTGCTTTGCATGGCAGGAGGCCTGAGGGACGTTCAGCCCACCAAGGCAATGCACTCGCAATGACGCCATTGGTGTAAACTGTTGTCGACTGCTCTCTTATCCCGGATGCCAACTCCAGGACAAGCAGCGTCGACGTGTTCAGTGTGTGCCACTTGCAACGCGTCTTATACAGTGCCGTGCATTGGCCATGGGTCGCTTTCAAATGGCTTTTCCGACCTCAAAGTTTGGATTTTGAAGTGTTGCAACTGCATTTTGATTGTATGTGCATCAGGATGCCGTGGTGAATGGTAATGCATTTGCGTCGTCCGGCAGCAAGCACGGTGTGGGGGTTGCCTGCATCATGCATCAGGCATCATGGCAGCATAGGGTGCGCAACAAAAGCACGGCCAGTACAGCTAGGTATACTCCTCCTGATGCCTAGTGACAGCTGCCATACGAGAGACAGGCCAAGGCCTCACAGTATGAACGCCCGACGCAGGTGCTGTGAATCCTGCAGAGCCTGAGTACAGGGATCTTTCTCTTGAGGCATGACCGTTGGTAGACACCATGCAAGGATGAGCGGTATTGACTTGCTTGTAGTGTAGGCACGGCGTGCGGTCTTGACTGGCTCGCTCACCCTCACGGACTGCCTCATGACACCACCTCCTAGCTGGCATACACAGACAGGGTGGTGATGGTGACTCCCATCCTCAGCCCACCCTCCCTCCTCCATTCGCCTCATCATCACTAAGGCCTTACATGCTCAGATACATACGCCTCGTTTGCATGCCGTGCGAAAAACTTTGGCGCTGGTTTCGAGAGCGTGGTTTCGGGGCACGTGGGCACCTACACACCTACACATGTAGATGTATTTGCATGAATGGAGAGTCAAGTATAAGCACATACTGCATTACTGGGCATGTGGGCAAGGCCCCTCAGACACCCCATATCAGTGGGGGGAATTGCCAATAATTTGAATTGGTCTGGGCATCTTCGGTCTCTTTGGTCAGTCATCACCCAATGCTGAATTGGGCTCAGCACTAGGTAGGAGGAAGTCGTTCTTTCCCATCTCGCCACTGACAAAGCGTACCTACCAGCTGTAAGAGCTGTGTGTAGACCTTCCGGCAGTCGGTAGGGTGGGGGAGAGGGGCCAGTATACGAACGTCTTGAAAGAGGGGAGCAGCCCTCGGTCTGCCACAGATGGTGCGACCACTTAGCGCCAGCACTTGCCCAGTTCCCATAGATGACGACCTGCGCACCGCCACGGACGTGGAAAGAAAATCGCAATCTCTGCAGCAAGCTGGGAAGCTCAAACACAGCGGCACCACGGCTGGTTCCATCGAGGCGGAGGAGCTTGTAGACGCAGAAGAGTCACAGCCGCTTGGCGAGGGCTCGGATGCGTACTTGGTTAGCGCACCGTAAGTCCCGTTGTCGTCTGGTGTCTTGGACTAGGTTGAATTCGTAAGCAGCTCTCAGCAACTCACACCACAGCACGCACCTGCGCAGTGAAAGGCTCATAACACCAGCGTGCAAACACCCTTGCAAGTGTGAGCAAGGTTTCACGCCTTGGGTAGCCTGGGCTGCACCCTTGCATCGGTTTTGAGTCGCGAGCGCGTGATTTGCTCAAACGAAGAGCAACTGAAGGAGTCCAACCAGCACAGCACTGAATGATGTGATTGAGCTATCTTGCCTTTCCTATTGTATTCATCGCTGCCTTCGCCTTTGTGCAAGTCTCGTCTTCTGCAAACGCATCGATAGTTGCCGTTGTCCCATCCTCTGCCTTTCGGCTGCGTGAACAGCACTGCGACAGCATGATTAGTGCTGAGGGAGGAGCCAACTGCGCTTGACAAGCATTGACACCCCTCTCTCGTTCTTTCAGCCTCTGCGCATCTTGCTACCTGCATTGAGTGCTCCCATGTTTGCTGCGCCTGGGTTCCCTTGTATGTCGGTTGAGCAGATGGTCCAAGGCATGGATGCAATACAGCGGATATACACCAAGGCCCGCCCAAGCTGCATCTGTGTCTACCAAGCCGGTCAGCAGCGGTGCGCGGCCTGGTCCCATCAGCAATTCGGACCTTGTTGGTGACACCGGAGCACTGCGGTAAGTGTTCCATGGCAGACATAGTCCTCAAACACAAACGCTCTTACCGGCCTGTCGTGACGGATGTGCGGGTGAGGCAACACATTTCAAGTGGTGCCGACTTCGGTGCTGGCGTTGCGTGGGGGACTGTGCCAGCTGATGTCCCCCTTCCCCATCAACACGAACTCATAAGTAAAGCAATGCTCTCCTTGTTGACTGTATGATCCTTCAGGTCGGGGCTGACGGAGGGCCTGGATTATGTTGTCCTTTCACAGGTATGCTACCTACTTTTGTGCTGCCTGAGCCGCTGCGCAGTGAGAGAGAGTGGGCAGCACTGTACGCTGTTGTGCAGTATGTGTGCTCTGCAGACTGGTTGACGTGCTGTCAAGTTGCTCTGCTTGCCACAACGATCATGATGCGGTTCAAACCTGCGCAGCGTGCACTTTTCTGTGTGCACGCACCAATGCCTGTCATGTTTGGGCCTCTACTCGCCACCTTTGTCACAGCAATCTGGCGTGTCAGCGCCACATGCTGCCTTGCTTCGCGCAGACAAGGGCTTCGGGCGCTCGTTTCCACTCAACCCGCTATGAGAGACCCTGGTGCTCAGATGCGGGTTTTGCTTGCAAGCATAATGCGTCTCAGCTGTCCTTCGACCTTCCATGGCCTCCACCAACCAAATGCTGGTCTCCGCGCCACTGGGTGCTGCTTATGACGCAGGCTGGTTGGCGCCTGCTCCAGGGCTGGTATGGGGGCGGCCCAGAGGTCAAGTGCAAAGTGGGACTCGTGGACGGCAAGCCGCGCGTGCTGACGCAGTGCTTGGAGCTGGAACTGTGTTTCGGCGCGACACGGAAAACGCTTGTGGTGGAGGAGCAGGTGTGTTAGTGATACCCACCCCGCTCACTGGCGTACTGCTGCGCAACAGCCACAGCTGCGTGGTCGCGGCGCACAGCCGCGGCGTGCAGTGTTTGCATCACCTGCGGCATGCAGTGGCAGCGATTAATAAGCTCACGCCTCCGCCAGTCACACCGCCAGCAACGGCACAACATCAGCAACAGCACCCTGACCCCTTCAACCTTGCGCACTCAACCTGGGCATCAGACATCAGCTCCCCTGCCTGCATGATGATCACGATATGCTGGATCCATGCTTGATTCAGCGTGTGGCGTGCCTGCCTGCTGCCCTTGCCCCCATCCGCACGCATCAGGCGACGCTAGCGCAGGTGAAGGCGCGCGCATGCACCGCGCTGGGGCTTGACCCAGATCGGCACGAGATCCATGACTACTGGGGCCATTCTCTCAGCTCCTACGCTAAGCCCCTGGACGACCCAGACGACGTCAGCATGGGCAGCACCACACCGCGTGATGCCGACGGCCGCAGCAGCGAGCAGCAGCAGCAGCGCAGCAGCGGGCTCCAACGATTCGCCGCGGAGGTATTGCTGCCCGGCAACCCCATCCTCATTCGCGCCAAGGTGCGGCCGCTGACAGCGCCTGGGGCCCGTGCTGCATGGTTTGGCCCCGGGCATTGGCACACCCGCTGTGCATCCTGGCAGAACGCGCTGATGCATGACGCAGGACTCCAAAGGAGTCTCTCGCCGTTAAGTACCAGGTTGAGTACCGTATGCCCATGAACCTCGCAATGCTGCATGCTGCAATTTAGTTCATCTTGAGCAGGAGGGGCAGCCAATGCCTGGCGTCATGCGATTTGCATGGGTGGTCCATTGAGAGAGAAGAGAGAGAGAGAAATGTACAGGAGGAGGACCATGCTAGGCGCAAGGCTCAGGGCCATGTAGGCGCAAGGCTCAGGGCCATGGCAATAACTGAACCAAGATGGAGCCCAGCAAAGAATGCACCTGCATGCAGCTCAGGCGCTGAAGGTTCCCCCATCGTTGTTCTGCACCTGCATCTTGCAAGCGTAGGCCTCAGCCATACTCTGCCGCCACGCGTCAGCACGTGTACTCGTAGTTTAATATGTACCGTCATCTCTTTGTATGTATGGGCTGCTTTGCGGGTGCTGCAGGGCTCAAGGGAGGGTGAGGTCGTGCGGGAGGACGCGGATGCGAGCGGGGCGGCTCACTCAGGGCGCATGGGCAGCGGCGGCGGCAGCGGCAGGGCGCTGGGCGCTGGCACCAGCGGCAGCAACCATGGGGGCGTGTCCGGCCACGCCTCAGCCTCGCCCTTCTTCAACTCACACACGTCAAACCAGGTGAGAACTGGCAGCGGACCTGGCCGAGTAGGGCCTGCCTGGGGTGTGAGTATCTCAAGAGATGTTTCTCAATGGACTTCTTGCACGACATCGTTCAGCTGCCGCGTGCACGTTGACACTGCTGGTGTCATCGGTTCGCGTTCGGGGTTTGTTGCCATCTGGGTCATGCCGATCAGCCGCCTGGTGGCGACCGTCCGAGGTGTGCAGCCAAGCTAGGATTCACTGTTGAATGACTGTTCACGGGAGCAATAACGGTGTTCGCCTGAGCAGCACGCCAGTAGCTGAAGCAAGTGCAGGGTGTGCCTACGCACACTGCGTGGCGTGAGGGGCTTATAGTGGAGGCGATTATGATAATGATCGAGGGTTTAACGAGCTGGACTCCGAATAATGTTTCGTCTGGTGATGCGACATGCTGTTTGTTGTCATGCCTGCGGTGCAATGCATGCTGCAGAACAACCGGACGTTTGGGCCTGCAGCTGGGACGCGCTCACTCATGCAGGAGGATGGCGTGATTGTGGTAAGGCGCCGCCGAAACGGAAGACGTCACCTGCGCCTGTTCCTGCGGGCTGGACCCAGCATGCACACAGCACACCATCACACGCTTGTTTTTAAGACATTGTCCTGCCAACACACAGTTTGTTTAGGCATTGTCGTTGCTCTCAACACGTTGCATCGGGCCCATGCCCAGGAAACCAAGTGTGCCAACCTAAGCTGAGTTTCCCGACCGATGCTGTGTGAGGAGCTCCATGCATACTGGAAATCTAGGCAAGGCTTGCACCTTGAGCCGTTGCCAACAGTCGCGCACAGTTTGGCATGTGCAACGCGTGAATGCCACCATCCCAGCTTGCAGGACAAGGCAAGCGTGCATTGCCAGCCGTGCATGGCGTTCTCCCATGCAGCAGCTCAGGTGGTGGCCATGAGTAAACAAGCACAGCTGGCCGTGATGACTGACGAGCTCATGTCCTGCTGCTGCCTGCGCTGCTGCAGCGTGACGGCACCCCACCGGGGTTGGCAGGGCTAACAAACCTGGGCAACACATGCTTCATGAACTCATCACTACAGGTGAGCGCCTGGTGCAACAATGCACCAGCAGTATGAGATATTGCAAATTGTGCAACGCACAACCGTTACTTCCTTCCATTAGCTGTGACAGTTGAATGGTTAGGTCACTGGCTGTGTAATTGCACCCGTACGATCTGGCCTTGCAAATGGCCACCCCATTGCAGTGGGGTTCTGCATGCAGCAGCGCCAACATCGACGCACTTTGCCTTGCCCCTCTGGCTTATCCCTCGCGCTTTGCCCGCACCGCCCGCAGTGCCTGGCGCGCGCGGTGCCGCTGCTGCGTGCGTTCCTGGGCGGGGCTTACGCCGAGGACCTCAACCGCACCAACCCGCTGGGCCAGAAGGGCGAGCTAGCGGAGTGCTTTGCGGCGCTGATGGGGCAGCTGTGGAGGGTGAGTGAGCCAACCTCACCTGAGCGAGTGGCAAGCGCGGGTCGCCGAATTGATGCATCGTGTAATTGTTCGTAGGTCAGTGATTGATGTTGTTTGGCTGTCCTGATTCTCTCTCGGAGGGCAGCCCTAGGCGACGATAGCAGGCCGAGCGGTAACAGTAGCGAGGGGGCTGTACTCGGCGGTTTGCGTGCGGTTGGGTGCCGGCAGTAGGGCTAAGGGAGGCGAGGGAAACAAACCTTCCTGTTGCCCTTATGGTGTGGTTGACTGATATGTACGGCCGATGATGCGGTGGTTCCTCAAGCTGCCTCCCTCGTGCGGCTGCCTCCTCCGCTAACGGTGCCCTCACTCACGGTGCTTTCCTTCGCCGTGGACCGCAGGGCGGCGTAAGCTCGGTTACGCCGCGTGCGTTCAAGACGCGCATCGGCCGCTTTGCGCCGCAGTTCAGCGGCTACGCACAGCACGACTCGCAGGTGGGTGGGTGGGTGCAGCAGCGCCGAGGAGTGGGGGAGGGACGTGCCTGAGGACGGGTGGGGCCAGCGCAGCTGCGATCCTGAGCATGGCAAGGCTGCAGCCAATCAGAACCGCACAACGCTTTTGATTGATCTGTGCCAAGACGCCAGCACTAGCCAGGCAATCTACCGTGGAGCGTCCATACCAATGCCAGATACCTGATGAGCAGCGGCCATGTTATCGCCTGACGGACGGATGATGCTGACCAACGCGCTGCGTTCTCCCTGGGTGCCCAGAACTAGATTAAGCATTTACGAGGCTGCTAGACCGGCGCTTGACTCCATAGTGTTTTGGATTGAGCTGCTGGGATGTGCATTGACGTGCGTGTTGTGGCGCTGTCCAGGAGTTCTTGGCGTTCCTGCTGGACGGCCTACACGAGGACGTCAACCGCATCAAGAACAAGCCCTACATCGAGGTAACCGCGCTGCTGTGAGCTGCAGTTTGTGCAGCTTGGACGCTTGTGGGTCTTGCTGCGCACCACTGTCCTGCCCACCCTGCCTGTCCTGTTTATCCTGCCTATTCTGCTCCCCCCCCCGCGCACCTCCGCCCTCACACCAGGAGAAGGACAGCGCTGGCCGGCCCGATGACGAGCTGGCAGCTGAGGCCTGGACGGCCTTCCGCGCACGCAACGACTCGCTGCTGGTGGACCACTTCCAGGTGGGTGGGCGTGCACGCGGGGTCCTGGGCGGGCTGTGCTCGTGAGGGGGTTTGGAGCTTGAGGTGGTGTTCGGCGTGTGACTTTGCGCCTGCTATGGGCGTAGCGGGAATGCCGAAGGGCCCAGAAACGTACGTCCAGCCTTTGCTGGACGCTGTGCTCATATATTGTGCAGCAGGTAATAAGCTTACGCCCGCGGCGTCGTTATGGGTGGATTGTATAAAACCAATGCTGCACTGCTGCCACCCCTGCTGAGCAAACCTTGCCATTGCGGGGTGTGTGCGCATGTGCAGGGCATGTATAAGTCCAAGCTCGACTGCCCAGAGTGCGGGTACTGCTCCGTCAAATTCGACACATTGTGAGTCCTGAGCCTTACCCGCCCGCCTGCTAGCATACGATCTGAGTGAAATGTTTTGCAAAACGATGCACGTCCCTCTAGGTTCAGTCAACATGGTCGGTCGGATGGACCGCACCAGTGCGGCCATGTTTGTATAGGCCCTGACTGTGCGCTTCGCTGCTGCCTTTTGCGCTGCAGCAATGTGCTGAGCCTGCCATTGCCGGAGAGCCGCCAGCGGCGAGTGGAGGTGAGCGAGCACTTGTGCAGACTACACATGGGCCGGACAATCCAATCTATGTAGGACTATATACTGTTGCGGTGGCAGCCTGTGTCACTTGTTCCCTTGTTCTCTTTGGGTTGCTGCTGGACCATGCTCTCGGCCCGAACCACACACACGCTTTTGTACAGCAGCGTGCTTGGCTTCACGTCGGGGGGAAGGGGTTGGCGCGATGGTGAGAGTGGCTGTACCCTGATGCATGTGCAGATGCTGATGCCACATCATTACATCAACAACGCATCATCCCAATCGCGCGTGCAGGTGGTGCTCATCCACATGGACGGCGGCGCAGCGCCCTGCCGGCTCGTGCTGCAGATGCCCTCCGGCGCCCGCCTGGAGGACATGCTGGCGCAGGTGGCGGAGACGGCGCAGCTGCCGGGTAAGCGCATTGCCGTGCAGCGCAGTCATGCAGCTGTGTCGCACCATTCGCACCTGAGCGCTGCGTGCGCCGCTGCTGACTGCCCCTTGTGCACACACGCAACGGACTCCTGTTGTTGTAGCCTCCGTTCCCCACGCCCCAGACTTCCCTTCTATGAACGCACGCACGCTGCAGCATGAACGTATGGACACACACACAATCTTTGTCTCCTTGTCACTCGTTTCCACCCCTTGTCACCCCTTTCCATCCTGTTCGCCCATTGCTGTGCAGAGCACGTACGGGAGTCTCCTCAGCACCACCTGCTGGCCGGGCGCGCACTGCGAGGCAGCCAGTCGTACGCCGCCGCGGACCCCATCCAGCTCTATACCAACATGCGCACGGCGGTGGCGGACCTCGGCGCAAACGACCACACGCACGGCTTCACCAGCACCTACAGGTGCGCAGCGCTGCGGTGTGTGACGGCTGTGCTTGCCGTTGGATCGACGCCTTGTGGTTGAGGGCGGGGGTAAGATTCGCCCGCTCAAGAGGTTGAGGGCGTGAGCGGGGCGGAATTGCAACAATGAGAGTGTGGGTGGGTGGCTGTCCTTGAGGTACCCAGCAGCATTGTGTGTGCGTATTTGTGGGCCGAGCAACAGGCAAACATGGTCCAACGGGCAATGTGGCAAAGCACAACATCTTTACACGCCATAGTCATTCTGTGACCAAAGGCAGTACTGACGGTGCAGGGCGCCCCCCTGCGTGTTGCACGTGCACCAGGTCGTTTGACGGCACGGGGCGCTCGGGTGACGCCATGCTCGTCTACTACTGGTCTGACGCCATGGAGGGGCCCGCCATGCCTAACGGCCGGCCCGTCGTGCTTCACTTCCGGCGCACCACACACTCTACGCCCACCTTCACCTCCCGCAACTTCTGCGGCGCCCCTCTGGTACGTCCTGTGGTTGGTGCCTGCCTGCTTGCTGTTCAGGGACTTGCCATCAGCACCCACGTTGGCAGCGGAAGCTCCCAAATTTACGCATCTGTGGCACACTGCACAATTGCGGTCTATCGAAGAGCGTGCATGCCGTTGTGTACAACAAGGCTCGTTTAGTACTGCTGGGCTGAATGTGCGAGCGATGCGAAACAACAGCTACTAGCGCACTCTGCGGTAGCTGTCAGCACGAGGGCCCGTGCTTTCTCCAGGTGGTCATCCACAGCAAAGCGTCATTTCAGCATACCATATGAGAGCATATCGCATCCCCTGGTGTCCCCTGTACCTCCCCAATCACAAATAGCTTGGTGGCTTGCCCGGGCGCTCTGAGCGTGTTTTCTCAAAGCAACACGCCTCTTGCTTGGCCTCACAGGTGGTCTGGGTGCCCGAGTCTGAGCGTCTGTTTGATCCCGCCACCGTCACTCGCGCCGCCCAGCGCAGCGCCTATGGATCCAGCAGCAACAGCATGCAGGTAACGACGCCAAGCAGACAAACGCACGGACAAAGGGGGGTCGTAGGCGGGAGCAGAGCTTGGTGGATACGTTGCATGCGCGTTTTGCGAGGTCCTCGCAGAGCGAGCGATGTTAGGCTGTCGGGTGCCGTCCTGCTTCCTGTGCTGTTTGTGATGGTGTATAGCGCTTGTGGGTATGAACTTGGCGGGACCGCCGTGTGAGAGCCAGAGGCAGTGTGCCTGCCATGCAACTCAGCCGCTCAGCTGTGTTCCCAACACTTGCCTGCTTTGCTGGCTTACTTATGACGAGTGTGGTATGCACGATTTGTGTGCCTGTGTGCAAGCCACTTGCTGTCAAACTGCACTTGCACACCCAACAACAGACGTTTCCCACCGCCGTTCTGCAACACGCGCTCGGCGCAATACGCCGTATCGTAACACCCTGTGTGTGCTCGCGTGTGCGCAGGAGGTTCACCTCCCGTGGAACTGCCCGCTGGCAGACCGGGCTCGCACCGTGCTGCAGCCCTTCAAGGTGCATGGCTCGCCCGAATACCACGAGCCGCCGCCACAGCCGCAGCAGCACGAGGACAGCCAGCAGCAGCAGCTGGAGGGAGGCGCCCCAGGGGATGCCACCATAAGCACACGTGCTGTGGACACGGACAGCTGGTATGTCGGGAGCACGGAGGCGCCTGTGTCTGTGCCACCGGCGGCAGCGGCGGCCTCGAACGATGCCATGGATGAAGACGGGGAGGTCCCGCTGCTGCCGGCGGCAGCCGCGCAGCAAGCTGCGCATGCGGTGGCTGACGCCAACAACGCCGTCGAGGACGACGACCTCCCGCTGCCTTCGGTGGGCGAGGGGGTGGTGATCTGCCTGCCGTCGGGCGACGACGCGTACGCGGTCCCGGTGGGCGCCGACAGCCAGCTGCCCGGCGGCAGCCGCGGAGTCGGCAACGCTGACGAGGACATGACCGGGGCGGCGCCCATGCCGCAGCACACGCACCTCACGGCGAGCACGCTGATGCTGCCAGCGGCCGTGCCCGACGCCGACGCCGACGCCGTGCCTGCCGCGCAGCCGTTCAACATGTGGGCGGCGCAGGAGCATCCGCCGCAGCAGCCGCAGCACGCCGACCCGCTGGCAGCCAAGCCCGCCGCGGCGGGAGCGGCGGCGGCAGGCGCGGCGGCGCAAACAGCCCTGCAGCCGTTTGTGATCAAGCTCGCGGCCGTGAACAAGGGCTCCCCGCTGGCGCTGGATGTGGATTTGGATCCAGGGATGCTGCTGGCCCACACGGAGTTCGTACTGGACTTCTCGCCCGAGTGCTCGCCCAAGATGTACTACGACACGCAGGTGCGTTGCATGCGTGCGTGCGTGCCCGGGGTGCGCTGTTGTGTCTTGGTGTCGCCGCCCTGGTGCCGCCCGTCGGTGCGTGTTTCAGCGGTGTGCCCTGGCTGGGGCTCGGCACCTGTGGATGCCAGCTGCTCAGGCCCCACCATGCAAGAATCCAGACCAACAGTACCCTCAAGAATTCTAGGTTTAGGTAGAATTCTGGAACCTGAACCCCTCCACGTGTTGCTTTGCGCCCTGTTGTCGCCCTGGTACGGTATACGAGCAGGCGCTGGACCGGCCCGAGGACCATGAGAGCGCGCGTGCGGCGGCCGCGCGCGCCGCCGCGGGGCCCAGCTCCGTGAGCCTGGACCTGTGCGTGGAGGCCTTCACGCAGCCGGAGCGCCTGGACGAGAGCGAGGCCTGGTGGGTAGTGGATGCCGCTTTACACGCAGCGGCCTGCTGCTGCTGCTGGTGTTACCAGTTCCATATACTACACGAGTTCGCGTTTCTGGGTTCGCTTAGGTTCGTGTGCTGGGGGGAAATGGTGCCGCAAAGCAGCGGGCTTGTGCACTGATGTGGTAAAGTGTCATGATGTGCAGTGTTGCATTTCACAAGTTGTGCACAGATGCTTGCTGGGGTGCGCCCGGGCTGCACGCAGCTGCCATGGGGTGAAGTGTGTTCAGCGCAAGCAGCCAACATGTCGAGGGACAGCATTACACCGTGCGGAGCAAGCTTGCATCGCCACGGTGTAGTGCGTGTAGGCTGCAGTCGCCCAGCCCTTGGAGCGTGTGAGTGCATTAATGTGTGCGCCTGATCGCCGGTGCGCGTCCGCGTGTGCGTACTTGCTGCGTGCGCGCTGGCAGGTATTGCCCTCGGTGTAAGAAGCACGTGTGTGCGGACAAGAAGCTGGACCTGTGGAGCTTACCGGAGGTGCTGGTGGTGCACCTCAAGCGCTTCAGCTACACGCGGTGAGCTGCGCGGCAGGGTCGAGGTGTAGGGTTGCTTTTACACTTGGAGGTTTCTAGCCGAGGCCCACGTTCCTCGCTAGATGAGGGCTGACACCGTACTGGTGATAATCTTGTTTGGAGCCAGAGTGCAGCGTCCAGCGCAGGCTAAGGAGCCAATCAACCAGGTCATGCAATTGTTGGAGACCAAATCAAAAACTAATGCGATACCGGTAAAGACCAATGCAGGCCACGCTGAGAGTTGCTGCTGCTTGGTTCCTTGTCGCGTGCTCCGCTTGCAGGACCTCGCGTAACAAGCTGGACACGCGCGTGATGTTCCCCATCACCGGGCTAGACCTTGCAAAGCATATCACCGGTACGACGAGCCGCACCAGCGGGCGGCCCGCTCAGGCCCCAGCCGACGAACCCATGCAGGAGGAGCAGCAGCAGCCGCAGCAGGGCGCTGCGTCCAATGGCACGTCGGATGGCAGGGCTAGCGCTGCTGCTGCTGCAGCCGTTGGGGACGGGTGTGCGCTTTCGGCGCCAGCAGCGTCGCCCTCGCCTTGCCCGCCCTCCGCGCCGCCGCCCTCGGGAACAGACGCCGAGGGTGGTTTCGGAGCGGCCTCGCTCACGGCAGCGGACGACGCTGCCACCACGGCAGGCGAAGACGAGGTGATGGGGGAGGCTGCTGCTGCCGGGCCGCTGCCCTCGGCAGCTGCAGGCGATGCCGGCGGCAACAGCAGCGGCAGCGGCGTGAACAATCTCTTGCCAGGCGTGGCGGATGCAGGCATGGAGGGGGGTCAGGCGGGATCATCCACGCCTGCTCCGGAACCGGCAGGGCATGCAAGGGCTGCTGCCCATGACGCGCAAGGCGGTGGGCAGGAGCCTGCCGGCCCCATGGATGCTGTGTATGATTTGTTCGCGGTGTCCAACCACTACGGCTCAATGGGAGGCGGCCACTACACGGCCTACGCCAAGATGCCTGGCTCGGACGAGTGAGTCATCGTCACAGCAGCGCTGTACACGGCCCCTGCGTGTGCTGCTGCATGTGCTGCTGCATGTGTGCTGCATGCAGAGCATTCGCGGGGCAGTCTCCTGCAGAGTCGCAGCACTCGACATGCGTGTTTGTGTTGTGTCGGCATGCGGAGGATGCTAGTGACATGCGCCTGCCGACACAACGCACAGATTTGTTGGACCGGGTCGCATGGGCAACTGTTGCGGCTGGCCAGCTTGTTGTGACTGCGCTGTGCAGCCCACAACGCAGGTTATACAGTACAGGTGTACTGGCAGTTTACAACTCATACTAGAATCACTAATTGCGACACAGGAGCGACCGAGTGCTGTAGACTTGTCTGCTCGCATCCGGGCGTGCTGCTGTGCATGACTGTTCCTGCCTGCCTGCCGGGTGGCTTGCTTGTGCGTGCAGCTGGTACACCTACGACGACAGCCACTGCTCGCCCATGTCGCCCGATAACATCATCACCAACGCAGCATACGTTCTCTTCTACAGGAGGTAAGTGTGTGAAGCATGCGTATGCACCGCACAGCGGCACCCCACGCCCCGTTGACGAGGGCTGTCACTCGTTGTTAGCACGCTCGGCGTGGAAGACTCAGGCCCACAACAGCGGCATCGAGATGAGCCCAGCATCGGCGCTCTTTTTCATCACTGGCCCAGAAAGTGTATATCATCATTTTATATTTGTGCATCGGGTCGACCATGCCCGCATGTGCACGTGCGCACACACTCTTCACTCTCAGCAGTGAGCCAAACCCAGCAGTGAGCCAAACCCAGCAGTGTGGAGTCCTGTACAGCCAACGATGTTCATGCCTTGTGCAGCACTTTGCGTAGCGCTAACGTGCTCCCCCACGCTCTGAATGGTCCTGGCGCAATGCCACCGTCGACACTTATCAGCCGTGTACTTGTGAATGCTAAGATATGATTTCCACGAGGCCATGCAGTGTGCATATGCGTCTACATCCGCACTGAGCAGTGTGTGTGTGTGTGTCGCTTGTTGCTTCTGCCAGGCGCCGAGAGGCTTCCATGGATCGCGCAGGGATCGTGCAGGAGCTGCTGCAGGAGCGCGCAAAACGCACGGTGAGCCACCGGCACACGCACGCCGCACTCCCGTACAGCGGCATAGCCCCCCACCCAGGGCGCAAGCGCCTGCATCTCCCTGAGCGTCAAGCGCTATGAGCGCATGAGCGCGTGGGCACAACGAGCCAGCGTGCCCAAGCAATCCTGGCCTGTGGCTCATCCTGACATGTCAACAGTGTTGATGGGAAGCGCTCGTGTGTGTCCCATTCGGTGCTGCTGCTTGCCTAATGACGACATTCGTTGGGCGCCTGGCGAATATGCTGAGGACTCGTTGCTGCCTGTTCAGGCCATGCAGGATCACGTGGATAGCGGCAGCCCTGCGGATCGCGATCGCGCCAAGGACCAGGACGCGGACAATGCCTCGCCCGGCGGCCGCGTGGTGGGCGTGCTGGGGGACACCAGCGTGCACGGCACCTCCTTCTTCATGCCCCAGGCCGCGCCGCCGCCGCCGCCGCTCCCGCCCCCGCCCCCACCCGGCCCGCTGCGAGGCATCAGCAGCGGCGGCGGCAGCGCGCACGGGCACGTGCTCACCGCCGCCGCCACGCCGCCCCCCGCCTCGCGGCTGCTGACGCCTTCCACTGGTTTCGGAGCCATCGAGGATGGCATCCTCCGATCGAGCCTCCTCATGCCGGAGGGGTACTCGCCGGTTTCGGAGCCAGGCGTCGCGCCGCCGCAGCCGCACTGGCTGCAAGGCGTCTACGCCCCGCTCGCGCCGGCCGACAGCGACGCCAGGGACGACACCGCGGGTGAGCACCCTCCCGCGCCTCCGCAGCGGCGCGTCCTGGCACTGGGCAGCGGCAGCAACAGCCCCGCCGCGGCTGGCACGCCGGTGGAGATGGAGGTCGGTGAGCGAGGGGAGGGCGCGCCGCTCTATGCCGCAGCGGCAGGGGCAGCCGGGCCGGACGCCTCAGTCAAGGAAGTGGCGGCACGGCTAATGCAACGGCTTGGCAGGGTGGACAACGACGCGGTACAGAGCGGTGCGCAGCTCATGATCGGGCAGGGGCAGCAGCAGCAGCAGCAGGTGTGGGGCAGCAGCGGTGCGTCGGCCGGCGATTCGGACGTCGGCTGCGTGCCCCGGCCCCCGGTGCCAGGCGCCAGCGGCAGCCACCACGCCCATGGCAGCGGCTCCGGGGGTTTCGGAGCCGGTCTTGGAGGCTACCAGTCCATCTTCGGTGATGACGCTGAGGAGGGCGTCCTCGGGACGAGCGGCGGGTTTGTGCGCTCGGCGGGGACGAGCGGCGGCGGAGCAGCGGGCCCCAGCAGCAGCGGGTGCAGCCACGGCGGCCGCGGCAGCGTTGGGTCCGGGGCAGCGGCGGCGGCGGGCGGCGGGCAGCCGCAGCTCCACAGCACGGTGTTGGAGGACGACGCGGGCTATGCTGGGGGCAGCGGGGTGAGCCGGGGCAGCATGGGCGGCGGCGCTGCGGCCTACGCGCCGCGCGGGGCGCGCGGCATCAACAACGCTGTCATGGACGATGATGACGGCGACGATGCCGAGGCTGCGGCGACCAGCTTTGACAACAACGGGGGGTACGATGGCGTCGACGAGATGCGCGCCGAGGTGAGATAAGATCTGCGGTACAGGCAGTGTGGCTGTACTGCAGTGCCACGTGTGGAGCTGTGGGCCAAGCTGGCAGCTTGCATGCCACATGTGTTCAGCTCCAGCAGGGGTGCTGATTGCGAAGCGTGCTGCCAAGCTGTGCCCTGTGCATGGCTTTTGGCTTTTGCTGTCGGTCTCTTGTCAGCTACAGCACGTGCTGATCACTATGCCGTGAGAATTAAGGGTGCCAGGCCCTTGTGTGTGCGCCCACGTACCACGGGCCCCATATCAGTCTCTTTACCTCACGCCCATGCCCCACACACCGCCCTTGTAGCACCTCAACACCTCACCCATTGCCCAATCCCACTCGCCCCTTCCACCACACCTAGCACCGAGGAACTTCCCATGACCTGGTCACATTCTAATCAACCTACACGTGAACCCTAGCACTCCATTGACGCCACACGCCTGACACGCCTCCCAATGCCTCCACTGCCTGCACTGCATTGTACTGCGCCCTCAGGACCTGGACCTAGCCATGTACGACAACCTGGACGAGCATGAGCCGGTGGTGGGTGATGATGACCTGGACGAGGAGGTGGAGGGCGGAGCCTCATCAGGCGACGACCGCGCCAGCGGCCAGGTGAGGAGGTGTGTGCGTGTGTATGTGATTGACCATGGCATGGCCGGCAGGGTGAAAGGGTGGGGAAGGGGCACAGGAAGGTGCATCCAGGTGGCAGTGAGGCAGTGGCAAAGACCAAGGGAAACCGATTGCACCAGTGCGGCCGGGCTGCATGTGCAGCTCGCTAGCCACTCCCCCTGCCCGGAATCGCTTGCCGATGCGCTAATCTCGGTCTGCATGCATGCGCGCTTGGCTGTGCAGGCGGCGCCCATGAGCAGCGGCTTTTTCGGTGGCGGCGTGCACGGCGGTGGTACGACGCTCGGTGGCCTCTCGGGGCGGCGCCAAAGCAGCAGCAGCGACCTACAAGCGGCAGATGGGGTGGCCCGCGCCCCCGCGCCCACTGCGGCAGGCGCCGGCGGATACCCCTCATCCACCTCGCCTGCTGTGCCCCTGCCCAGGTCCCAGCTGCCACACCAGCACCAGCAGCACCACCACTACCATCCGCAGCAGCATCCGCAGGACAGAGGCGCGTCTGATGAGCTGGACGAGACAAACAACGTGCTGGGCGTGATGCTGCCAGAGGCCCCGCTGCCTGGCCCACAGTCCCACGGCTACCTACCCACCAAGACCGGGCTTGCCAGGGGTGTCTCAGCAGCGGGCGCGCGGGCGAGCCCCGGCGCGTCATCTGGCGGGGTGGTCAGCGGCGCGACCGGCAGCGGGCCCGTGCCGATGGTGCTCACCACCCCCAGCGTGTCGGTGACGCGCTCGGGCGGGGCGCACAGCGGCGGCGGCGGCATGGGCGCCGAGGGCGGCACCGATTTCATGGCGACTTCACCTTGATTTCCCTCTCCACCTACTCCGCCCCGCGTGCTCCCAAGGCGTAGCCAAAGAGGTGCATATGCACGCGTCCCCCCATACAGCCTCCCATCCGCATGCACGCATGCATGCCCCCTGGCTTTGCACAATGCTGCCTTTTGGATGATGCAATGCTTCCGAAGCGAGCGTCCTACTGCAACCAGCGGGCGTACGCACGCGTCATTGCATCCGAGCCCAACGCCCTGCCGGCTATTCGCGCACCGCAGCATGCGCCTGCGCTTGCACCCTCTCGCTCACATACGACGCACCATTGTGGAACTCTGGACTTCGCCGCCACCATGCCCCCGCCAGCGCGCTGAATTGCCGACGCTGGCGCTTGCGGCGCGCTCGCCCGCCCCCGGCATCGTGCGCCCTGACGCTCGCTTGACATCTGCCCCCCACACACACAGGTGGCATGCGGTCCGGCCCCAACTCAAGAACCTTGCGCCAGCAGTTCACGATTGTTGGTAGTTTCAATGACAGCTCATGAACGCTTGGATATGGATATGAACCCTGGAAATCTGGAACCCACCGAGTGCGTTGCATCGCCCCCACCCACCACCACCACTACCACCGCCGCCACCTAAACAGATGCTTTCAATTGTGTAGCATCCCCGTGAGGCTTTCCCCATTGCAGTCCGCGTCTGGCACTTGACCGCCTGCCGCCTCCAATAATAAGGTGACAGTTCCACAGGAGGTGCTGGTTTCGAATGCGCGATGTTGGTCACACCCAGCAAGAAGAAGACGCGCTGGGGGGTTGCCTGCTGAGTGCTGGGCTGCCTGCTTTTGGCGCCTACGCCATGCGCATGTGCGCTGCTGACTTTGCCACACGAGGCAGGCAAATACGATACTGTATGCGAAGTAAGCACGTGACTATTTTGACACAACGTGAGTGAGTGATGTGTGACGCATGACCATAGGTGTGCGCATTTTACGTGTTGTTGGCCTTCGGATGCAAGCTCCCTCCCTGCCCACATGCTTGCCCGTATGTTGCCACTCATGCTCATACTGTGGCTAAGGCAGCCACCCGCCAGCTGCGGGCATCATCCGCGCCAACGCGCTGAACTGAATAAGAACCTCTCAAGTCCCGAGTTCCTGGCGCACGATGCTTATGAGTAGCTAGCGCGACGCTAGGGCACCTTGCATGCCTCCTGAACCCCTAACAGCCATGCCCAGCACCCCCTGCAGCACCCCCTCATGCCAAGTTGCATTAGCCACTACTGTACAGGATGCAGGCACACTCCAACGGGACTGAGCGTGCGGTGTGCCTGAAGACGCGAGGCATCCGCAGGCCTTGCTTTGCCACAGCTGCCCGTGCACGCACAATGGCGCTGCCAGTGTCTGCATGCCTGGATGCAGCTACATCCCCTGTCAGCAGCCTGATATGCTCGAATATGCATGGTTGTGCGGAGGGATTGGTTTATGTCAGCAGGGACGTAGGGGAATGGAGAGTTGGGTGGACAGCCATAAACACTTGCCATCCGGGTGCCGCTCAACGGAGGAGGTCCAGGAGCAGTTCCAGAGATGGTGTTGCGGCATTACAGGCACAGGTTCTATTGAAATTCGAGGAATAGTTTTGACTGTCAGCGTCTCATTCCTACCATACACCTTTGCCAAGCAGACACAATCTACTGACACCTAAGACTGACGCCGCTATGGCGCTGCCACTGGACAAGCTGAAGCGGACCCTCCAATCCCACAACTTGCTTATGCTACTCACGCTATATTCGTCCTGGCTGCAAACGTGCGCAATAGCTGCTGTGCCTCATCCTAGCAAGGACTGTCCCTGCGCAGACACCTCGGCTTGTCAGTGGGTCAAAGGCCGCAAGACGCCTGAGGTATGGACTGCTTGTGGTCAGTACATCCTGTATTGTGTGCCAGCCACAGTATCCACAACTGAACCGGTGCACATGGTCTCGGACCTGACCTGCCTGCGGTAACGAAAGCAGTAAGGCAGCTGCCGCACAAGCCACCTGTTGATACATCACTAACCTGGCGCTGAAGTCATCCTGCATACGTTTTGCCAGCCGTCAAGCACTTTTACAACGTGTACGCTGGTCGCCGTCCTCGTCAAAAACGCACGTCGCGTTTCTCGCAGGTGATGGGCTTCTTCTGGCCTCCCGTTCAGCCCTACCAGAACTACAACTGGAGCACGCTCAGCACCGTGGCTTGGGGCTGGGGACCTGGGGCGTCAGACCCGCAACTCGTCTGCACCGCGCACGCGCACGATGCACGCGTGGTGATGAACGCCGACGATGTGCGCTTGGCGCTCGCGGACCCGAAAGAGCGCGATGCGTGGGTGAGGGCAGTACGGAGCGTGCATAGTGCTGAGCTTCTCTGGCCACGCAGCCAGGCGCGCATTTGTGACCCAGATCGTGTGCGTGCATGCACTTGAAGGCATTTGCTACCAAGCATCGGGGCTCGCTTGCACCCATTGCTGGCGTGCTTGCTTGCTGGTTTGTGTTCTGGGACCCAGCTGCCTTGTGGCTGTATGTTCCACCTTGGAACAGTCCTCCCATGGTAGAGCACCCTGCTGTGCTGTGTACTCAGGAAGCGGTTCCCGTTGGGCCATGCAGTGTGATTTTCGTGGGGCCGTGCAGTGTTCGCATGCGCGCGTGGGTTGTGTGCACGTGTGAGTGTACGATGTGCTTGCTACATGGATGCACACCACTCAGTATATGGTATGAGTATGCAGGACAACACGCACACTGCAACCCCCAATAGCGGTGCATCAGCCTGGATCTCGGTTTGCCGCCACCATGCAGACCTGCGTGCTGATTGACTACAGCGTGCGTGGGGCCGGCTGCTGCTGCCCAGGTGCTTGACAAGGTCCGGCTGGCAAGAGAACACTTCCTGGATGGCATCAACTTTGACTACGAGCTGCCCATCAAGGTGGTGCCTGAGCTGTGGTGATGGTAGGCCGTGCTGGCTGCCTAGCCATTGGTGCACTAACTGCACACGCATGCACCAGCAAGGCAGCAATGCCTGGAGTGCACACACCAGCAACGCATCTGTTGCACACGTGCCGTCCGTCCACCACAGCCACATACAGATGTGTTCATGACTGCTGTTGAGGCAACGCAGCACGCACTAGACACGTGTACGTGTGCCCACCTTGGGCAGCAACGGCTGTTCGGCCGACATGCTGCTCATGTAAAATTACAGAACGACAGAACGTGATCAATGTGTGTGTGCTGTGCAGCCGAGGTCCCAGCTGGCCCTCAACTACACCGCCCTGGTGGCGCAGACCTCTCTGGCGCTCCGCCTGCAGAACCCTCACACACAGGTAACACACACACAGTGACATACGCATACGGTATGTACAATGCACGGCCGGACGCGAATCACGCTGCATGGCCCTATGGGCCCTCTGCCTGACACACAGGTGAAGGACTACGGTAGGCATTGTACGCATCGCAGGCGCACCGTGTTCAGGTCGTCATAGATTGGCAACAGCCAGCGCGTCTTGCTGCGCCCGTGACTGCGGGGTGGTGGTGACATGCGCGTGAGGGACGAGGCATACGCAGCCCGTATCGCGTATGTCCGTGGCCAGCGTGTTGAATGTGATCCGGCTGCCGGTGCCATTGAGGCCGCAGGTGTCGGTCGACGTGCCCTGGACGCCGTTTGACGCTGACGGGCGCAACTTTGACTGGCTGGGCCTGGCGGGCGCCGCCGACCTGCTGGTGGTCATGTCGTATGACATGCAAGCGCAGGTAGGCACATGGTACGAGTGGCCGCTTCTGCCACTGCCGCTTGGCATCGGCCGTGCTGCCGCTAGATAGGGCCGTATGGTGGGACGTGTGTGTGTGTGCATACACAGTTGGCATGTCCTGATCAACGCACAATTGGTAGGCCAGCTGGGCACGGTCGCGTTTGCCTTTTGCTTGCTGACAGCGAACCAAAGGCATACGCGAATGTGCCCCAACTGGCCTACAAATTTTGCGTTGATCAGGACATGCCAACTGTGTTTGTTGATCAAATCCTTACTGCCATGCGCAATAGCAAGCATGAGAGTGCCGCGCACGCGTTCCTAGAAGTTGTTCTTGTGATCTTTGTGATGGCGACCGCAAGCGGTAAGTGGGATCTTGTCCTTGGTCGCCCCCGTGCACCCACAAAGGGTAAAATGGTCTATCACCATCCGCTGCCTACGATGGATTTCGCGCACTGCTTGGGTGCAAATCTACTTTCAATTCGGAACAGCTGGCCAGAGCCACCCACGCCATGCACGTGTCGCATGCCCTCCATACCTGCCTGGATGCGTCCCCACATAATGCGCGGTCTGGGATGCGTGAGATTGCCACCCACCGGCAAGGCACCGCCACAGCACATGGTCTGAATTTGTCGTTGAGCGCGCTTGATACAATATACAGCATGATTGCAGCGCACACGTGCGTGCGGATCACAGCGACACGAACATCACACTGTGGCACAGTGGATGCGACTGTGCGCAGTTGGACATCCTTTGTTGGACTGCACACCCTCGCATCCACTCAGCCACGGTGTGACGTCTGTGTCGATGTGATCGGCACGCATGCGTGCGCTGCACTCATCCTGCATGTTGCATTCAGATCAGAGAGCTTAGAATGTTTCTCCGTGCACAGCATGCTTCTCCTTCGGCCCCCACGCTTACCTATCACCTGCAGTGTTGTGTAGCGACAGTCCAGCGCAATCTGATAGGAGCGTTGCAGGCGTTTGGGCAGCTGATGTTGTTGCTGATCCCGCTGCTGTGCTGGTCCGGTGGTGTACTAGTCGGACCACCTTTCAGGCTTGATAATAGCTTGCTGGCCATTGCCCACCGCTGCCCGGAATGTTAGTTTGGTGTCCCTATGCAGCTCCCCTTTGCACCAGCACGTTCGCTTTCAAATGATTGCGTGTTCCATTAGTTGACGTTGTCAAGCTGTTGATTTTGCTGCCAACGTTCATGCACATGCTGCCAGCATGGCTGCCTTGTGCCTGCTATGTTATGTTATGTTATGTTACATCAGGAGCGTGATGGCCACACGGCCCATGCTCCCCCCAGATGGGGACCAGGCAAGCAGAGGGGGGTCGCCAAGCTATGCACATGGCGTGCACAAGGGCCACAAGGTGCCTTGTGCCTGCTACCCCCTCAACTGTTGTTTGTGATCATGGTGCAGATTTACGGCCGCTGTGTTGCGGCCGCAAACTCCCCGCTCCTTCAAGTGGAGAAGGGCCTGGTGCAGTGGCTGGGCATGGGGATATCTCCCTCCAAGCTGCTGCTGGGCGTGGCATGGTGGGTCAACAACGTGTTTGCATGCTAGGCTTGCGCAGGGTGGCCCTGACAATACTGCAGCCTGCGGATGTCAGTACGGGTGGTGTATGCATGTATGTTATGTTACATCAGGAGCGTGTCGGCCAAACGGCCCATGCTTCCCCCAGATGGGGACCAAGCGAGCAGAAGAGGTTCACCAAGCTATGCACATGGCATGCTAGAGGGCCACAAGGGCTTAGCGCAGCACAACAGCAGTATGGGTGGTGTATGAGAGGGGATGAGCGTGGGCATGACGATTGACTTCATACCTGACTGTTCTATGCATCCAGTTGCTCAGGACTGCGATCTGCCTGTCCTCTTCCTTGCAGGTATGGTTACGACTACGCGTGTGTGGAGGATGCGCGGGGCCGCCGCGCGCCACCCGACGTGGATGTGTGCGCGATCGCCCCAGTGGAGTGGCGGAGGGCCCCTTGCAGCGACGCTGCAGGCGCCCAACATGACTACAAGGACTTCATGCAGAGTGAGTGGGTGATAGCTCACCTAGGTGATGCCGTGATACCCCATACATCTTTAGTTTGTCATGTGATGCCCCATGCGGCTTACGTATGTCCTCTGATGCGACGTTGCATCAGGAGCGTGTCGGCCAAACGGCCCATGCTCCCCTCATATTGGGACCAACCAACCAGCAGCGGCTCACCAGCCACACCTTATGTATGAGTGTGGTGTTTTGAGGTGCTTGATGTGGGTGCGAGGCGGGAAAGGTAGGCTGAAGCCACGTGTCATGCATGAGCCACACGCATGGCATCTTAACTGCGTGATGACATGAGGTGACGCCATGCCGTGCAATGTGAAATTGCTTTGCTGCGCTGGACTGCCCGCAGTGTTGCGCTCAGGCCTGAATACGACACCAGTCGTGATTGATCCGCTCTCGCTCAACCCCACGTTCAACTACGTTGACCAATCCACAGGGCAAACACACCAGGTAGGTCCTGGCGCGTGCTTTGCTAGCGCTTAATGCACCTGCTCATGCCACCCTGCAACACACCGCCACCTCATCCTCGCCGCCTAGCTTCTGCACGATCAGCGCCTTCATTAGTGTCGCTCGTGCCGTTCCGTAGCGGCGGCCCGCAGAGTCTTGTGAGATTCAGGGACACCCGCTTTGGGCATGTAAACCTCAAAAATCTGCTACATCTGTGTGCACTTGCTGCTGCAATGCGCTGCCTCATCCTGCACAGGTGTGGTTTGAGGTGCCGCAGACGCTGCGCCTCAAGTACCGCCTTGCGCGGCAGTACGGGCTACGCGGCGTGGCGGTATGGAACCTAGGTTGCCTGGATCATGGCTCTACAGATGCCCAGGTGGGTGTTAATGATGGTTGTGTACTTGTGTGTACAACACTCAGCATTCGGCATGCACCATGGTCAGCTGTTGCCGCCTTTCCAGTGACATCGGCTGATCAGCGAATTGCACAGCGGCGTCATCGCAGGTGTTTTGTTGCTGCACGCATGCCAAAAGGTTTGAAAGGTATGACACCTATGAGCTGCGACTGCGGGTGACAACTGTCCTGCTCTCTGCCTGCACACGCTCGCACTCGCGCTTCATCCTGTAGTAGTGTGGTGTAAGCCATTGCTCACGGAACATGCTCATACATCATCTTCCGCTTCTTGGTGCGTGCAAGTGCTGGCATAGCACACGCTGGCCTTGTTGTTGGTAGGGCGCAGTCCAATCATCGATGCCCCCGCCTCCAGCCAGGGATCTCGAGCTGGATGGCGGGGGCGTCGATGATGGGGCTGCACCCCGCCCACAACAGGGCCAGCGTGTGCTGCGCCAGCACCTGCAAGCACGTGCAGGCAGAGCAGGACGGGTGTCATTTGACCCCGATCATAACCAACACAATACACCAACGCGCATACAGTAGCCCCAGCCCCGTGCATGCTGGAACCCAGCCAGGCGTTGCGCACACTGAACAACCGCCCCGAGAAACATCTCGCAGATGGCATGCGCCTGCATGCAACCATTCATAGCCTCGGTGACGCTGACTTATACTTCGCCGCCGCATGTTGCACACTGACTTGCTGCGCGTTGCGCGTTTCTGCGCGCTGCTGCCCATGCAGGTGCAACGAGAGACGTGGGAGATGTGGAGTGCCCTGGCGGAGGAGCTGCCTCCGCATCAGCAATAGCACCTGATAGCAACCATAATACTACTGCTAATCAGTGCAGCAATGCGCCGCATTCATACCCCTCATGCACCAGCAACCACCATACCGCATGCCGACAACCCATCACCACCTGATTGTCGCCCGCACACAGCTTGTCCTGCGTTTTCTCTTGGCCTCTCAATCGACATGCTTCTGGTGCAAATAGAGCTCTACGGTATGTAAGACGAATGGCAACCCAGCTTCTCGTTTTGGTTGGGTTGACTGGTTGGCCCCCGATCCTCCTCTCGCCGCTCACATGGACGCCCATCTGCGTACCACAACCCATGACCTGTGGTCGCTCTCGTTGCCGCTTGCCTTCTTGCGGCTT
This sequence comes from Chlamydomonas asymmetrica, assembly GCA_001662385.1. Taxonomy (NCBI): domain Eukaryota; kingdom Viridiplantae; phylum Chlorophyta; class Chlorophyceae; order Chlamydomonadales; family Chlamydomonadaceae; genus Chlamydomonas; species Chlamydomonas asymmetrica. Next base: position 254,639 of record BDDA01000037.1, read on the forward strand.
TGCCCCATGGCATGCGATGTTGCTCACAAGGTGCGTGTGCAACCCAGCAAGCAGTTACAGGACGGGGATGGAGGCTAGAGCGTGAAATCTGGCCAGTCTTACCCTTCAGGGTGCAGTGCAGCATCAAGCCACTGCTGGCCTTGCGCTGCCCTGGCGAGTGTTCGGGATATGGGACGCACGAGCAGGTAAGGAGTCGCTGCGACACATGCCACGCTTGCATTCAGGACAGGCAGGATATTGTTTCCACAGTCTACCACCCGCCAGCTCACGTGCAGTAAGCTGAATGAATGCAAGCAGCCGTCGATGCATCAACGGCACGCCAAGTGCACAGCTCGCAGAGTTGCAGCATTGCAGTGGCTGCAGGCCACGAGCTCCACCAGGACTCCACATAACACTAAATCAGGAGGACGGAAATCATGCATACCAAAGCAATGTGCGTGGTTTGCAAGCCTCAGAAGAATGTGTCATTTGACCCTTATTTCAGTTAAATCCATTCGCACGCGCAACCCATGTGCTCTGTTCTGGCCGCCGTTCAGAACAGTGCCTGCTGACCATGCATAACACAGCACCAGCGTCACTGAATGACCGCTTCGCCTGGGCAAGCGTAGCGTCCTAGCGTAACAGAGTGTGTGCCCGCTCCCCACACACGAGATCACATGGGGGCTGGACGCACTGGGTTGCTTGGTATCGCCACTGCTTTCTGCATGCTGCCTGTGGCGACACCCCGCTAGCGTTATCAGGCGCACCGTAAGCCACCGCATGCTGCTGCGCCTTTCGCGGGTGTGTGCAGGTATAGTGATTGCGTTGCAGCGCACTGGCTGCTTCGCCTTGACGACCTAGCATTATGCCAAGGTGCCAAATGTGGCAGGCGTGTGTGCAAGCAAGCGTGCAGTGGTTGAATGCGTGTACAGCTGTGCATTGGGGAATTCCGCATAGCAAGGCCTCATCGCGCAGCAGCAGCAGCCTGTTGCCCACAGCAGGTGCGAGTGCACCCTGGCGCGCGAGCCTGACCCGTATCTCCTGCGGTACCGCGTACCACACTGCATGACTCATGCTGCTACAGGCGGCGGCTGCACCGCCTGCTGCTTGGCCGCCACCTTCGACTTCAGCAGCGCAAGCGCCGCCTCGGACCTGTGAGTGCACATTGCATCAATCAGACGATGCCAGACACCCACGAAGCAAAGCGTGCTGACGTGAACAGACGTGCTTAGGGCGCCTGAGAAACTCAATACCATTCAAACCAAGTAGCCTATTGCGAGCAAGCCATAATTGCGTCAGCCGCAGGATCAGGCAGCTGGACATCACCGTCCGCTTCGCTCACAAGCACAGCACGACACCCATTGCCCTCTCAGTCTGGTGAGGACCTGCTGAACCTGTGACCATGCAGGCAGACACCGCACCCTCCTATTGCCCTCCTATGCACCATCCGGCAGGCCTGTAGAGTGTAGGTATAACGCAGGCGAGTACGGTAATGCGGAATGCGGGCACACAGTTTTTGTTTCAAAGGGGCTTACGCGGTGACTGCTGCGTCCTGGTGCGGCTGCAGCGCCTGGTATCCCCAGTTGGACACGTCCACCAGCCAGGGGTCCTGGGAGTGCGGGCACACACACAGGAGGCACACGTGGGGCATGCCAGTTGAGACTAACGCACATTTGTGTGTTATGTTACATCCACGGGTCCTGCGGGAGTGCAGAGGCACCACGGACCCTGACACTCGGGTGGTTGTGCACCTTGGAGATGGAAGGCATCGAGACTGCGTGTGTGCTGAGCATGTGTGTGCGTGTGTGTGTGTGAGCGTTTGAGTGTGTGTGGGTGTGCGTGTGGACGCGAGCGCACGCCTCACCTGCACTGAAGTGCGTGTCCCCGACATGGCCTCCACTACAGCCAAGCCGCAGAATGGCACATACCTGCGGCAGCACCAGAGTATTGACAGGCTGGTGAAGCAGAGGACGCCCGCAGGCCGGGGGAGGGGGGAAAGGTGTCGGGGGAAGTCACCCAACTTGTATTCACATTCACTTCACATTCTGAAAAGTTCAACAATCCCCACACATGGATTGTATAACCCTCCTCCCTTTGTCCGGCGCGCACAGCGCACTGGCCCGCCTGCGCCGCTCACTTTTCGCTGTAGCCGCCTTCGTGCAGGAACACGATCTTGCCGTCGCACAACCGCCGTGCGGCGTCCAGCAGCTGATCCGCCATCCACCTGCAGGCAGCGGCGATACAGGCATACGTGTGAACACGCCAGTCCGCGACACGACGCGTGACAACCACCATCCCATTCACTGACGAGTCACTAACGGACTGCCAGGCTGCCAGGTAAAACGACAAACGATCAAGACATGGACAGTGGATGCTGCAGTGAACGCCATGCAGGCAGATTTGCATGTGATTTGGTGTGCTTGGTAGCTATGACCTCAAGGAAGGTAAATCCAATTACGCTGCTGCTTACACCAGGACAAGCCCAATACTCATGCAAGCAGTGTGACAACCAACACAACCCGCCACGTCAGGTTGCCACAGCAAGACGCGATGTCTCCATGGCAGCCAACTCGGCGGACCGATCTGCAGTATGAAACGGCTGGCTCACCTGAAATCTTCAGATCCCAGGATCATGGCGGCCAGCGGGTCCATGAAGCCGGCATCGAAACCGCTGCTGACTAGGATGAGCTCCGGCTGATAGGCCTCCAGGGCGGGCATCACGACGCGGCTGAACGCGGCCTTGTAGGCGCCGGAGCCGCTGCCGGGCGGGAGCGGCACGTTGATGGTGTAGCCCTCACCCTCACCCCGCCCCACCTCAGTGGCATACCTGGCAGACCCGCACACGCACACATCAGACCATTGTTCTCTTTGCGGCAGCCGCCAGCTCAGCCCAGACACTTCGCCACCCTCAGGTGCAGTCCTCATCATTACGCGTACGCACACTGCATGGCCCCACGAAAGCACACTGCATGGCCCCATGGGAATCAAATAGCTAGACACATACGCTCGCATGCAGAGCATGCCAGGCCAGCCCAGACACATGGCCATCGTCAGGTGCTGCCACAATCCATACGCACATAAACGCTGCATGGTCCCACGCACGCGCGCATGCCTTAGCTCTGTGCAAAGAAATATGGTACTCACAACTCCAAGCATAAGACTTTGCCCTAATCATCAGCACAACAGGGGGGGGAGAACGCCCCTGCAGCCATTTACTTATTCGCAGCTTGCATCGCATCCCCTGCACCCCTTGTTGCACATGTCAACATTTATGGCACCGTTTACAAGGTGCAATGCAGCTTATCCCTGCAGTGTGTACGGTGAATGGCGTAGCGCGACTGGATGCAGTACCGGTGCACGCTTACCCAGAGTGGAGCGGGTAGTTTGAGTCCTGGTGGAGGCTGATGAACAGCACTCTTGGGTCGTCCTCAAAGATGTGCTGAGTGCCGTTGCCATGGTGCACCTGCAGACGCGCGGCACGTGCACGCACAAGATTGCACAGAGAGTGCACGATACGTGCAGCGTGATACCGTCCCCAGGGGACACCGATGATCAGTAGCAATTATAGCTGTCGTGATGCAAGGTGCAGTGAAGAAACGGTCAGGGGATGGGACGGGGAGCGTGGTTGCACACAGAGCTCCTGTCCCACACACAAGCTGTTTCCGGTTTAGCTGTGCAATGCCGAACCCAGAAGCTCGCATCAAGTGCTACAGCTGGTGTGTGCACCGGCGTGGTAACTGATAAGCACACATGTATACGTGCGTGCCACCACGTCCCGCACACTGTGCGTGCTTGCAAGGTGTGTGGGTCCCAGTGCTGGATCGTGCTGTCATCGCTCGCACTCGATGTGGGTCACCCCAGCGACTGCCTGCGCGAGGCCGCACCCAGACCAGGACGTGCAGCGCTGCCGACAACGCATCACTGCTCTGCACTGCATTTGGATGAGTGTATGGCTGCATGCACAAACACACACCCTGACGGCGTGGGGAGGCTTGCGTGCCAGCGTGTCTACGGACTCTGTCAGTGATTCAGTTTGCGTTGAGGAGAGTTTGGACTGCCAGTCGCTCTTCACAGGCCGCCTGCCCAGTTTGGCACTCGCCAACCTCCCTTGACTACAGGAGCAGCCATGCAAGCTCACAGATCTGTGTGCTCAGGGAGCATGACTGCATGATTGCATGGCCAAGGTGACCCACATCGTAGTCGACGATGGCGACGCGTGTCAGGCCGCGCTCTGCCAGAGCGTGCGCAGCAGCGACGGCTATGTTGTTGAAAATGCAGAACCCTGAGCCTTCTGCGCGCTCAGCATGATGGCCTGCACACACGCAAAGGGCGTGGCAAGGGTGTCTTGTGGCGTGAAAAGGGCATGTTTATCCAGCTGCCTAGCAGGCTGAAGCACCCAGGTACCCAGCGGCCGTACCCAGTGCTGTTGGCTTGCGGTGTGAACCAGGCATATACGAGCAGCTAACGCAGCAGTTCGAACATCACAGCTTGTGGGCCCCTGACGCACCTGGGGGCCGTACCAGCGCGTACGCGTTTTGCACCTTGCCTTCCAACACAGCGTCCGTGGCGACGATGGCACCACCAGCAGCAAGCAATGCGACCTCATAGCCCCCAGGGGCAAACGTAGCAACATCTCCACACGTGTGCCCTGTTCCATCGCATCGCATACTGCTGTGAGGATTTCCACCCACACTGGCAAGGAACAGGGCTGCTCCAGAACCGCACAAGCGGGGTTGAGCAAGTCCGCACACAACGCTGTATGCCCTGCCTTTGCCAGCAGTTCAAAGAGTGTCAACTTACCGTTCTTGCTATCATCTTCGCTCATGGCTTTCACACGTTGTATGTACTGTCCGTCATGTACCCTGCGCACCGCAGAGCGTAAAGGGGTACATTGCGCGTGCAGCACATCGGTGAACACCAGGTGCAGCAGAGCATACAGCAGCAAGCATAACGATTGACGCACAAGGTTATTGAGACCTTTCAAGTTCCCGCACAGTGGCACGCCTGGGCTTGATTGTCTCGAGATTTTCCAGGAGCGAGCTGACTGCCAGGAGCGAGTGGAGCCTCCTTTTTGTTTCAGCATGCTCCCAGTGGTTTGTGGGCTCGATGAACTTCTTGATGCTCTGCACTGTTCCTGCATTGTGCCTGCGTTTGGGTTACGGAACAGTGCTGGATCAAGGGTGTTGCATGGTCCAGCGTGAATTGCCAGCACACACAGTGGCAACTCACCATAAGAAGAGCTCATCGTACAAATAGCCAGTCTGCTTGCCACTGGCTCTTGTCATGTGACGAGCGCGAGCCGTAGCACCGTCGCGACACCTCACACTCGGACCACGCCGTACGGTCTGTTGCATATAAGCCGACGGAAAGCTGATGAAACAATGTCCGTCACCTCTGGTGCAGCTTTGTCTTTGAGAGAGCAGGTAGGAGTCCAGTGCACCTTCTGCACTGCTGCCGTTGACTCAACTGCCACACTCAAACATGCAAACAATGGCGGGGGCTCTGCTGCACACACACCCTGACTACCTTTACAGAGATCACATCAGAGATCGCATGAGATACACAAGTCACACCAGGTCATGCAGCAATACTAGTAAGTGAGCAGTCCTCCATTCAGTGCGCAGTGTGACTGCAATCAACGAGGCTGCCACCAAGAACAGTCGCCGCGGCACTGAGATGGCTGACAGACAAGCCTAACAGCCTGTCCATCACGCCCACAGGCCGCTCCCAAAGCAAATGCTAACCACCATTCCTCACGCCGTGGTTGGCAGTGTCGCACCACCAGCCGCCAGTACACAAACGCCTAGATTGCTCGTCCCAGTGCTCTGTGCGGCAGTGGTTAGTTCAATCAATCCCCACAGCAATACTGCCATGCTTATTTCATCGATTGCAATGCATGGATCAGTCGTAATACCCAAATGCTCGCACATGGTGCGACCGGCAGCCCTACCGGAATGCAAATCAGCAACGCCAACGCGGGGTGCGGTGAATTTGGGCCATACTGCACAGAGAACACACATGCACCACCGTGAGCCCTCCCAGTCGAACGATGGATAGGTGGCAGGCTGTCGGTGAAACTGATAACCAGCCACAAACAATGCCCGCCCAGAGTCACGTAGTAAGACCCCCATGCCATCAGTTGGCGCACAGCATGCACATGCACGTGCAAACACACACACACACAAACAGCACGGGAAGCACATCGCATATGGCCCCACGGGAAGTAAATTCCACTGAACACACAAACAGCATACGCGCACACATACACGTAGACAATCCAACACACACAACAGTGCACAGGCATCGTGGCGCGCACCATGCACCTTGGCCATGCAGCATGCAGTGCAGGGTTTGAACAGCAAAACCTAGAACGGCGGTCGGGTCAGCGTAACGGCCAGCCAGTGAGAAACAGATGCACAATGGCCGAGGCCGGAAGCCAGGAGGAGGCGCGGAGGTTCACATACGCTCACACGCACCACGCAACGCGGCAGGCATGAGGGCGCAGGCCGCATCGCAGCCGCTTGCATGCCCCCAAGCGCACACACGTGCCACATGCACAAAGCAGCAACCACGACGGAACATGTTACCATCAGAGAGGATTTACGCACTGGAAACATGTCTGCGGGCAAGCTCGTCCGCCAAACCTCCAGGCACGCTTTCATCGCTCCCGCCACCGAACACACAAGGACGCATGAGCGCAAACAAGGGCTGAAAGTCTCGCACAACACCTGGCTGGCTGATGCCACGTTGACACAATGCGAGGCAGTGCAACAGTGGTGGCAAAGTGCTAGTGCTGCACACCCAGTATTCACAGGACCGGGATTCATGATGCGAGTTTGGCAAGCTGCTCGCCCATGTATAGGGGAGAGGGGGGTTGCTGGGCGGGGGCCGGGGGGCGCACGGAAACCGCCGTCACCCCTGGTGAAAGCGTGCGAGCGGTGGGCTCTGCTGCGCGGAGCAATGGCGAGCCTTGCGTCGGGAGTTTTGAAAACTCAGTTTTCCCTTATAGACGGACCAACAGCACACAACCACCCTTGCACTCACATACGTACAAAGATGTGGGGACTCATCGGCGACCGAACCAAGTGTGCACAGAAGCGGAACACGATGGAATTGGCGGGGCGAATGCAAGGCATGCACGCATGGGCAAGCCTCACAACACACGCATACATGGTGTGCAATGGTACATGCAGTACGCGCATCGCAGCGTATGCGCTCCAGGGGAGGCACCAGAGCGTTGCATGCCGAGTGACCGGGTGTCGTTGCCAGGCAGGGCAGAGGCGCTAACGCTCCGCATGCATGCCTGGCATCGCGTCACTCACTCTGCCTTGCACAGGTTCTGCTGGCACAGCAGGGACCACAGCGCGATACGATACGAGGAGTGGGTTGGGGCAGAGGGACGCGGGTGGGGAGCAGCGGAGGCATCGTCTTACCGGGCCATCGCTGGGGAAAGGGAAATGGAAAGGGAGGGCCTGATTGTGCTCGATTCGTGCGTCATAGTTCCGCAGGCTTTTGCGCCAATATGCAGGAAGAAACACCTGCCTATCGGCGTATCAGGCATCGCCAGTAACGGTGTGGCGGTGTGCAACAAGTGCACCTCAAGGTGGTCGCAGTCAGTTGTGTACGCAAAGCGGCGGTCTCGCTTTGGCAGCACACACCGTCAAGTAGCTACCTCTGCATTCCAACCATGTCAGCTCATTGGACCTCGGTGAGTCATTTACTCGGCCTAATCCTGGTTACTCGCCTGCCGTATACGCAGTACTCCGAGAAAACATTCGGTTGGCGTGCAACGCCTCGCAACGCGCTCGCATTCATGCAATCCCTCACCTGCATGTCATCCACCTGCTCTGGTGCAGGGCTATTATTGATTTGCCTTCTGACTTTCACTGCACTGCCTGTTCCCCACGTACACACAATGTCGGGCCTGGTTGACTTGCCCCTTGCTGCGCTGAGTTAGGCTTGTGCTCCAAACACAGCCAGCAGGCTAGTCAGTTACAGTGCTTGAAGCATGGCGACTTCTGAGGCGGGAAAGCGGAAAGCCCTGGATGAGGCGGATGCCAACCTCCAGGGTCAGCAGGAGGACTTGGTTCCCGCGCCCAAGGCAGCCAGGATGACAGCGGACAGCAACAGGGTGGCCAGCCTTCCGAAAGGAGCAAACCTGGTGCAGTTTGAGGGCAAAGCGTGCACACACGAAGTTGCATGGCCGCCAGGCGTCGACGGCTCGTCGAAACCCCCAGCGCGGAAAGATGGGCCCCCAGCCCGCACATATCCGTTCAAGGTTGACCCATTCCAACAGACGGCGTTTGACTGCCTGGAGGCTGGTAGGTGACACTGTTTCTGGCACAGAACAGCGCCGCCGCACCAGGCGCAAGGGCGGCGACGGGGCGGCAAGGGCGGCGACGTACTGTGTACCACTATGCATCGGCTGTTGACACTCGCGTTCCAAACACGGTTATGTCTAGCTCTCGTATAGCTATGGAACTACTGGTGGGACTTTGTTGCTTGCAAGCCAAGGCTGCCTGCTCAACGCCGCGTCGGCGTCAGCGCCGCACGCTGCGGGGCCAGCTGCTTTCCAGCCCAACACACAACTGTCGCGATGCACAACGCATGACCGAAACACTTGCTTTTGCATTGAATGCTTCACTACTCCAGGTCACAACGTGCTGGTGGCAGCACACACGTCTGCAGGCAAGACGGTGGTCGCCGAGTATGCGTTTGCGATGGCGCTGCGGTAAGTCAGTGTTGTTCGCTTGAGATATGCTGCTGCAGACATATAGGCTGCGTCTGCAGCATTCCGGCCTATGGCCAAGTGCGAGGCAGCCTCTCGCGCGTCAAGTCAGAAACGCGAGGGCGAGGTCGTTTGCTATTATGTTATGTTATGTTACATCAGGAGCGTGTTGGCCACACGGCCCATGCTCCCCCCAGATGCTATTACAACAAACTAGGGTGGGAAGCATCACCTGAACCGAGCATGTGCGGTCGCTCGTGCAGAGTGCTCGTGCATGGCCCAGAGCAGGCGCATTTTGACCCCGCCCACCTGCCTGACCGGGTGCGGTGTGTGACATATGTGCTCCACACTTCCACATTCAAGCGTGCGTGCTGCTGGGGGCGGACGGGCAGTGCCACCAAGCGGGGCGGGGCAAGCGTGACGCACTTCTCAGGGGCTGCCCCTCAGCAAGTTCCCTGTGCACACCGGTGACATACACGTGTAGTTTCAAACGGCCCCCCCCCAAGCCATCATTTCCCATACCAGGCTCTCTGGTTCCAGATATTGGTGTGCAGGACCAGCATGGGTGCAAGCACTGCGTCGCCCAGTCACACATTCACACATTTAATGACACTGATACGGACATGGGCACAAATGAATCCACAGTGATTCACTGGTAGGGCACTTGCGGGATGATCGGACGCATGACATAAACCGCATGCCGCTGCAGCGGTACCTTGCCATGTGGGCCATGTGATGGCTGCTCGCTCAGCTGCTCAAGTGCCAAGCGTACCGCCTGTACCGCCTGAACCGCCCGCCCTGCTGCGCGCGCGCCGCGCGTTGCACCGCGTGTGGCTTGTCATCGCAGGGACAAGACACGCGTGGTGTACACGAGCCCGCTCAAGGCGCTGAGCAACCAGAAGTACCGCGAGCTGAGCGAGGAGTTCCGCGATGTGGGTCTCATGACGGGCGACGTCACGATCAACCCTTCGGCGTCCTGCCTAGTCATGACCACCGAGATCCTGAGGTCCATGCTGTACCGCGGATCTGGTGAGTGGGCATTTGCTGCGGGGCGACAGGTTTAGGTGCATGTGTTTGCAGCAGCACCGACACCAACTGGACGTACTCATTAGGCACATGCAAAGGTCACAGCACGATGCACCTCACCGTCTAACACACTCCTCCTGCTGGGGAAAGGCACATGCCGACATGCGATGTGCAAAGCGTCCTTCCCGCCAGGAAAGACACATGTTGGAATGGAGCAACAAGTTTATAAGAGTCACGGAGCATCCATGCTTGCCAGTATCCGTGCAGCCCGTGCCCACACCACCCACACCGCCCACACCACCCACTCCGCCCACACCACCCACACCGCATCGGCCTCGCCACGACTTGGCATCAGCCCTCTGCCAGCAACGCGGCCTGGCATGCCGCATGTGGCTGACGGCGTGCGTGTTTGTCGTGCGTGCATGCCGGACCGCCTGCGCCGCGACTGATGTGGTGATGCGTGCGCTGCGCTGCATGCAGAGGTGGTGCGTGAGCTTTCGCTGGTGGTGTACGATGAGGTGCATTACCTGCGTGACAAGGAGCGCGGAGTGGTGTGGGAGGAGTCCATCATCCTCGCCCCGCCCTCCTCCAGGTGAATGTCACGCGCACTCCCGACTCCTCGTTTTGTTGCCCTCCAAAAAGTGTGGTAAAACCTGCATGTGATTAGGGCCCGGGACCAGCCCGGTGCAACTCTAAGCTCGCTCTACGGGAGGGCGAGGGACTGAGGGGGGTTGTTGACTTTGCACCATGCGTCGCGCGGGGGCGCTGCGCCTTTCTCTGGTGTTGCTGACTGCAGCATCACTGAAAGCGTTGCCACCTACTTGTATGCAACCTACTTGTACCGGCATTACACCTACTGGCCTCGGCAGGCCATTAGAAAAATGGGTGTGTTGCATACTTGCATTGTCGGCACGTGCAGCAGGGACAATTGGTGTACCGCAATGCTTACAGAATGTAAGCGCGCCGCCTCTCACATCACACGCCCGCGTGCAGGTGTGTGTTCCTGTCCGCCACCATCCCCAACACGCGTGAGTTTGCGGAGTGGGTGGCGCGCACGCACGGCTCGCCCTGCCACGTCGTGTACACGGACTACCGCCCCACGCCCCTGCAGCACTACATCTTCCCAAGCGGTGAGGTGCGCGCGTCCGCATGGCGCCGTGGGCGTGGCTTCCGCGGGGCCCGGGGCGTGTGTGTTGCCTGGTGGCGCTGACGCGTGTTCACAAGCGCTCAATCATGTCGGCAGGTGCTGGGGCTTGGGCGGTTGCGTTGGGCGTCCACGCGAGCTTCTGCACACGTGCAGTAGCAGCGTATGTATGTGTGCAGAGTAGTGTTTGACTGTTTGTGATTGGGGGTGAGATGCAGGGCGGATGGCGACGATAGCCATAGCGGTGATCGTATCGTCTGCAGGCAGCTGCGCTCCAATCGCGTGCGTGCGCATCAGGGCAGTGACGCGCTTCGGCTTCGGCGCGTGCATGTATACTAGTGGACTGGCATGCACGCCGCGAGCGCACATGCTGTGCTTCCAACCAACACCTGAACTGCGCTCCCAACTGTGCTGCAGGCGCTGACAGCTTGTTCATGGTGGTTGATGAGAGCGGCCAGTTCCGTGACGATAACTTCCAAAAGGTAAAGCGACCAGATGATGATATGAACACCAACTGAACCCCCCAAAACGAAGCACTTAGATGTAGCTGAACATGGTGAACACGTGACGTAGGCGGCCATCACGCTTGATGGGGGTCTGTTGAAGGCTTGGAGACGTTTGTCTCACCAGTGCTGATATTGCAGCACCTACAAACGTTGTGCAAACGTTGCTGCAGCAGCTTGCTGCTAGGGCTGTGTGCCACTGACCAACAAGGCGACAGCATGGGGTCTTCCGGTCGCTGCGAGGGCACCTGGTCCATCGGTCCTTCATCCAACCAGCGGATGTGGCATGGCAATGTGCCGACATGGCATATCAATATATCACTCAATCACTGCATAAGTCTGTGTATGCCGCCGCACTGGTGAACGCGGGGGGGGGGGGGGCTGTGGCACA
>BDDA01000037.1:267417-290779 GCA_001662385.1 Chlamydomonas asymmetrica
GCAAGGGCGGCAAGGGGCAGGCCACGCAGCAGGAGGCCGAGCGCAGCGACATCTTCAAGATCGTCAAGATGATCATGGAGCGCAACTATGACCCGGTGAGTCGCCCCCTGCTGGGGAGGGAGCCCAGGCAGGGGGAGCTGCGGCACCCCTATACATCGCTGAATACAATCATGGATATCGTGATTGCTTGTTTTGCCAATTGCACGCCCCTGGCGTCATTAGCAGCATGCTGCTAACGTCCAAAACTCCAAATGATGCTGCCGTAATGTAAACACTACGCCCTGCACTGTGGCGGCTGTGCCAGGATTGATTGTTACCATGCACTGGCTGTATCATTCACCGCCTGGTACGTTTGTCTGGGTCATCAGCATCTCACCACCACCCATACCAGGCAAACTCGGATGTTGGCACGCAGGACATGCAACTGCCGGATGCTGAAGTCAGTCATACGGTATGCATCTGAGCATCAGCGACGCACGCTTGCTCGCCCTGCGCACCCGTTACGTGGCCCGCTGCTTGTCCACTGCTTGTCGCCAGGTGATTGTGTTCAGCTTCAGCAAGCGCGAGTGTGAGACGCTGGCGCTGCACCTGGCGGCGCTGGACCTGACGACCGCGGATGAGAAGAAGCTGGTAGAGCAGGTCTTCTGGAGCGCACTGGACTGCCTAAGCCAGGTACAGGGAGTTGATCGTGTATGCTGCTTGCATGACGTATTCATGTTATGTTACGTTAGATTAATGCGAGCCGAGCTTCAGCGGAAAGATCACGATGCGGGAGATGCTTTGTGTGAAGGCGGTGTGGGGCGGGGGGCGGGGGGGAGGGTGCAGCGTGCGGTGGTGGAAGTGCGTGATGTGCAGGACATGCCTCGTTGCGTCTGTGCCTCGTCCCCCGGACAGTGCGCGTGGCGGGGGCTTGCCCCCACTCCGTGCCTGCCTGTCTGTACACACACGCGCGCGGCCAACTCATCCATGCGCAAATCCACATCCGCCTCCGTCCACCCGCCACCGTGGCCATGCCACTTGTCTCACAGGAAACGATCTAAGCTGCCCTTGTGTTTGTAGCAGATCATGCGAAAGGTCACATGCACGCTAACTCGAACCCCCCCCTGCACCTGCCTGCACCCGCAGGATGACCAGAAGCTGCCGCAGGTGCACGCGCTGCTGCCGATGCTCAAACGCGGCATCGGCGTCCACCACAGCGGGCTGCTGCCCATCCTGAAGGAGGTGGTGGAGATCTTGTTCCAGGAGGGGCTGCTCAAGGCGCTGTTTGCCACAGAGACCTTCTCCACGGGTGAGAGCACCGGTCCTCCCCGGCTGGCGGCGCCCTGGTGTCGGGCCTCTCACCATATACCCACCAGAGCATGGAGGTGATGAATCCTGCATTGATATGGCAAGGAGTGGATGTGGTGGTGGATAACGAACTCCCTCCTCGCCCCACGCCAGCATGCAAATCCACCGTGGTCATGCACACAGTCAGCTGCAGGTCGAATTCTGGACGACCATGCCCATGTCCCAGGCCCAGCAGCAGATAGGCTTTGATTCCTGGCTTGCATACACCTGCCACCGGCCCTGGCCCGCATCATGACCGTGCTGTTCTGTGTTCACAGGTCTGAACATGCCTGCCAAGACCGTGGTGTTCACCAACGTGCGTAAATACGATGGGGGGCGGTTCCGGTGGCTCACCAGCGGCGAATACATCCAGATGAGCGGCCGTGCCGGCAGGCGTGGGCTGGATGATAGAGGTGAGGGTCTCAGGGATGCAGCGGGTGGGTCATGCAGTGGTGGGGCCTGCAGGCAAGCCCAAGCGCAGGAGGTCCTGCGCAGCGGGGCCGACAGCGACAACTATGTCTGGTCTCATAGGGCTGCAGGTCCCAGCCCAGCAGCAGCTGCAGCAAAACAGCATGTGGCAATGACTGGCGGGGCAGCATATTCTTGTGGTTCAATGCTCACTCGTCATGCTGTTGGTGCAGCGGTGTACGCCTGGCTTCCTCACCTGCACTGTGTCCCCACGTGTGTGAGCATCCAGTCAAGCGCTGCGGGCGAGAGCGACAGATAAGAGGTTGCAGCTGGGCTGCGTAGCTAGAGGCCTCTGACCAATGACGGCAGCAACTAGGCCAGCACGCGTGCTTGCTCACATGTTGCAGGTATCGTGATCCTCATGCTGGACACGCGCATGGACCCGCCTATCGCGCGTGACATGATCAAGGGCGCGCCTGACAAGCTCTACAGGTGTGTATACGCTCAGCGCAGAGGATTCGCCGGTTTATTCCCTACGCCTGTCCTGACACTGCATACTGTAAGGATTCAACCTCAACTCTGATTGTTGTGATTGGTATGTCTTTTGGTGAGGGGCACGCTCTGCAGCCGCTGGTGTACTCACAGCTGTACACATTCTCACCTGTACAGGACCCAGGGTCCTGTACTGCACCATCTGTACTGCCCCACCTGTTATGCATCGTCCTCTTCATCCCCTATGACCCAACTGCGATTGGAGTCCATCCTCCTGCTCCCGCTGATTCCAAAGCGCTGCATGCTGCTGTGCGCTGCCCCTCCCTCGTTGTGTTGCATATGCGCAGCGCCTTCCACCTGGGCTACAACATGATCCTCAACCTCATGCGCGTGGAGGGTGCTGACCCGGAGCAGCTCATGGCCAAGAGCTTCAGGTGAGAGCGAGCGACCTGCAGTCCCCAAGCACGCATGTATGTTACCGTATGTTATGTTATGTATTTGTGTTGTAAGGAGGGTGTCAGGACATGGATGTGTATGTATCAATGGTTGCGGCTCTAGCCGCGCTCGAGGTTTAGAGTTTGAACCACGGCTGGGAGGTTTCAATCGGGGTGTGGCTTCCACACGCTTGACGTTCAACGAGGGTGCAGTGCCGACTGTGCGGTTGCAGGGTTAGGTTCGTTTACAATCGGAGTAATCAGCGGCGATTGTGTGTGCGCATCTATCTCACACTTTCCTGTCTGCAATACCGTACTGGTGCTTGGTCCTGACCTTGGTAATTGCAAATTGCAGCGCGAGCGTTGTTGTACCATCATCACCGCGGCGGTGAAATCAACCTCACACTCTCACATCGATCCCAAGTTCCCAACCCAACTACCGTGTGTCATCGTGCGTGCTCTGCAGGCAGTTCCAGGTGGAGCGCTCGCTGCCCTCGCTGGAGGAGAAGGCGGCGGCGGCGCAGCAGCAGGCGGATGATGCCGCGGCCGCAATGCAGGACGCACAGGTGGGGTGCAGTGGCTCACACACGGTGGCGTGCGGTGGCGCAGCGGCGCAATGTGGAACGCTGCACGGATGGTGGCCGCCGGCAATGGCTGCCGGCCGGCCCCGCCAATACACTTTTTGTGACACAATTTCCACGCAGTCAGTGTGCATGCACATACCGCATGCTGCTGACCTTATTCCCAGTCACGAATCCACCATGCTCGATGAGGCTAGGCCTTGAGTCTGGTGCAAGTGATTGTCTCTTTAGTCACTTAACGACTCCCTGCCATCCCATGTCTCCATCTTGGCCATGGCCGGCTGACCGCAAACGCACACACACGCACCAAGCTGCTTGGAGTACCATACGTGTGCCACGTGCGTCACGTGCGCCACGTGTCTCGCGTGTGCGTGTGTGTGCAGGCGGTGACGGAGTTCTTGGAGCTGTTGGAGCAGTGGGCCACTGCGCACGCCGCCCTGCGGGAGATTGTGAACAGCCCGCAGCACTGCCTGCCGTTCCTGCAGCCAGGTGAGCCTGCAACAGGGAGGGCGGGAGGCCGAGGGGTGGGGAAATTCAGAGTGTCAGGAGCGACCCGGTACCCTGAAACAGCAATCATGCATTCATGACGGGTACAGCCCCTCAGGGTTGACACTGCAATGGTGTCAGCGTCAGTACATAAGCGTGCCTCGTGCGTATGTGGCTGTGTGCTTTGACGTGTGCAGGCCGCCTGGTGCGCCTACTGCCCCAGCCGCCGGATGCCTCTGTGCCGCTCATCCCCAGCTTCGCCCCGCTGCTGGGGGACGGCCCATCTGCCTCTGTCGCGGGCTCCACCTCAGGTGCGAAGACGTGCATGGCCCAACGGGAATGAACATTTCCACACACGGTGGGCGCGCTGCATGCATGCATGCATGCAGTGCGGGATTGAGGATCAGGCAATTTCATCGCAGGTTGTCTCAACACAGCACGTCCTGTGCCAGGCCGTCTGCGTGCCTCGGACCTTGCCTGCGTCTCCATTGACATCGTCAGTCGCCAGCCTTGCACAGCTACGCAGGTTCTGCGGACACTTCACTGATTGCATTATACTTTTTATCTGTCAAAACGTTACCAGGAGCCGTTTCGACAGACCTGCAGTGTCCGTAAGGAGTTGAAGCACTCCTGCTTGCACCCTCCACAACGTCCTGCCCTGTGTGCGTTGTACCCGCAGGCGTGTCCCGCAGTGCGGTGGCAACGGGCGTGACGCCCGCCAGCTGCAGCGGCGACCTGCTGGCCGGGCTGGGGCGCGGCGTGTGGGGCACCGTGGTCAACTTTGAGCGCATCGGGAAGAAGCAGGAGGGCAAGGGTGAGGGCCTTGCCGACGACCCTGTCAGTGTATGCGCAGCACTGTTAGCGTCATCCTACATGTTGTGCAGGCGCTGGTGTTGTCCCGCCACCCCCCTTGCCGCTTGCGTTTGCTGTGGCGTTCGTGTGCAAACGGTCTCAGCAGATTGGCTGAGACCGCTCATCTCTCACTGTGATCGTGGATTGTGTTGTCGTGGTGGGCGTCGGTGAACCTGGAGCGCTCGCCTCCTTGCCTTCATACGATACTCACCTGCACAAGTGTAAAACAATTCAAAGTTGCTATCATAATATGTACCACCTGCATAGGCGACGATGGCACCAGCGTCAAGCGTAAGACGGCGCAGTACATAGTGGACGTTCTCGTGGCGCTGCCGCCCAACGCAGTGGCGCCTGGCACAGAGAACGACGCGTCGGCCGGCGGTGATGCCGTCGGGGCCGCGGGGTCACGAGGTGGCGGCGTTGTGCGTGCACGCGGCAGCGAGTTGTGCGAGCCCAGCACGCGCGGGGCGACCGCCGCGATCGTGACACTGCCCCTGGCGCAGGTGCGCATGTGCGCTGCCTCTGGCCACACTCTGGCGCCAACGCCACTGTTTTGGTTATTTGCTTGCTAGGTTCGCTGTGCCGCGACCGTTCAGGCGGCCGGTCCGCGCCATGCCGCAAGCACGCTGGCATACGTTCCTGGAGCCATCTTCCTCCCTCTTAAATTACTTTATGTTTGGTGGACGTCTGCTGGTTGCACATTCATCATGCGGCTCGTGCATAGTCCGGTGTGGAGTCATGCTTTTGGGTTTGTTGTGGTTATGTACTTATGTTATGTTACATCTGGGCAGCATTGCGAGCGTGTCGGGTTTGTTGCGAGTGCGTGCGGGGTGTGTGCGCAGGTGGACCGCCTGTCCAGCGTACGCTTGCATCTGGCCAAGGACCTGCGCGCTAGTGACGCGCGCAAGGCGGCGCTGGGCGTGTTAGCAGAGGCGCTGGGGCGGCTGAAGGCGCAGGTGGGGGCGGTGCCGCTGCTGGACCCGGCGCAGGACATGAAGGTGAGTGAGAGCAGGGCAGTTTGGCGTTTAAGAGTTCAGGGCTGCGGGAGAGCGTGAGAAGCGCTACGCGCTGGCAACGCGTCACCGAGAAGCATCGACAGCATGGCGTGATGATCGTGTGTGTGGAATCGACCGGAATGCACATTTTCCATCTGTGCACTGCTGCATGCATGTGCTGCAACGCGTTGCATGGACGTGGCATCAGTGTGTGAGGCACATAGCACAGTGCTCATTGAATGAGAACATGTGGCTTGAAGCCCCGATAGTGAGCGGAACAGACATCGTCTGCACTGGTTTCGTTGGGGGGTTGGGGTGCGTGTGCATGCGCACTTTGCAAAACCTGTGCATGCTGCTGGTTGGCGTGTCGTCGCCGCCCCCCGAACGTACCTGCTGTCCCCCCTGCTGATGATTGACCTTCCGCTGCATGCAATTAACCTTCAACAGCCACACACAGTGACTTACGTGGTGACATACCCCACGCGTCGCATGCATGCAATTCAGATCACCGACAAGCAAGTCCGCAAGCTGCAGTCCCGCATCGAATCGCTAGAAGCGATGCTCGCAAAGCATCCTGTGGCCAAGCTCGCAGCGGCAGCAGCAGCCGACAGCGGTGCTCGGGTCCTGCCCGGCGGCAGCAGTGGTGGCGGTGGCCAGTGGCTGGCGGGCGCTGGCGCAGGGGCACAGGCGCTCGCGCGGCTGCTCGCGTCCGGGCAGCGGCATGCGGAGCTACAGGCGGCGGCGGACGCTGCCAAGCGGGAGGCCAAGGCCGCTAAGGCTCTCATCCTCAAGGACGAGCTCAAGGTGCGGTCGCTCCCTGGCTCACCTCTCGTTGGTCTCTTGGTTGCACCGTCATGTATCCCTTGTTGAACCTGTGCCTCTGTGGGCTCAGATTGTACGTGGGTAGGGAACCCGGACGGAGTACCAGCCAGGTGGCGCATCAGCAGGAGCAGCAAGGGTCTGCTTATGCACCACCTGGCTGGTCCTCTGTCTGGGTTCCATGCCCATGCGCAAACTGAAACCACAGGGGCACACAGGTCAATCACGAGCAGAAGCAGCAAGAGAGGTGTGCTGTGAGGGAGTTTGTGCTGCGCAGCATGGCTCGCCGGCAACCGCTGCCAGCTGTCCTGTGCCCAGCATCACATTGCGCATCCTTTATTCAGCAGCTCGTTCCCCATCCTGCTATGCGTCCCCTGCACGCGAGCGTGCGGTCCCCTCCCTCCTACTTAGTTGCTTGTGTGTGGGTTCCAGGCAGTGGTTTGGTGCATTGGTAAGCAAGGGCCGCTCCAGTGCCTCACACACATACGTGTCTATCGATGCTTCCCTGACCTCCCAGCATGCAATTGCGTGTTTTGCTGCATCACACCGCAGGCGCGGCAGCGGGTGCTGCGGCGCCTGGGGTACGTGGACGGTGACGGCGTGGTGAGCGTCAAGGGGCGGCTGGTGGCGGGGCTGATGAGCGCCGGGGAGCTGGTGCTGTGCGAGCTGGTGAGTGAGACACCACAGTTGGCCTCCTGTAGGGGTCCGGCATTGCAGCCCCCCTGTAGGGGTCCGGTACTGCAGCGCATACTGCATGCCCTTCACTTCCTTTTGCGACGAAGGCGTGTTGGTGCGATGCTGTCCAGTGATGGCCATCCTAAGAGTGCTTGTTTGGTGCAATGCTCAATCATGTGTTTGTGTCACTTCAGGAGTGTGTTGGCTCAGCCGCCCGTGTGTTTGTGTACCGTCACTCCGTCACATTTAGTACACCATAGCAGGATTCAGGAACGCATTTGGTCTGCCTTTTGGGCGTGTTCACTTGGTGTGCAGGTGTTTGCGGGTGCGTTCAACAGCCTGTCGCCTGAGCAGCTGGCCGCTGCATGCGCCTGCTTCGTGTGGCAAGAAAAGAGCGTTGAGGGCGGGGCCAAGGTGAGTGAGGGCGCCGCACTTCGCCAGCGCGCGCAATGCAAACTCTCGCGTGCTGCCATGATACGTGGGGGCGTGTTGGAGTGTTCAGGTTACGCATATCGAGGTGGGGATGGTTCGGGCCATGCGTTAGGGTACCACATACAATGACGATCCATGCAAGCACTTGAAGTCATTACACCTCCACGCACACCATACACTCCTATGTTATTGTGTGCAGCGCATCCTGCAGCGCTTCGACACTGACAACGTGATTTGCAACATTGTCAGTGTAGTATCCTGTCCATGTGAGCGCATCTTGCTTGCGGTGCATGCATGCATGCAGCTGCGTGAGGAGCTCCAGGGGGTCTTCCACACCATCCGCGACGCCGCCAGGCGCGTGGCTGTGGTGGAGCTCGAGTGCAAGCTCACACCCGGAGGCGACAACGGTAAGCAGTAAGCGCGCTCTACGACACTCTACGGCATCCCCCCTACACCTAGCCTCTGCGCCGCATTGCTATACAACTGCTACACACGACACACTGAGCGGTTGAGCCCGTTGCGGTTTCTGTTTTTGTCGCCATCGGGTTGGGTTGTAGGCTGTAAAGCTCATACTCAACGTATGATATATATACACACCTGTGCGCTGTGGGTGTTGTTGTGTGGCCCGAGCAGGCTCCTCATCGACCGCCCCAGTGGTGGTCTCGGGCGCCTCCGGAGCCACCGGCTCCGCCGGTTCCGGAGCCGTGGATGCCTACGTGGAGCGGTTTCGCCCGGAGCTCATGGAGCCCGTGGCGGCCTGGGCGCGCGGCGCCAAGTTTGCGGATGTGCTCAAGATGAGCAAGGTGTTTGAGGGGTCGTTGGTGCGTTGCGTTCGGCGACTAGAGGAGCTGCTTCGGCAGCTTTCGGAGGCGCTGCGGGGCATCGGCGAGCTGGGGCTGGCGGACCGCTTTGAGGACGCACGGGGGCGCATCAAGCGCGACATTGTGTTTGCCGCGTCGCTGTACCTCTGAGCTGGGTCTTGTACGGGACGCAACGGTTTGGGTAGCAGCACGGCATGGTTTTACCTGTACGGTTTTGCCGGTTGACAAACGTCTCTGGCGTATGTTCGTATGAACTGATGACTCCGCTTTGCAGCAATCGGATGACCAGTGACTGGCAGTGAGGCGGCAACTAGCTAGCGGTGCTGGCTGCCAGCATGCATGCCAACACAGATGTCATGACGACATGTTGCCATTCAACTCGTCACGTAGAGGCGGGCTGTACAGCGTTGACAGCGTCGTGTTTGATTGTGGCTCCGGGCTGTTCTTCGCAAGCCTGTTGTAAGGTCACACACAGACTGTCGCTGCTCCATGGTGAACGACATATGGAATGGCTCAGAAAGCGATTAGCCGACGCTGTTTGCACCTCGCCCACGTGTGGCGAGACCTCAAAGGCAGCAACCCCCCATTCAATGCACGCTGCTGCCGTTTGTGGTGCACAAAATGCAGCTTTATGGTATGTTTGTGGGAAGCGTCACGGTGCCTGGTGTGCATGTAAGCTACACTATTTGCAAGCTGGAGGCCCGTTGAGGGCGATGACAACGATAATGGTGCTGCTGATGATTGCAGGGCACTTGTCCTGCACCATGCTGAGATAGCGAAGTACAGAATGCAGGCTGGAATGCAGCATGCAATGATTGTCCCTCACACAGTGAAGGCCGCTGTCCTGGCACATGCGGCCAGAACGTTGCACAACCTGCTGATGTGTCCCGGCGCGTTGTCAACACAGCCTGCCCTCGAGGCGTGATGGCAGGAAACTACAAATCCATCTTTCTCTTTCCTGACATCAACACCTGCAGTGCAGTAGCCGATCATACCCTCTACATCACTTTCACACGCCGACCTCAGCTCAATTTGCGAGAACATTGGAGGTAGCGGGTTTGCGTCCCGGGGCGTGGATGATGGCGAACAGTTGACCTTTGGCAACGAACTTGCTCACCACCAAGCTGTGCACTTCAGCTCCACCTTGGACAAATAGTCATGCTGCCCAGGAAGACCGTGCTTCCGTCGCCACAGCAGGTGCACCCTGGCGGCCCCAGCGCTGCAGCGTCGACACGCACGCTTGAGAACTTCAACGACACATCGTACTGGCGCTCCGTGTGCCCAGCGCTGCATGTTAGCGAAAAGCTTCAAAAGGCGAAGCCTCTAAAGGTCAGCAAGGAGCTGGTGGAAAGCTGCAGGCAGCAGGTTGGCTCGGAGGGCGTCGTTCAGGTACACCGTGACCATGGCCTGACGCTGGCCTGACCCTGAATCTGCCTGTTTTCTAAGGTGCAGACTGAGCATGACTCGGCTTGCCGTTGCGTGGCGTCTCGGGCTTACAAAGGCTTGGCATCTCGGGTCAGCTGGCTGACCGCAAGCTGGCGGCTTGTGTGACGCTGTCAGCCAATGAAGCTTGCAGTAATCAGCCATGTGCACAGTACTACAACTAATACCAGAAGTGTAGCTGTCAAGGTCTGCCGCAATCGCTGGTGGCTCCTCCTGGTGCCCGCCGAAACCACACTTGCACGGGAGAACCCAAGCACGGAATCAAAAGCTTAAGGTGTCCAATTGAAGTTTGTGACTGCTTCTCCCCATGTGCTCAGGTCTCAGCCAAGGACATCCCCTCCACCGTCAACCCAACGCACCTCGCAACGCAGCTCCTGCACTTGATGCAGGCGGGCTGGCCCACACCTTTCCTGGTGGTGTTTGACGAGGTCTGGGCCCTGATAAACGAGGTGTGTGTGGTCAAATGCCAAAGATGCACAGCAACTAGGCTGCAGCCAGTAATTATGCGATGCAGAGCATACGGAGCGCCTTGTGTTCACCAGTGCTGTCACGGTGCATGCCAAGAGTTGCCTCTCAAGAGTTGCCTGTCGAGGCAGCGCTCGTGCAGCCATCCCTGAACACACATAAGTGAAAAATGCGGCTGCACAGCCTTTTGATGACAACAGCATGCACCCGGGAGCTCGCAATCCGGCGCCTTGCGTACCCATATCATGCAAGCGGCTTGCGTGTGCGTTCATGCCTTCCTTCTCGGCACCTGGGCTGCCTGCAGATGCGCAAGCTCATGCTTGATGCCACAGGCAATGCCTGCAACATGGACATCCTGGCATGGTGAGCGAAGTGGGCCTGGGGCCCCCGATCCTCCTGCACATGCGCCGGCGTGCCACATCCTCCCTACCGCCACTTTGTAGCGTGTTGATGGGTGGCTACGCGCCAGACCAGCCTCACTGCATGCCGTCGAGGCGCCAGCGGATTTCCCATGTAGGAGTAGCAGAGCTCTCGGTTTTGTTAGGCTGCCCTTCACAATACCAGCTCCGTATGCAGCCTGACGAGCGGGCAAGCTCAGCAACAACAACTGGAGGAGCAGGAGATTCGCAGCCTCACCAGCATACAGGCTGACCAGCACGTCACACATGCCCTGTTCCTCAGTAGTCAGTCTGCTTCCTAGGGAGTTCTTTTTTTTTTGCTTCTTGAGCTGCAGCATGCGTCGCCATACTCACTCACACACGGAAGCGCCCTGATGTGTGACGCCCTCACGAAGCACTCTCTACTCCACGCCTGCCTCACCACTTCTTAATCACCTCTATCCTCTGACTCTTTCGCAATCTGTGTCGTCTCCCCGACCACACTCCTTTCATTACTGCCACGCCTGCCAGGTACGTGGACCCCAACCAGGGCCACGTCGGCTTCTCGCCGCACCGCGACCGCCAGCCGGACGACGCGCCCGCCACGTTCAGGCCGCCGCGGCAGCCCGGAGAGGAGCCCTCCGCCATGTACACCACGTGCTGGATGCCGCTGACGGACGCGTGCCCTGAGAACAGCTGCCTCTACGTCGTGCCGCGGTGGGTGAGCGGGCCGGGGGGCCGCCGCACGTCGTCGTCACGCGCTCGGTGGGCGAGTGAGCTGGTGGCATGGGCGCGCGCAACTCTTTACGGTTGTCAGCACACGGGCGATACTGTAATCCTGCAATGTACCTTCTCGAGACCGTCCATGCGTGCTGTATAACACAGCGATTGACAGGGGTGCGGTGCGGTGCGGTGCGGTGCGGTGGTGTGTGTTGGCCCCCCCCCCGCAGGTGGGCAGACCCCGGGTACTATGAGGGCGATGACGACGACGGGCCGGACCCGCTCAGCGTTGCGCTGCCCAACAAGGAGGCCTACCAGGTGAGGGCAGGGGGTGGGTGGGGGAGGGAGGGCGCGAGGGAGGGTTGCGGGCGCAAGGTTTAGTTCAGGGTGTAGGGCGTAGGGGTTGACAGTTCAGGGCCACTTCTGTGATCCTACCTGGCCGCCGCCGCTGCAGGCCATCCGAGCGCTCCCGGCGGAGGCGGGATCCGCCGCCATCTTCACGCACAGGTGGGTGCGTGGGGAGACGGGTGCACGGCTGGCTGTCAGCATGGCCGGCTGTCAGCGTGTGTGGGGGTGCAAGCTATGATGGGCGGGGCATCATCGACCAGTCTGCCATGCTGCCCCTGCATTCCAGGCAGACCGACTCGAGGACGCCGGTATACGAGCACAGAAGCGTACGCTTGCGATGTCCAACATGTGCGTACAGCTTGTGCATATGAGCTCTGTGACATTATATTATATTATATTATATTATTATACAGGGCTTATGAGTTATGAGCATTCGATAAGCGTGACAATAGGACCGCTGTGTGTGACTGGTGTGTCCTTCTCCGGCCGCGAATTTGCCAAGGCACAGCCTTGCATGTGCTGGTGGCCTCCTGTTGCGTCTGCAGGACCATCCATTGGGGCAGCAAGGGGCGCGTAGGCTACCACACGCCTCGCATCGCGCTTTCGTGGGGCTGCGCAGACGACGCGTGAGTGGCAGCGCTCCCCCGCTTGCTGTGGGGGCTGATGGTGGCGGTTGGGCCAATCATGTGCTGCGTGACTGGACTTCGTGCCTGCCGCCTGCCGGTGTCTCTCTGTCGCACTGCACCGCTCAGCTGTTCAGGGTGCTGACAGGTCTACTCTGTCCCCTGTTTCCCCTGTATCCCCTGTGTTGTCTGTAGCTGAATGCAAGCTGACTGAAAGCCGCAAGCATGATGCGTATGGAGCACTGTGTGGTGCGTCCTGCCAAAATAAAGGCGCCCGCGTGTTGTGCGTGGCCGGCCATGCGCTGCGCTGCAGGTACGAGCCGCCTTACTTTGACCGGCGCCACCTGCCGCTGCCCCCGCTGAGCCTGCGCCTGGCGCTGGCGTGCGCGCAGATGATGATCTACCACGAGCGCTTCCCCATGACCCGCAAGTAAGAGCCGTGCAGCTCAGGTTGGCATCGGTCCTCCGTGTGCACAGCATGTGCCATAGTTTTGAAGCCCGGATCGTTTGTATAATCTTTGCATGTGGGTAATGGTTTTGTTGCCTGGAGGCGGTGGCGCATCCAGGCGCATGGAAATCCATTATTTCGTGTATGCTGAAAGTAAACTCGTGAATTGATTACAATATCTGTGCATCCAGTGGCCTTGCATGCCATCAGTGGTTGATGATTTGGCATTGTGCATGCATGGATGTGCCTTGTTCCAACAGGCAGCTGACATTGTACTACAAGTACTTTGTACGCCATCAGGACGAGTTTCATGAGTCGTACCGCAGCAAGGTGCGCTCGGAGTTCATCGCCGCATCCAAGGAGCTCAATTCAGCGCCACCAGCAGCTGCTGCCGCTGCTGATGCTGCAGCTGCAACGGCTGCTTGTGGCGGTGGTGGTGATGATGGCAGAGGCGTCGGCAACGGCAGCAGCAAGGCTGCCGGCAGGATGGCAGGCGCTGCACCGGCAGGCAAACGACCCACACTGGCAGCACCAACAGCCGCTGCCAGCGGCAGCGGCAGGGCCAGCAGGGCCGTGGATAATGGCGAGGCTGCAGGCGCAGGGGTTGCGAAGAAGCAGGGCGCGGGTGCGTCGGCAGCTGCAGCAGCCGTGGTCAGTGCAAAGCGTAATGCCCAGGGGGACAGGCTACTGTCACAGCAGCAGCACCAGAAGCAGCAGTGCCAAGCGACCGCAAGCGACGAAGACGAGGATGATGACGAGGATGACGACATGCTCGAAGCGACGCTTGATGCGCTGCTGGACGCGCAGTTGGCCGCCGGAGGCGCTGCGGCTGACGACGACCTCGACACACTCCATGATGATTTCGACGATCTGAGCGAAGCAGACGATGATGACGAGCGCGTTTTCGGGAATCACAGCCTGAGCGGCGACGATGACGCTGATGAACTCAGTGAATCTGACAATGATGATGGTGTGGAGGAGGAAGAGGAGGAGGAGGAGGCGGGCCCGAATGGTGCGGTCGACAACTACCACGACGGTGTGGCGCGCATGATGGGGAAGGGGCTGGCGGTCATCGGGGCAGCACTGCAGCAGCGGCGGCCGCCGGCTTGGGGGGCAGCGGCAGCGCCGACGAAGCCGGGTAGCAAGGCTGCTACACATCAGGCCCCGCAGGTGCAGCCGCAAGGCGTGCAGAAGGGCAAGAAGCAGCAGCAGGCTGTACCGGGCACTGCGTCCGGTGCGCAAACCCATGCCGCCGGGAAGGCGGGCAACGTGGGCTGGCATGGTGCAAATGGCGTGGCCAAGGCAGGAGCTGCGGGACACGGCAATCACGGCCGTGATCGCGCTCAGGACGGGGATGAGGAGGAGGAGGAGGAGGATCTGCTGGATGCGGAGATGGACGCCCTGCTAGATGCACAGCTTGCATCCCGCAGCAGCAAACGCGCGCGTGCCGGCAGCAACGCCGCCGGTGCCGCTGATGACGTGCTGCACGACGATTTCGATGACATGGTTGAGGAGGGAGGGTTCGAAGACGGCAGCGATGCCAGCTTCGGCAGCGATGATGGGGACGGGGAGGAGGAAGGGAGTGATGAGGGGGGGATCAGCCTGACGGATCTGATCCGCGACCCGGCCCGGCATGCGCACCAGCTGTCCAAGCTGCAGCAGCAGCTGGCGGCGGCGGAGAAAAAGGAAGTGCACCAGCAGCAGCAGCAGCAGGGCAAGGGGAAGAAGCAGAAACGGGCGCGGCCGCCGTCCCTGACTGGTGCTCCAGGAAAGGCGCATGCTGCTGCGGCCCAGCGCGATGAAAAACTCCCAACAAGTGCCGCGATCGCCTTCCATGGGAAGCCTCAGCGTGACAGTGTCAAGGCCATGGCCGGGCTGCAAGTGGACGGTGAGCGCCGCAAGAAGAAGCTAAAGGTTGGGAGGCGCATCAGCGGCGATAGTGAGCGCGGACAGGGGGCTCCTGCCGCAGTGCAAGCCGAGGTGACCGCCGATGAGCGCAACCAGCGGAAGCAGCAGCAGCTGCAGGGGAAGGGTGCGTTCCGCGCTGGTAAGCTGCCCAAGTCGGTGGCCAACCTGCAGCAGCAACCGCAGCAGCAGAAGCCAAAGAGGCAGAAAAAATAGACAGACATATCGCACACAGAGACGGGAAACCTGCACAACCACCTCTTTGGTGATCTACACTGGTGTATGGAGATGCACTGCGTCACGGCTTGCAGCTAACCCCGTGTTGATGTGTGTTGCGCATGTCACCGAGGGTGATGGAGCGGCCTTGTCGGCAGGCCCGCGGAGGCTTGCAGGGCTAGGGGCCCCACGCTGGTGCACATTAGCACTCACAGGCACTAGGCAGAGCATTGTCTCCTTACCATCTGCGCTGAGCGTGGCTGACCCCATCCAATCCGGCACTGCCGCTCTTGCTCGTTTGCGCCATCCTGTCTGCATGCTTGCCTGTGCACCTGTCCAATCTGCGTCCAAACACAATCTGCCTGCCTGCCTGTGCGCCTGTTCACATTTGCTTCCAAACCCAGAGTCTATGACGCGGGCATTGCGCATGTTGAACGCATTCAATTGCGTTGTGCCGTGCATGGAAGAACCTTGGCTGCATGTGGGGGCGCCACGCCATTTGCACTGTCCGGTAGTCCACAATGCACTCCATAGTACCGAGCAGACGGAAGCATCCATTGTCCTTTGTCACTCTCTCCCATGCATGCCTGGCTTCTCTGAAGCCCTTTCGAAGGCGGCCTTGGACCTCTGGCTGGCCGGCCGAGTGTGAACAACAACAACAACACACAGACGGGCGACTGCCTCTCCGAGTGCTTCCCTCCATTCCCACGCTGTGCTGCATCACTCTGCATGTCATGCCATCCCTTCCCCCGTCTTTGCTGCTAAGCGAGTCATGGGGCATCAGCATGCTGCCCCCCGCCCCCCGGCTGATGCCACGTTAATATATAACGCCTTCCTGCCTTGCCTATGGTCCTGTGGAAGAGTGCTGCGTGTCATGTGGTCTCTTCCATGACCCTGCGCCGTGCATGCCGTGTACCTTGTCGCGCTTTGCCTTACCGGTGCTTCACTCCACTGCCACAAGGCTCAGGGGGACCTGGCATCAACTGGCAGGCAAATACACATGCGGTCCGTTGGCGGAGGGCTGGACCCAAGCATGGCGCTTGATGAGTGATTCGGCCGCAGCACACATTACCACGCGCAGCGCCGACTTGCGCGCTGCTGCTGATGGCAGTTATTGAGGCTGGCGCGCCGTGGACCAATGCATGCGCTGGCAAAGCATGCGGTTCAGCACAGTGTGGCGGTTGGCAGTGAGGGCGTGTGGAGTTGTGGACGCAAACACATTGAGGTCGGTGGTGTATGCATCAACCATCCAAAAATCCCATGTGCCGCTCAGTAGGGTGGAGGGTGGGAGGGAAGCATGCACGCTGGGTAGCAGGGAGGGGTTGGGGGATGAGGGGTGGGGGCTGCGATGCAAGATGGGGGCACCGGCATGTTTGTCCTTTGTGCCCACCGTTGCCAGCTGCACATCGTGTATCGTGCAAGTGTGCGTGGTGTCAGAGTCAAGCGGCGCTATGGACGAGCACACCTCCATGAGGGCGGCAGGCTGCAGCGCTGCCGGTTCGCCTTCAGTTGGCTGGCACCACACGGGCTGCGACGCTTGTGCGCAATGCTAAGGGTCGCCGAGCCTGGATGGGCATCCAGCTTGATTGTCACTAAGCACTCGTTTTCTTGAGGTCACTGTCACAACCTTGCACCCTGGGCTCACGGCCTCACTTGTACCATATAGTATGTTTGTATCCCGTCCTGCTAACCCCGACAAGCGTAATTTTGTGGGCAGCCGTTCCTCCTACTGCCTACCTCGACTTCTTGGTCAGGCTGGCTGACAGGCCGCATATCCATGACTGCCCTCACTGGAAGCGAGGCCCTGGCCGCTGAGGTGCGCGTATGGGTTCAGAGGTGGCAGTGGGTGCCGGGACGCACATGCAAGTTCTCGCTGCCATTCCTTGCCATACACAAGCAGCAGATATGTTTGCGTTCAACCCCCTGCAGTGCTCCGTGCCCAGGTGCAGTACGTGGTACAGAAGCCAGTGGACGCACTCTTTGCCGGAATTCTGCAATCTGCGGCGTTGCCCTGCAGCAACGGCTGCCTGAAGGCCTGGACCACCGGCTAGGGTGCTTGGCCTTCACAACAGCCTATCCCTCTGGCAACAAACACACCAGCAGTGGCATACTGGCTTGCTAAACTTTGAAGGGTGGATGGCACGCAAGCATTCAAGAAGGGTTGAGGTTACCTGGGTGTATGTTGCCGCCGCCACGCATGATGATGGGGGCGGAACAGGACACAGCTGGCGATTAAAACAGGGACGCACACGCTTTGTTGAAAGCCTGAAAACCTGCTTAGTTGATGTAAACACGTACTCTCTTGTTTTTTTTGAACAGCCGCAGGAGCTCGTTACGAACGCCCTTCGAATTGAGGCATCGGGGAGAGGGCAGCCAAAGCAGAAGGAAAGGATGGACAGATGTTAATGCGTGTCTTCAAATGCGAATAATTTGCACGGTCCTGGTGCAACAATACGGAATACAGCAGCGTCCTGAATTTTGTACCCGATGAGGTGGCAGCTTGTGGTCTCGGGGCGGCAGCTGAGCCCGCCAGGATGGGCCGCAGGCCGCGCGCGTCTAGATATGCGCAAGATAATCATCGATGCATTGTGAACTCCTTCCCGCGGTTGCTTGTTTGATCGCGACGCAAAACACTGACACGCCCACCTTTGGGGTGCTTTGCATGACATCGAGCTTTCCGCCTTGGCCACCCGAAGTTTTGCGCCGCTGAACAACATACCGTGTGCAAGGATATAATTGGTGTTTCTGGAGACTTTCAGGGTCTGCTGTTTGCCCATATGCGTTCAGGTCGTGGCAGACTTGCACACAAAGTTTTGAGAGCACAGAGGTAGGGACCGGGCAGGACACCGGCCCGACTGGAATTTACATCGCGGCCGCGTCCTTCAAATCTGCGCTGTGGGTTGCGCTGCGCCCGGGTATCAACACAGCGGGCTGAGTACTGAGAGGCTACAGCCCCATTGTATAGACTGACATTCGTCCAAATGCCCCTCCTCTTGCCAAATATCGCTGGTATCATCAACCCGTGCCCGCTGCCAAGCAGACACACTGTTTACGACGCATCGCACCTCTTTACAGAGCCCTGCGCTGCCGCTGTGGCTAGTGACCTTTGTAGGTGACAGCAACCACATCGTTTCCACCGCAAGTAACCAAGGGAAATGCAGCGCAAGAGCTCGTTTTGGCAGTGGGCGGCGCTAACTTTCTGCATCACGACGTTGGCGCTCGGGCTTTATGTGGTGGGTATGCTTCGCCTTGCATCGCAGTGCCGGTGTCAATGTCACTGCCGCCTGACACATGCTGGGTTGTTGTTATCGTCTGATTGTCCGCGGCTGGCAGCAAGGGCTCTGACCCTCCTGCAATCGCACCACTTGTTTGACAGCCATCGGTCTCATCCACTGCTGGTTGCTTGGCCTGTGATACTCTGCGCTCATCATGTCCTGCAATCCCAGGTGACGACCCAAGTCAGTGCGCCAAGCACTACACTGAGGCGGGGTACGTGCGTCTTGTGTTCTGCAGTCTCACAGATGCACAGTTGCATGTGTGTGGTGCACATGAAGGCGCATATGTGAGGGTTGGGTTTTTTGCTTGCCATGTATGGTTCCCACTGCCGCGCCGCCAGTCCGTCACGCGGCGGCACTGGTGGGAGCAACTGGCCGACTGCATGGCAGGAGGCGGTCTAGTCCGGTCCGTTACTGTATACATATTTGTTCATATATCTTCGCAGGCTTGTCTGACAACTATGAGCCTACTGGGGAGAGAATCTCCATTTTGATGGCAACGCACTTTCAAGACATTCAAAAAGCTATTGCAGCCGTCGCCTCTCTTCGGCTACAGATGCCCATGTACATCGTGCATGAGCTCGTATTGGTGGTGCCTTACGCTGAAAGCCTGGTGCTCCCTCCGCTGCTGTCGCCTCCAACCGGCTACACAATCACTTGGTAGGTTCGGAAGTGGTTGCCAGCCGACCGTTGCAGATGACGGTGCTTAAAACTTATCCCTCAGCGTAATAGTAGCCAGGGAGCTGGGGTTGGGTTGGAGCTGGTTGATTGCTTGGCAGGCCAACAGTTTTGCGCTGTCATTACTCCTCCTTCAACTCCTCCTCCTGCTCTGCTGGTGCTGCCCCCTGGCGTGCAGGCCCATTCGTGTACTGCCAGAGCACAAAGTCCTGGGCGTTGGAGCAAAGGAATTGGAAGCTATGCCGGGCTTTGACACACCAGCGTTCAAGCACAAGCTGCAGATGCTTGTCAAGCTGTTCGCAGCACGCATGGTGACGACTGACTTCTATCTCGTCCTGGATTCGGACGTTGTCCAGACACAGCCCATCACAACTATCCGTTGGCTACTGCCTACAAAGAACAAAGCAATTTACGTGGCTGAGCCTCGTGCCTTACAGGCTCCTGAGTGGGAGCAGACAGAAACCTTGCTCAACCTGGGAGGCTGCCTTTCAACGTCACCTGATACTCCAACTTTTGGAGTCACACCAGCGGTGCTCAGCAAGGAGATCGCGGACCAGACAGTATCTCATATTCTCCAGGTCTTTGGTGATGCCTCGCCATCCAACTGGCTGGCCCCGTTGCTGTCAACCGCTGCTGATGCACCAAAGTGGACAGGTGCGTTTTGCTGACGGCCTGTTGATGGCAGGGAAGGTTGATAGGAGAACGTGTGGCCACTGAATGTGGAGCTACTGGCGGGGTTGCTCTCACACATAGCGGCACATCCTCGCTGCATGTGTACCGATACTACTTGACGCCACGTGCACCTGTGTCTGAGACCGCTCTGCAGCCTGCAAGTGTACAGTGGCACACAGCTCCGCTGACAGTGTGTGGGCACGAGTGCTGCCGTATTCGGTCTGCCCCGCAACCCTTCAGTGCCAGTCCAAGTGTGCACAAGTTTCAACTCGCACTACTACCCCCAACCTTCTATTGTGACCAGTGTCGCACTGGTGTTTTACGTGCTGCTTTGGATGATCCTTATTAGTGGTTCCACATTTTGGAACGAACTTGTCTGTGCGTGCAGAGTACTGCGCCTACCGACTGACAGCCTGCAAGTATGACCTCTTTGAGAAGCACCACGCTGAAGCCCTGGCTGGCTTCCCACGGCTCTACACACGGGCGGAGGACTCTGCTTCTGCGGAAAGCACCATCCGTACGTCCGATGCTGCTCTCTTTGTGGTCGTGCACGAGCAGTCGCACCATATGTCCCTCACCAAGGTCGTGCAGGACCTGCAGGAGGTCTTCAAGAAGCACCGCTAAGCAGTGCTTTGCGCTGCTTGCGTCTGCTGGTATGATACAAGGCTCCTGGGAAGGCCTTCCAGGAAGGCGCAAACACACGGTTCGTCCAGCGGCTTGTCCAGCTGAGCGGACGTTGCTCGTGAAGTCTATGCTGTCACAACACACTCTGTGGAACTTGACTGTGGGATGGGTGTGCGCAAGCTTTGGCCTAATTTGATGAGGATGTCGATGGTGGTGAATGTGTGGTTTCGGGTTGCTGTTAGCTGCTTACCAGCGTGTGAGTGCAAGCGTGGTGGCCAATAATAGTTGCCGGGCTGTTTGTCTGCACAACAGTTCTTCACATTGGCAGTGCTGTATGCACCAAGCGTGCTGGTGGTTTTTGACTCGTTACCCAAGGACGACCAATGCAACGAGGCAGCGGCCTGCACCAGAGGTGCATGGTGCGCACCTGTGTGTCGGCTTAGCAGGCAAAAGCACATGATGCATCCTGACACTCAGGCATGCGCTGGTTTCAGTGTCACTTGGATTCCACTGGCCCACTTGGCCATCGTGCGTTAATGCTGTGTTCATCTGTCTCCTATCTTTTACTTCCGCACACGCCTGGCTGCGCTGCATACCCGGGCGCGCACTCTTCATTTTCAGGGGGGATTAGAGCGCCCATCAGAATAAAGTATTACCTGGTCCTGTTCCTCGACATTGTAGAGTTAGGTCACGCACAGCATCACACGCGCTTAGCTGCGCTGCAGTCTCCTGCTGCATTTTGGCATAGGACCATTGCGTGTTGTAGCTAGCCGCTTCATTCTACGTAGGTTCCACCCGGGGCCCTGGCCTGTTTGTTGCGGATGCAACACATGGTGATTGGGTAGCGCTCCATGCAACAGCATGATCCGCCTTGCCACCTGAGGCTGTGAAGAGCTGGTGCTGATCGGTCAGCCGCACCGCATACTTGAGTTCCTGCAGACATCCTTGCATGCTTTGCTGTGCATTCTGTGTACCCCACCCATCTCCATGCTGTGTGCTGCATCCTTGGTGCTGCACAGCCTTGTGTTGCTGCTCGTGCTGCTGCCATAGACGATAGCTGTGCGTGCTCATGGCAGTTAGTCTGAAACAGGGGAGTCGGTAAGAAACCAGTGTTCGTTCGGTTTGGTGCTGATATTTGACGACAATCCGCAGAACTATGCGGACTTGCCCGGAGTACCTGGCTTGTTTCATAAGTCTCTTACATTGATCCTTGCCCCTGCCCTCAGGATAAGCTATATACTTGAATCCGAACCCCACGCCTGCTCAAAAACTCGTTATAATTTGCCGCACCCCTGTTTGTCACACGTTCAGTTGATACCTTACTTGTGTCACGCACACGTCAAGATGGCACAGGTGTCAGGCACAATGCACTTGCACGGCCTCCTTCTGGCCGTATGTGCATTGCTAGCATTGCCATGGCCTGCTTTGTCAAGCATGCAGCGTGCCACATACAGACGAGATATGATATTGCTCGTTTGCCGTCTGCAGCTGACACAACTGGCTGTGAGGTGCGCCAACCTGATACGAGGCTGTTGCCTTGCTGGCGAGCGTTGCAACAGTTCTTGTGCAGTTACACGCACATGCCCTACATGTCTTACGTGCTCGTTTTGCCATGGTAATATGCGTGTGGGTTAGCAAGCGCTGGGCACCGTTTCCAGCTCTGCATGGTTGGACATGCAGTCGTGTCGCGTTGCGGTAGCTGGCGACTGCTGATCGTTAACTCCCTTCAAAAGCCTGTGCATTGGTGCTGTGGCACTGCCAACTGGCGATGGACACCTTGCGCAGCGAGGTGAAGCTCCAGGGTTTGCTTGGTTATGGATTTGAGGTAGTCTGGATTGGAGGAGGCTGAGAAGTGCCGCAGGGCATGCTCGCAGAGCACTCGTTGCCTGCTTGTTGCCCCAGGCACCCAGTTGAGTGGTGTGATTGACACACCCTATATTTTGACACTTTTGGATAATGCAGCGCTGTTCTGGTCCTCGGAGTGTGCAACAGGACACGAGCATGCGCAAGCAACACCTGATAG
This sequence comes from Chlamydomonas asymmetrica, assembly GCA_001662385.1. Classification (NCBI taxonomy): domain Eukaryota; kingdom Viridiplantae; phylum Chlorophyta; class Chlorophyceae; order Chlamydomonadales; family Chlamydomonadaceae; genus Chlamydomonas; species Chlamydomonas asymmetrica. The sequence goes on from BDDA01000037.1 coordinate 289,556, forward strand.
TACAACACTTGGAATGTGATTTTGGATGCTGTGGTATGCGGCATCGTGTGAAGAATGCAGGCTTGGGTTGCTGCAAAACGCATCCCCACTGCAACTGCTTATGCTGATGTGCATGCAGATTGTACAGGCAGAGAAGCGCTGCGTCTTTGATTTGTGCTGCTGTAAAACACTCAGGAGGTTATGGAACCGCTGGCGCTTGCACCTTGGTCCTGTATTCGAGCACCAAGGGCCTGCCTGAGCGGCGGGATGGAGTAGCAGCGCTGATTGGTGCTGCATGCGCTGGCCTTACTGGACAAGAGTGTGTATAGCTGGTTTTCGTAAGTGCAGCAGTTGAGGGAGGAGAGTGTGCAGGGTGTTGGCCAGCAGGCAGCGTCTCAGTGCACGCACGGGAGCAGTACCGACGGCCTTCGCTGGGAGACAACACAGCAGGAAGGAAGGCAAGTGGGCTGATGTATGCATGCAGATACAGTGATATACAGCCGTCACACCAAGCGCCCTGTGGTGATCAACCTAGCAGTGCAACCCTCATACCCGGGCACAGCGACGGGGCCCAGCAAGCACACAATACTACAATACTAGGGTATGCCGGGCACAGACACTCCGTGCGCTTTGCGGCGCCGATGCGCACGCGCTCAGAGAGGATTACAACTGTGGCGGCAGCTCCAATTGCAAACGTGGCGGCAGATGGGTGTGGCTGAAATGGCGGCCCAGGAACCTTGCTACGCTGCGGCTCAGTAAGTGGGCTGCGTTGCAGCGCATGCAGCAAGCAGCAGCGCAGGATGCTGCGTACGGTTGTGAATCTTGCGATCGCTAGCTGCACAAACATCGCTGCCGAGCTCGCATCGCGCCAGATCATGCGTGGCGTCAGAAAATCCTCTGTGGCAAATGAATGTGAAGCCGGCTGTGCCGCGCCACTTCACCAAGCATGCAACGTACTCAACGAGCGTGTCATGCATGGCTCGTATTATCGTATAACTGTACCGCACTGCAGACCAGGTGGGCAGAGGCCGACATGCAAGGCAGTGAGCGCATACTCAGGGCCGGTCCGTAGTTGAAACACACCTCTAATACCGCGCATGGATCGCTCCACCTACACGCGGTGCAGGAAATAATGCTACGGGCGATCAAGGTGCAGGCAGTTGCGATCGGCTTTGCACGCATCACCCGCGCATCAGAGTGATCCTGTTCAAGCCATAGCCGAGTCGTGTGTGTGTGTGGGGGGGG
>BDDA01000037.1:291826-313185 GCA_001662385.1 Chlamydomonas asymmetrica
GGTTGCACACCTCGTGCGGTCTTCTGCCACACCTGTCCTCATACATCTTACTGGCCTCGCACAGATCAATGCATTCGCAGGGTCATCAACAGTACACTGTCGATGCTGAGATCCGCCGGGCGGCATCTACGCTGCGCTAGTCAGTGAGCGCCCTGCTGTGGGACTGCCAGATCTTGCCAAACCGGGTCCTGCCCCGTCAGAACGGTCATCACTCCTTCTGGGTGGTGCTCTGCTTGAGGCACTCCGCGGTGCAGCGCTTGAGGCAGGTCTCGTTCCAGGCAGGCACGTGGCTCTCGACCACGCACACCGCTCGCGAGCACGCGTCCGTGCACGCGTCCACCGCTGCGGCAGCACCCGCAGCACAGCAGCAGCCTCAGCAGCAGGATGAAAGAAAAATGCGACCTAGTTAAGCCAACTGACAGCGCACTAAGCGATGATGGCATGCGGTGGGGGTGGGGGATGCGTGTGCGTGCCAGCAGCAGCAAGCGCAAGCGCAGGCGTGCATCGCGCCCACGTTGCCTGCTGCATGCGCATGCATCCAGCTGTATGACAGCACTGAGCAAGAGCGCAAAGGTCCTGTCTTGTGCATGCTTAGCGAATTTGGTGTTTTCCAAAACGTTGCATGCTGTCGTTGTGTGCCTGTGACTCCGCTATGAAGCAGCGCACGCACCTGATAACCCACAGACTGTGACGCACGAGTTAGGAGTGGCTTCCTGCAAATTTCCACGGTGTTGAGTTGCAAGGAAACAGCCTTATTGTGTGGTTGTGGCGTGTTGACAAGACGCAAACATACTAAGCAGCGGGCAAACTGCAGGGTGCGTGCCAAGCAGCCCTGTGTACGCCGCAGCGCAGCGGGGGCCTCGCTGGGATGGATAGGCTCAGCACTAACTTCGACTGGGGCTGTTCTGTGGCGCACACCTACCCTGGCGGTGCCTCCCAGCTTGTCAATCAGCTTGGGCGATGCGCACACTCGCTCGCACACAAAGCGCGGCGAAATCCAGTCGTCCTCGCTCTGGCTGCGGAACGCAAGGATTGTTAACAGCTGCTCAAGACAGCCTCCTTCATATGTGTGACAAGGGCCCAACTCCGCCTGCCAACCAACCAGGCCAATGTGTGTATCTGCCAGCGCTTGCGGCTGACCGACCTTGTCCGCAGAAAACAGGAAATTTGCAGCTTGAACTGGAGGCATGAGCAAACTCAAGTGCCTTACCTCAGCTCAGATTGCGCCCGTTCCGCTTTGGCTTTGCTCATCGCTGCGCTCGTGCTGAGAATGGAGTCCCTCGGGCCTGGCCTGGCGATGAGCGAGGTTCGTGTGCGTATGCAACAACAGGCCGCTTGAGAGGTCACAAGTCCGTGTGCCTAACGCGCTGATGGTACCGTGCAAATCTGAGACCGTCCTCTCTTCCTCTGCACCTGACAACTCGCCAACCCTGCGTTCATCCAGCTGGCAGCATGAGCCTCACCCAAGTGCATGGACATGCGCTGTAGCCCTGCCTGGGATGGTCGCCAGCAGTGCCATCTTGTGCATAAGGAATTGCTGCACCGCTGTACCATGCATGCAGGCAAGGGCGCATGTCCCCCTCTTGCAGTCGGCTTCAGTCGTTCATCGTGCTGATGTTTGCCGGAGCCCGCACGCACCTCACTAACCTCACAGCGCCCATTCCTGCTGATATGATAACCGCACTCGCGCGCAGCGGCGGCGCTGTGCGCCCAGCAGCGCACGCAGCCGCACCAATTTGCTCTTGTTCACTTGGCTGACGACCAGCCCTGCAAGGCACGACGCTCCGGATTGCTTTACTTCTTGGGCTGCTGGGTACTGCGGTCGAGGCCTTCTCTTCCGCCCTTCCCACCCAGCGCGCGCTGGCGCCCCGCATGATGTGGGAAACGCGCTGCTACGGATTGGGCATTGATGGAGGCGCGTACCAGCGGGTGCCATCGCGGGTTGGATAGGTCAACATGGATAGAGCCACGGGTGAGCGAGCATGCGAGTGCACTGGCGTGTGACACGCCTGCCGCGCTGCTGACCCGGTTGGCGGTACGGCGCCATCCGCCCTGTCATGTCCGTCAGCAGGCCAACCTGCAGAGCAATGGGTGGCGCCGCCGGCCTGCGCTTGCATTCGTATGGTAATGTATCAACATGGCCTGCACGAGTCGCACCCTCTTGATGCGATTACGGTGTGTAGATTCGCAGGGCCCACCCAAACAACCCGTCCTCAGCGTCATGGGGCTGGCTTCGCGCACGCCGCCTTCCTTGCATGCCCACGTTGCTTCACACGCCCGAATTGGTGGGTGCCTGCACTGCCTGGGCATGCGTACGCATGAGTGCGTGCCTGGTGCGTGGTGTGATTAGTGTGCACTGTGCAGGGATGATACAGCCCGCACCATGTCGCGTGTGTTGTGACAGGGCAGGATGCTACAGGGCTCAGGACTAAGGCGCTACAGGAGTCTCGGTCCACACGGCACACGGCATGTGGATGGCGTTTGCGGTGCATGCAACAGCCAACCTTGGACCCCAGCTTGATGATTGCACATACGCAGGTGTGGAAACTGAACACCTGTATGAAATTACATACCTTGGAGAGCATATTGAACGTAACAGAGCAGTCACGGCTCTCGATGCCCACATCGCGCCCGCTCCGGGGCAACCGCCGACGAGGCCTCACCCAACCGCACGCTGCGCTTCTTCTCCTCAAATGCCTCCCTTGATACTCCTCCACCATCGCAGCTTATATGTATTGGCTTACTTGATCGTGCTTATCAGCGCTTTTGTAGCTTCGGCCGAGGTAAGCTTCCGACGCGCTGCGCTTTCCCCAGTCAATTCAATGGCGGGCCGTGTGTGTTGTGCTGTTGGCAAACAGACTCAATAGGGTTTTTTCCTTCTATGAGGCACTCTCACACTGACAGGCTCTTGTTCCGCTGCAGGCCTTCACACAGTTTTCATCGGCCCAGCAGGAGGCTGTGCGGGCAGGCAGTCACCAGAGTGCCCTGCTGCCGCTCAAAACGCCTGTCATCGGCGTCAAGGCATACACGGTAAGGATACGAGTGTATCGCCATAACGCTTTCATCAACATCGCACACAGCAGACACCTTGCAGCTCGGCTCTCGGCCCTCGGTCTTGGCTGTGTACCGAGTCACTTTCATCGTGCATCACCGCGCTCGTGTGGTAGGGCAGTTGAACGGATGGACCACCTCGTGTGCAGAGGCCTGGCATTTGTGCTTTGCGGGTGCATAAGTGCAGGCCTTGGAGTCAGCTGGGACCACATACCAATATGCCTTCGGGGCTGATGAGCACGGGCTCCTCACACAGGACCATGTGCCGTTGGTCTCGGCAGCGGCCAAAGAACCCTCGTTACAAGCGCAAGGTAGACACATGCACGCACATACGCACGCTGCATGCAACATTCATGCACATGCACGCACACACAAACACATGCGCGCACACGGTCATGCTTGTGGGCGGTCATACACACAGGCAATCACACACATATCACATACACAGCCTGGCAACTGCGACCTGTGCACAGGCAGTAACAAGCAAATGCAGATGTGCAGATAGTTGTAGGCGGGAATTCGGAATAATACCAGTGCCCGCCAGGACGTGTGAGCCCCCGTGCATGCCGGCGCCTTATCCAGCCCAACTTGCCTTGCTTTACCATACTGCACACGCACCGGTATGTAAGCTGAGCTCTAACACTAAATCCAGGCCGTGCATATGATCACGTTGTCCATGACGGGCTTGCATCACGTACGTGTCACTGACGTGCCGACCACCGGCGATGCTTGCCCACTTCCTTTTGGCGCCTGCATGCATGCAGCGGCCCTGCCTGATGCCACCTGTGAGATCACGATCAGCGGCGCCGCCAGGAACGACAACAGCAGCAGCAGCAGCAGCAGCAGCAGTGCTGGCAACAATTCAGCTGCCGCAGGTGTCCCGTTGTACCTGCGCGTGCGGTGCACGGTCGGGGCGGCCGCAGCAGCACGCACGCCTGCTGACGGCTCGGGTTCATCCGTGCCAGCGGGCGGCCCATCCGTGCTCGTGCCGGTAGTGCTGGGATCCGGCATGCGGCAGCTCAAGGATGTCCAGATGTCAGGTACGGCATGCGGGTCTGCATGCACGCCAGCAGACAGCCACTACTGCCATGGGAGAGAGAGGGAGAGAGGGACAGAGAGACAGGCAGCTGCTGTCGCATAGCATACCGGTAATGCGGACGGTGGAGCGTTCAATCTAACCAGCGTGCGCTGCTTTGCATGTGTGCATCAGTGCATGACGCGCGTAGATTTGCAGGGGCGCACCCTCACTTGCTGTAGCACCTGACCTCATCGGTGCAATAGCCATCACACGTGCGCATGGCGCCGCCGTCATCCCCCAAAGCCGGTTCGGACAGATCAATCACACCAAACCTCCTCGATTGCATTCATGGATACGTCAGCCCCCTGCACTGTGATAACACCACCAGCAAAGGAGGTTAGATCATGCACATCATGCACCCACACATACGCTGTGTACTTCCGGCACATGACTACCGTAAGCGTTCACTTTGTGCGTTTGCCGTTCACCCTCACCGCTGACGCAGGTGTTGCACAAGTCAACGCATCTGACGTGGTGCGGCCAGCGGGTGACGGCTGGGCGGGGATCGGACACTGGTCAGTCATCTTCTTTGCACACGAATTCAGCTGCCTGACCCTCATTAATGTCAGCATCAAGGCTGTTGGAATGATGGCGGTGCAGCCAAGCGGCCCGCTGCTGCGTGTGGTGGGCGCTGCTGAACTGGTGGTGAAGGACAGCACGTTCAGGGACATCACCGGCCTCACGGCGCCCGTACTACAGGTTGACCCCGCATCAGCCCTGATGCTGCTCACACCGTCAACGTCAACACCAAGCACCTTGGCAAACGCCAGCAGCCTGGCCACTTCTGCCAGCAGCATCGGCGATGGCAAGGGGGCAACCAGCAGCAGCAGCAGCAGCAGCATGTCGCTCGTCAGGAGCACGGCTGCCATGTCTGCTGCAACGGCGCCTGCCACCACTCGGTTGCTTTTGGAGCGCATTGTCTGTCGCAGCGTCACACGTGTCTCTCCACCGAGCAGCAGCAAAAACGGCACGAACTCCACCACCACCACCACCACCACCTTCGACGACTGCGGTGCTTGCTTTGCTACGCACTGGGCCCTGCAGGCAGGCCAGGGGTCTGCGCTGCGCGCATCCAGCTTCGTTGGCAACGCCGCCCCCTGCGGCGGCGCGTTCGCGCTCAGCGCCCTCTCCGCCAACGCCTCACTTACGATCGCCGACAGCAGGCTTGACAACAACACAGCGCTGGCTAAGAACGGAGGCGCGTTTGCGGCGATGCGCATCCCAGAGGGTGCGGCGTTGCGCTTTTCCAACGTGAGCTTGCGCTCCAATGCGGCCCCGCACGGCAGCGGCGGCGCTGGCGAGATGCAAGACCTGCACGGCCGCTTCGAATTCTCGAACGGCAGCGTCGCCCGGAACAACAGCGCGGGCGTGGTCGCGGGCGTGTTTGTCTTTTTCGGCGACCTGGCAGGCGCGTTTGAGATCTCCGGGGGCAGCTCGGTCACGTTGAACGTGGCTGAGTCCGATGGCGGAGTGATGGCTGTCGTTGGAGACGTGACGGGCCCTGCAGGAAGCGGCGGCCGGATGGGTTCCATCACGCTTGCCGGCGACGGCACGGAAGTCGACAATAACGAGTCCCGCGGTGGCCATGGCGGCGCCGTATACGTCTCTGGCAGCATGCGGGGCACGCTGGCGGTGGTGAGCGGCGCCAGCTTGTCTGGCAATCACGCCTTGAATTACGGTGGCGCTGTTGCAATCATGGGCAATCTGACAGGGTCGGTGGATTTCTTGCAAGACCCTGGAAGCACTGTGAACATCACTAGCAGCAATCTCGGGGTTGCTAATCCTGCACAGAACGGCAGCAGCGGGGCTGGAAGTACACGTGTTGAGCGCAACGTCGCGTTCCTTGGAGGTGTTGTGTACGTGGACGGCGGACTGCTGGCCGGGGGTCGCTTCCGCGTGGCGGGCAACCGGACAAGCGTCTCCCGCAACTTTGCCCGCAAGAACGGTGCCGTGCTGAACGTCAACGCCACCATGGACGCCGCCAGCATTGAAATCACACAGGGGGCGCGCCTGCACGCGAACCGCGCACATGTGGGCCACGGAGGCTGCATAGTCGTGTTCCAAAACATCACGCGGGCCAAGGTAATGCTCTCTGATGGGTGCGATGTTGAGGGCAACGCAGCGGCGTTGTCAGGCGGCGTGTTTGCAGCCTCCGGCTACTTCATCAACTCCTCGCTCGAGTTCACGGGCGGCGCCCGGGTGCGGCGCAACACGGCGTCCGGCGGCGACGTGGGCGGCGGCGTGGTGGACATCAACTATGGCATGGTAGCCAGCAGCGTCCTGATTTCGGACGGCTCCGAAATCAGCGGCAACGCTGCACTGGGCTCGAGCGGAGGCGTGTTTTGGAGCTCTGGCGACTTTGATGCGGATTCCAACTTCACCATCACGCAAAGCGTAGTGGCGAATAACTCCGCGCTCGACATGGGTGGCGTGTTCTACGCTTTCAGCTTCTATGGCCGGTTCCTGGTGGATCGGGGCTCCCAGGTCCGCAACAATTCTGCGATCCTGACCGGCGGCGGCGTGCTGCGCACCGGGCTTCGCCTGCAGGGCTCCATCACAGTTGCCAACAACTCCACTGTCTCGCACAACAGCGGCCCCAACGGCGGGGCAATCGCCGGCGGCTACGCCTGTGAGGCTCAGATCGTCATCACCGACGGCAGCGCGATGAATTGGAACGTGGCGAGCAACGACGGCGGCGCGGTCATGTGCGGCGAGGCGCTTGCCGGGCGGATCCTTATCGACAACGGAAGCTCCATGAGCCACAACACGGCCGCCCGTGATGGTGGCGCAATACATGCCAGTTTTGGAGTGTACGGCGCTTTCATTGCCACCAGCCCGCCTGCCCAGCAGGCCGCCGGTGATGCTTTGATCGTAGTTCCGGAGCCAGAGACCACGGTTTCGCTGGTCGGGAACATCGCCGGTCGCAACGGTGGGTTGCTGTGTGCCAATGGTCTAGTGAATGGCAGCGTGGTGCTGCAAGGCCCCGGCACGCTCGTATCGTCCAACTCCGCGAGCAGCAGCGGGGGGGCGGTTTACGCTCAGACGCTCGGCGGCGGCGGAGTCATCACGGTTTCGGACGGCGCATCGGTGGCAGAAAACACTGCCGGCGGCGATGGTGGCGCGTTTGCAGTGGAGTACATATATCCTGAGGGGGTGTTGCTCGTGGCGCAGAACGCCTCCTTCAGCGGAAACCAGGCCAACAGCGGTGGAGCGCTGTATGTCGGCGACCTGCGTGATGGCGGCCGCATCGTGCTCACCAACTCTAGCGCCTTCAGCAGCAACGCAGCGCTTGTTGATGGCGGGGCCCTGTCCGTGCTGTCTCTCTCTGGCACCCTGCTGCTGGACAACGCTACCTCTGTGTTCAACAACTCGGCGCAGCTGCGAGGCGGGGGCCTGTCGATCGGGACGTTGCGGGCCGGGGGTCTCTTGGCTGTACGCAACGGTGCAAACCTCAGCGGCAATGCAGCGCTGGTGCAGAGCGGCGGTGCGATCAACGTGGTAGCGGCGGCGGCAGGCAGCACGGTAGAGCTGATGGGTACGGTGTTCGGTCCAGCAGGAAACACCGCACGGCAGTCTGGCGGCGCCGTCTTCTTGCAAGGGCCTGCTGCGCCAGCGGCGAGTGGGGCAGCAGCAGGAGCCACAGCAACGCTGCACGTGCTTGGCTGCGTGTTTGAGGGCAACGCCGCAGAGCAGGGCCGCGGCGGTGCGATTGCTGTGGCCGCTGCAGCTGACCCAGGCGGTACCGCTGCAGCAGCCGTGGAGGCCTTGCTGCTGCCCCCTCCGGCTGTGGAGGTGCAGCTGACCGCATGCAACTTCTCAGGTAACACAGCTGTTCTAGGAGGCGGTGCTGTCAGCACTGTCAGCGGCCGCATCGTGCTTGCTGCAGCTGACTGCCGCTTTGCCAACAACAGCGGCGGCATCGCTGGCGTCGCGTCTGGAAGCGGTGCTGGCGCCAACGCAAACAGCGGCAGCGGCGGCGCCGTGCATGTGAGCGGGGTGCTTGGAACTGTGAGCCTGTCTGAATGCAGCTTCACTGGCAACTCGGCGGCAGGCAGTGGCGGTGCACTGCATGCGGAACGATCAACGCACGTCGTCATGACCGGCGCCACGGTTACTGACAACCTTGCACTTGGGGATGCTGGGGGCGGAGTGGCGGCGGTCGCATGTGGGCTGTTGGAGCTGAATGACACTCGGTTTGCACGCAACTGGGCTTCAGCACGAGGGGGTGGCGTGGCGCTTGCTGGGTTCGGCTTCAGCAACGCAGGGGGCGGCAGCAGCAGCAGTGGCAGCAGCGGCGGTGGGAATGCGACCAGCCTTGCAGTGCTCTCCGGATGCATGTTTCACGCCAACACTGCCGGAGGGGACGGTGGCCCCAGCAGCAACAGCAGCAGCAGCAACACTAGTCCTGACAGCGGTATGTTGCAAGGCCAAGCCGGCTTGGGGGGTGGCTTGCATGTAACAGGCAAGGTCTCTGGCCTGTTCTACCGTTGTTCGTTTGACAGCAGCAACACAGCCGTGGTGGGCCCCGTGATGGCCCTGGAGAAGCGCTGCGCTGCGGGCGGGGCGGGTGGGGACGCTGGCGCAATCACAAGTGGGGGTGGTGGCGCTGCGGCTGCGCTGGTGTGGCGTGCCAGCCTGGCTGCGTTGGTGGAGGCGGCACGCCTGCACGGTTGCTGGACGCTTGTTGCAGTGGATATGACGGTGAGCTGGCACTCAATTACTTCTCACTGACGCTATGCCACGAATGCAGTGTGTGATGTGACAGTGATCAGGGGCATTCTAGCCCCAAGGCGCATGCTAGCTCGAGATGGAGACCGCCAACAAGGCGCTGACTACCGGTTGCTTGCAACTCAGCACCAGCATACAAGTGCATGCTGCGCCATTGCTGCAGCACCTCTTGATTGTGCCCCCTGGAGTGGGATGCTGTCAGCGCCTCGTACCCACACAATTGATTTTTGTGATCAATGCATGTGCAGATCCTTTTGGGGTCATCGCCATTATCAGGATCAGGATCAGCATCAGCCGCCGCTGCCGTTGCTGCCTCCAGCCTCGTCTCCCTGCCACAGCAGCCCTATGCGGTACTCTTAGCCTGCAGCAACGCCACCGACAGCAGCACTCGCCCTGATCCCAATCCTGGCAACACCAACGCCAGCAGCAGCAGCCCTGATGGCAATAGCGGCCTTCTGCCGCTGCTGGCGGGGCAACAGGCGCTGCTGGACTCGTCCCTTGCCCGCTTGATCGCCACGTCAAGCGTCGAGGACGCCAGTGACAGCTCGGGCGGAAAGCAGCCGCTCGATCGCTTGCTGGACGCCGTGACGGGCGCCTGCTCGGCGATGTTGCAGCTGGGCAACGGGGGTGGGCCGGGCAGTTCACCCACGCCCATCACAGATGCCAGGAGTGTCATCGGTGTGAATCCCAGCAGAATGGAGTTTGCCAGCGCGTCTTGGGCCAGGTGGAACGTGACCAGCGCACCTGACAGGCAGGCCAGCGGCAGCGGTCCCGCTTGGTCGCTGAGCCTGCCGCTCAACTCAACCGTCAACATCACCGCTGAGCTGCGCTCGTTCCTAGGCGAGCGTGTGACAGGTGAGCTGGATTGGGCATGGTTCAGCACTCTGCATCTCACCAGTGACTTTGCTGCTCGCATTTGTTATGGGGCGTATCTACCAGCAAAACCAATGCGCCCCTCACCCATTCGCCCCCTAGAATCCATACATTCCCCCATGCTGACAGCCCTGCAGCCCTGAAGCTCACTGCAGTACAGTCTGCATGCGCATTTGAAGTCCTGCTTGATGCTCATCATGTTTTTGGGGGTGTGGTGTGTGCAGGCCATGTGCCGATCAACGTGACCATCAGCATCAGCACCGACGTCACCAATAATGCCAACCCATACCCTGTAGTCCTGCTGGGTGACCTGGTTGCGGAGGCTCGTGGCGGTGTGGCGGCCTGGTACAACCTCACGCTGAGGGCGCCACCGGGGCTGTACACGCTTGCACTGGCAGCAGCCGATGCGGCAGCGCTGACCTACCTCAGCCAGCAACAGGTGAGAGTGTGAGGCACACCTGATTACCGTTCAACTGCATGTTGGTGGACGCGCGTGCGTCATAGCATTACGTGTAATGTAGTAATGTGTGTGTCGCAAAATGGGTAGCGCAATCATGGCCAGCGTTTCTGTCGGGAGTCTGGGTGAGCATTGGTGTATGTTTTGGGTGAGTAAAGTAGTCAACGTATTTGTTTGCTTACACGCCAGCAGGTGCGGCTCGTGGCCGCCATCGTGCGCGCGCTGCCGTGCGCCCTGGGCCAGGTGCCACGCGGGGACGGCGGAGTGAGCTGCGAGGTGTGCGACCAGAACGCATTCGGCCTGTGGCGCGACCCCGCCTGGACAGACCCCCGCCTCATGGCTAGCACAGCAAATGCCAGTAGCTCCGGTGGTGCCGGTGGAGAAGCCATCCGTAGCGGCAGCCGCAGCGGCGTTGGTTGTGAGACATGCCCGGTGCATGCTGCATGCCTCGGTACGTACTCCTTGGCACAGGTGCAATCATTTTTGATTCTGCATGCACTGGTCTCATCACCCACGGGCCCGTGCAAGGTACCTGATGTACCTCTGCGTCATCGTGCTTTCGTGTGGTACACGTGGTGGCATCTCTGGCATCCGCTTCAGCGCGCGATCGCCAACTAGGGGGTGGAGTTTGAGTCAGCAATTTCACCCATGCCAGCGCTCGCCTCAGGTGGTAGTATGATGGGGGGGAACTCTGCCTTTTGTTATCCCACAACATGTTTGATACAGTATTGCATCACCTGGCTCTCCGCTACCGCGTAGCAATGCAGTGATCGTCAAGTCGCATGCAGGCTGGCATGTGGGGCCCTCAAATCGTTCATCCTGTTGTTCCTGCCATTGGCAGCGTGCGGCTAGGTGCTCCAAGCATTCACGACCCTTGGATCCCACACAGTATGCAAGGCACTGGATGCCTGGCTGAAGAACGCTCTGCTGGTGACTTGCCACACTGAATCCTTCTCTGTTCCATGCGTGTACAGGCGGTGCGGTGGTGGTGCCGCTGCCTGGCTACTGGCACTCCTCACCCAACTCCACAGAGCTGCACCGCTGCCCCCATCCGCAAGCCTGCACGTGGGAGGGCCGGACAGCCGCGCTGGCAGCCTGCCAACAAGCATGGCAGGACGGCATACTCGCCACCGCCATCGTCAGCGGGTTGCCACCGACACCTCCGGCCGGCCCGGTTTTGTGCACGCCAAGCAACTTTGCGGCTGCCACGACGACCGATCTGCTGAACGCAAGCCATGGCAGGAACGACATCAACAGCCGCAAAGTACTTGTTAATAGTATTGAGCTTGTGCATATTGGGGCACTAATACAGTACGATCAGCTTCAGTGTGCAGAGGGATACACCGGGCCGCTTTGCGCTGCATGCCAGCCGAGCTTCTACATCACACCGGATTTCGAATGCAGGGCCTGCCCCGCTTCTACCACGAGCTCCGCCTGGTATGGCGTTTGCTTCCTGATTGGCGGCGTGCTGCTGGTGGGCGGCACGCTGCTCGTAACGCTACGGCAGGACTTCACACGCAAGGATGCACGGCCTGGCGCGTCCGACATACTGAAGGTGCGGTGGGGTAGATGGGGGCAACACCCAGCCGTGGCCCAGACGTAGCTGTGCTCTGCTGCCCCATGCTCTGTACAAGTCAACTTTGTTTTAGCTCTGCTCTGCTGCTTCACCCTTGCGTCGACCTACTTCACCTGACTGCAATGGATGTTGGCAATTGTTCATACTACCAGTAGTGAAAGAGCTGGCATCCGTCCGGGTCCATGCAAATGCCACTTGAGTCAAGCAGTTTGCAAATCTCTGTGGCCATGCCGTGGTTCACCCGTTGTTCGAGGCATATCACAGTAGCATGGCTATACCATACACTTCCACTGGGATTACTGGATGTGAATTTAACAGCACTGCAGCGTCAAAACTGTTGTGGCAATGCCAGCGTCGCAGCTGGTGCTCACAAATGCAAACCCCTATTTGTTGATCCGCATCCCCTTGCTACTTGTGTGCTTGTGTGGTTGTACTGCTACATACAGGTTTTGATCGTGCACGTGCAGTACTTGATCATCATCATTCGCCTCAACATCCCCTGGCCAAACTCAATCAACCGCTTCGCCGCTGCCTTGGCCGTGCTGACGGGTGCCGAGAGCTTTGCGTCGTTCAGCCCCTCCTGCCTGGACCTACACGGGGACTCCGCATGGCAAGCCAGAGCTCAATTAATCGGCGCGCTGCTCATCCCCGCAATTGTGATGCTCGCTTGCATCGTGCTGTGGACGGCCAGGTGGGCGTGGCTGAGGTTCAGGACCCGCAGATCGCACTTCCTGTTCCCAGCGCTCCGGCATGTGGAGGCGCCGGCGGCGGCCACCGCAGCAGGAATGTTTGACACCGATGGCTTGAAACCGCCTGGTGTGCTGCAGCCGGATCAGCAGCAGCAGCAGGTGCAGCAGGAGCTGCCGCCGACAGCGCCGTCGCTGCCAGGGTGTAGCCTAGATGGCGACCAGCAGGGCATGGATGGCAGGCGCAGCGGTGCTGCTGCCAATACGGCTGCACCGCCGCTGGAGACCTCCCTACCAGTCTCTCATCCAGCGGGAATCGATGCAGAAGACGCATCCCTCATCACCGCTGGTGCAGCCACCTCTGCCCCTGTGCGTACGCCAGCAGTGTGGGCGGTGCCAACATGGCTCGCCCCCACCCACCCCATCATGCCCCCGCTCTCCGTGCTCATGGCCCTGTCACTGCCTTTGCCACCGACGATACCTGCACCAGCCGCGGCACCTTCAGCAACAGTTGACGTGCAGCAGCAGCAGCCTGTTGCGTCATCTGCCAGCATGCCTGCCGGGGTGGTGGCACACAGGCTGCTGCCAGCGGGTTCACGCGTCCGCCAGCAGAGCGCGGGCGGCAAACAGCCACACTCTGCCAGCAACAACCAGGGGGGCATGTCTGACTCACTGCTGGCAGGCGGGGGTGATGATGTCAAAGATGCTGCTGCTGGCAGGGCAAGGGCGCTCCCATCGGCACCACCTGCCGATCTGCCTGTTGCAGCGACGTATCGGCGGAATGCTCCGCTTGTGGTTGCCACTGCTGCCAGCTGCCCGCCACCACCTCTACTCCCACCACCACCTCTACTCCCTACACCTGTTGCAGGCCAGGATGATATGGCAGACACGCCAACTGCAGGCGCTGCACAGGGCTACCCTGAGCAGCAGCTGGTGGTGCCTCCGCTGCCAGATCCCGGACCCGCCAGTGGGCAGGCGCAGGCTGCGGCACCGCTCTGGCGGCAGCTGCTGCTGGTGGCGCTGGTGGCGGTCTTTGTGCTTTACCCCGGCTGGGCGAACGCCACGTTCAGCATCTTTGCCTGCTACTCCATCGACAGTGGCGGCGGCGAGTACAGTGAGAACCAACGGGTGGGTGTAACGGTGGCGGGACAACCGCCATTACTGCTATAAACTCACGTGCGGGCGGTGATCTGGGGAACCGTGGAGCAGTGTGTGGGTAAGATGGTGCGGTCAGTCTGTTTTCAGATGTCACGAAACATGCGTCCTGGGGATTACGCTCTAAAACCAGCCAACTTGCCCATTTGCAGCAGGATGAACCCTTCCTGATCAAATTCAGGGCATTTGCAGCAATGATGGTTGTGCTGGGCTTTGGTGCAGGGACAGCGTGGTGTGCGGGGTGAGTACTGGTGCATTTTTAATTTGTGATGCTGAGCAACAGCGACCCACACATGCACATGTGCTTCGCTGGCGCCTGATATTCCGCTGCACAGGCCACATGGACGCAGGGCTACTGGATACGAGACATGACCCAGGAGTGCTACACCGGAGCGCATGCTGACGTGTACCTCCCGCTTGGCATTGTGACAGTCGTTGTGCTGTGCGCTGGCCCGCCAATGACAAGCTTCCTGTTGCTGTGGGCGCATAGCGACTGGCTCCACCGGCCAAGCGTCGCCCAGAAGTACGGATTCCTGTACCGCCGCTACAGGTGGGCGCAATAGCTTGCAGCCAAACCTCCCCTTGCTCTCACTCTAAGCTCCCCTCCCCATCCATTACCAGGGTGTCCCTTTCTCAGCACCCCACCCGCACCACTCATCGTAGCCTACGCAAGCACCCGCCTAGCCACGCAACCCCTACATGAAATTTTGCGCTGCCGCCCAACTGGCCTAATGCGCGTGCCTGCCTGTGCTGCTGCCTGCTCACAGCCCTAACCGGTGGTGGTGGGAGAGCATCATCCAGTTGGAGACGCTAGCGCTGGTGGCCGTGAGCGTGTTTGGGCGCAGCGTGCCGCCTTACCGCCAGGCGCTCATACTGCTGGCCGTGCTGGTGGCGATTGACGTGATCAACATGTTCAGTCGTGCGTGGCGTCACGAGCTGCTGGTAGGTATGGTCCTGCGATCTGGCAAACCTCAAACTGGGAATATGTGTCATACATACTGCCCCAGCAGGAGCCTGTTGGCATGGGCACGGGCAGTCTCCTGGTGCCCATGCACCGGGATTGCTGCTCCAATCTAAGCAGGGGTTGCACGGGAAGAGCAAGACCGCCACAGGCTCAGGCTCAGGCTAGGCTGTGCATACGGGAGGGGTCAGGGGCAGAAGCACGTTGGAGCTCGCATGTCGTCACCGCATGACTAATGATGGTGTTGCTACATGCCTGGGTAGAGAGCATGCCGTTCGTGAATGGAGGCTTTCCCTGCACCCGTACCACCCGCATACAACCGACAGCTGCTGCTCGACACGCGTGCAGCATCCATCACAGCGCGTGCAGCATCCATCTCAGCGCGTGCAGCATCCATCACAGCATCCATCACATCGCCTCCTTATACCCTGCATCATCGCCGACCTGCGCTAGTGGCGTTTAATTGAGCTCCAGAGTACACATGCTTCTCTAGGGATTGAGCACTGACCAGAGTATGCATGTTGCCCTGTGCATGTGCCGTACATTCGGGGTGTGTGCGTGCAGCGTCTGATGGAGTTCACCTCACTGAGCGTGCTGACGCTGACGGTGGGCATGGCGCTGTTCTTCCTGGAGTTGCCAGACGTGATGACGGCTGCCTCCGAAACCAAGGTGGGCGGCTCAGCCGAAACCATGGATGGGTTGGCGGGTGTGGCAGCATGCTTGCCCTTTTCTGGCTGCATCACACCCGGGGTCCAGCGGGGGAGGTGGGGAGAGATTGTGCATCCCCAGACTTGCATGGCCATGCGGCTCAACTCCAGTACAAAGCATCTAGACGGCACCGTTGTGTTTGATGTACGGTAGGAGAGTGTACACCGAGTGATTTGCTTGTGGTGAATGCTTACATGCCTGCGCTCTTGTCTGCGCTCCATCCTGCCTGGCTTTGTGAGCAGGTGTCCCAGGACGCTGTTGGCATCGCCATACTGGTCATCAATTGCCTGTTCGGCCTGTTCATAGGTGGGCGCATCATAGGCGTGCATTGATGCATGTCATGTGTCACCGGGCAGCTGTGGGTGTGTGAGTTGTGTGTTGAGGCGAGTGATGCACGTGGGGTGTGCGCACGTGAGGGGTTGTGTGGCGGGGTGGTGGTGGTGGTGGAGGGAAGTGATTCGTGCGTGCGTGGAATATACAGTCTTGTGTGTGCTTGTGTGTGCGTGCGTGTGTGTCGTAGGAGTGATGGCGTTCCACAGCGGCGGCACCCTGGCGTCCTCAGCAAAGCAAGCGTGGCGTGGCATGATGAGGGCCTTCTCGCTGCTGAGGCGGCTCCCCCCCCCCTCCACATGGCCCCCATGCAGCATCTTGCACAGCTTCTGCTGCGCCGGCAGAGGTGCTTCTGCTGCCGCCTCCCGCCCACTTGCAAGCGACTGTCGGCAGACTTAATGATGCCTGGAGGTTGTCACTGACATACGATAGCGGCAGGGCTCATCGCGTTTTCCTGCGCTGTAACAGCCAGACACGTAGCCTTTCATGGTTCATGCTGTATTGCTGTTCCATACAAATTTGTACCGACAAACCCGACTGACGTGCGTGACTCCAACGTGCTTGTGGTATGCACCAGCACCGTGCTGAAGGTACCGGTATGTACGCATCGGTGACTTGATGGTAACAAGATTCATACAACAACCACATGCATGTTGGGGCCCATGCAAGAACCGTACGGAAATCGGGGTCATGCACACAGTTTAACACGCACGTGGGCACCTCTAGACTGTTGGCATCCCATTTCAGCTGCATGCACTTCAATGCAGTGCTATCCGCTGTAGCACCTGTCCACAGTGAAACCATCAGGAGCAGTGCATCATCGGTCTTGGAGTGCAGTGGCATTAATGCTGTGGCTGCTAAGGGTGTTGATGCAAGTGTGCATTTGCCGTTTGTTACTCTTGCCGACGCACACCACTGGAATTACACACCACTGCAATGCTGGAGCCTGCCGTGCACGACTCGTTAGGTGGGATACACAACTTGGGTCCCTTGCACAGCCAGTTCAAAACCGGCAATTCACCTTGCGCAAAAGTGCAAAACAGGCGAGCTCCCAACAAGTGCTCCAGAACCAGTGCATGATTTCCAAACAGCCAAAATGTGTATTTGTTATTCACGGTATGGGCAAGACCAGCAACACCAGCTCAGTCATATGCAGCCGCCCACATCGCGTGCTTTCCTGGACGATGGCAGTATGTACAAAGGATGCACATATAAAACTCCTGGTGGGTGGCATGCAGCATTGCCTGCATTGCCCACGACGTCCATGATGCAAGTTGGCCTTTGCAGGCACGACAGCCTTTGCATGAACACGATTCATGCTCGAATGATCAAAACGGATGTTAAACATGATATATATGGCACACGTGTCAACAACCCAGATAGGCTATATTGACTATGCTACCACGGGAAACTAGCATGTCAAAACGGACCGAGCGAGCGGACTACTCACCCAGTGCTTGGCATCCAAGCCCATGTCGGATGTTCCGGATGTGGGGTAAGCCACGGCGCCGTCCACGATGGGCAGGCCTCCCTTGGTCAGCATAGGTGAATACGCACCCTCAGCAGTGGCAGACCCCACACCCAAGACCCGGGCAGAGGAAATAATGCCATCATCGTCCATCACCATCAGCGCATCACCCACAGCAACAGATCCCGCCATGACTGCCAGGCCAGTCTTGGCATCCAGCACGTGGTGATTGGCGGACGCAGACAGGATGCCAGGCCGTGCCGACTCGGGGCGGTCGTAAGTGATGTGAGTGTATACGGTCTTGACAGCTGCCACGGCCTTCTTGTAGTCGTAGATCTACAAGAACAACGAGGGCAGTGAGGGACCATGATGAATGCAGCGCATTGGTGAGAAAACACATATGATGACAGCATCTGGTTCAGTTGGTAGAACAGCCGTGCGAGCGAACGTTGTTTGTTACAATATATAGAGCCACCCACCCACATGCACACCCGTACATACTCCTCTGCCATCATGTGGCTTCATTCGTGACTGCACTAAATGCACACACGTTTGACGCAGCAGGCACAATCAGCCATGCTGCCTACCCACCTGGCACGTGGCAACCTCTCCACCTGGTGCGGTTGTCACGGAGCCATCCACAACGCTGTAGGCAGGCTGGCGCACATAGCACTCCACAGCGTCACCGATGCGCAGCTGAGGCATGGACACGGTCTCCCAGACGCCATCAGCTGAGATGCGACGCATGGTGGCAGCAGCGGGGAAGCAGACCTCTGGGGGAGGGCTTGGGGGATGCGGTGGACTAGGTGGAGGAGGAGAAGGAGGAGGAAATGGAGGAGACCCTGCATGCCCAAGCAGAACGCACAGGCGTGCCAACCGTTTGTGGGCTGCTGTGTATGCTGTGATGCCGCGTCAGGATCTGGCAGGACCCTTCCCCATGGCAAGTAAACGAGATTGCGTTGAGGCATCAGGGACCAGAGGGCCGAGCCGGTGGAGCGGAAACAAATAAGAATTCAACATATCTATCAAAGTGCACCAGAGTCAATTCCAGTTGGATAAGCAAGGTAGGCTGGCTAGGCTGGCAGAGAGGGGAAATGACAGGCTAATGCATGCTTATGCACATCACTCGCAATGCGTTTGGGTCGGCCTAGTCGGCCATACACAACAGACGCGCGCAATAGACATGCACGCAGGTCTTACCGCACTCCTTGCACTTCGTTGGGTCGTTTGGGTTCGGCTTGCAGCACAGTCCGCAGATGTCACTCGTACATGATGCGATGGGCACCACAAAGCAGCTTTCATACTTGTTGACGCAATAGGTTCTGTCGTCAACAGTTGACACTGAACAACAGTTGCTCTCATCTTGTCTGCACCTCTCAACTTCAGTAAAACTATGCAGGATTTTGCCAGCTTGAGGGCATCCACCCGCGTCGACCAGCTGCACGGCAGCGAAGGCCACCACCAGCAACACCAGCTGGCGGAGGGCGGACATATCTGCACTGTGATGTGCCTGCAAAGTAAGGTGAGCGCACGGGGAGCAGTGTTGTCGTTACTGCTGGCGAATTGACTGCTAACCCTCGATTGATGTGATTTGTCAGAGACACATCACATAGCTTCATAGCTACATAGCTACCGTATGTATGATGACACGTACTCTCCGATCAGTATGTGGCTCATCTAAAGTGAGCTTTACCTTCACTTAACCCGGAGGCAATTAAGGCATTTTTACTACTAGTACGTGTGCCGCCGAACCGTACCCATAGCGCGGTGTCCCACAACGTCACATGCAAATTTGGCTGTCATTTCACGAGCATAAAGGCCACGCTTCGTATGCATACCATGTGGAGTTGTCCCGAATGGTCCTGAATGTTTTTGTTTGCAGCACGCACCATGCGTGGCAAGTGTGCAGCAGCACGGTGTAGACGGTGCCAGTAGTGCCAGTCGATTCAACCCGAAGCAGCGATACACCTACCTCGTGACTGCGCCGTCACCTGGAGCAGAGCATGCAAATAATAATATATATAGCAACCATAAGCCCCTAAATCGTACCATCTTACCCCCTCTCCGAAGGTGGCCGCCACCCGCTCGCACCACATGGTGCAGGGACAGCAGGTCTCCCCAAAAAGCACCTTGGCATCGTTTACCCCGTGACACATTCAGTAAGGAGCCTCAACTACTTCTTAGTGTGGAAATTTGGAGTGTTGTTCAGAGATAACCTACCAGGGGTGGTATGGCACTACCTACCACGGCAAACTACCCTAGTGCGAATAGTGCGAATAGTGCGAAGCAAATGCATGTGTCGACGGTTAGCTTGCGCTACCACCAGTGGTATCGATTGAGCTCAACTAGCTCAACCGGGGAAGGGTTGGAAATGGTGCCCACTGTGGTGTTTTGGGAAACGGTGCGCCAAGGTTTGGAACGGGCTAACGTGCAGATAGAGTACGTAGGCAGCGAGCGCAGAGATCGACAGCGGAGAGCATTCGTGGATACAACTGTGGAGGTGCACAGGGTCCCACAAGCGAGCACACAAGCAACGCCGACTAGCATTCCATCTTTTGGTTCCAAGATGTTGCAAGGACAATACGAAGCCCTGTACCTCACCTTACAAGGGAGCTTGCGCGTGTCGTCCTCCACCAGGCTGATCCAGCAATGAAGCGTGCGCAGTCAACTGGCCCACAGTGCTATACAACAACTGAAAGCAGTTGTGACCTGGTGAACAATGAGTCTGTTTGGCAGCAGTGCTTTTTATATTCTGCCAATATGGGGTGATTCTGTTCAACCTCCATTCAACCTCCTCCCGTCCCACCCTCACAGACATAAGGTCTGGCATCACCTGCTTCCGTCCAGGTGGTGACACAGGCATTTAATAGGGTGTCTGCCGACTTGCATTCATCTATCGGGACTTTACGGTAACGTCCGGTCTAATAGATTCTGCACCTGTTGAGCAGGTGGGCTCCACTACGGTACCCCTTGTGAATGCAGTCACAACCGGATTCGCAACAAAAAGCAACAGACCAACCAACCAACCAACCAACCAACCACCTTGGTTTTTAACCAACAGTGCCGCCGCTTTGCCTGTATGTATGGGCTGAGTCAAAGGTATGTTCCTGTTTCAAGCTCACACCAATCACTTGCTGACTTTCTGTTTGAACAGCAAATGAATGAACATTCATTAACAAATGAATGAATCATTCATTATGGTTCGGGATGGAACACCAGCGTCATCTCTTCAAAAAAGCAGCCAGTTTAACCTTGATAACTCCCAGGTCCTTAACAGGTGCACCTGAAAGCACATATGTCTCATATGTCTTAACAAACGCGCGCCGCAGGTTGGATGCACGCGCCCAAGTGGTGGAGCTCAACCAACTCAACCTCAAGCTCATCAACCTTCGCGCGTACATAACCGAGCACGAGCCTTCATTTCCTGGAATGCCTTGAAATTTTACTCAAAATTGAGCAGCACCAGCTTCAGGAAGGACGTGGTTAGTAGCTGCTCAATCAGCTGCTTTATCTCTGCTTTGCATTTGCTTTACGCTGGTCGAGTCAGACTCACTTCAGGTTGGCACGTGTACGGCAGCTGCGTGCTGCCCGTGTATACACTCTAGGTGAAGTTAAGCTGCTGGGGCAGCTGACAGTACCAGGGTGGGCGGGCGTAATAGTAGCTAGGCGGCTAGTGCGTCCGCTCACACCGCATCGAATTTCCGCATCGTGCAGCAGATAAGCAAGAGCAGAGCACTGCCAACAGTGCCAATACCTTGTCTGAGTTGAACCTGAGGCATGTTGCTTGTCCAAGCTCACACTGCTCTTCAAGTCCATTTCCAAGCAAGGTTGTATGGACGTACCGCCGCTACCGCCGCCAACACGCGAAACACGCATTAAACACGCACGTCCTGACATGATGCTGCGGGGTGTAATCCTAAACCCTGTGTATGCATTGTAGCAAAGTGCTTCTATAAGTGTCTGTCCGTCAAATAACCACCCCCCGGTCTGATCCGGTTGTGTCGAGCACACCGTTTGTATGTACGCAGAAGGCTCTGGCGGACCGTCACGGCGGGTTCAGGCCGGCACAGCAGGCACAGCCCAGAACAGAATGTCCAGCGAATATGTCTGGCTTAGGCCTGCATGGCCTCCCTCATCCTGGAAACTGTGTCTGCTGCCAGGGCATTGCCAGCCTGCAGCGTGTGGGACGCACCGCCCACAATAGCCCCGCAATCCGGGCAGCGGCTTTTTTTTTTTTTTTTTTTCTTGGTGAGGAAGCTTGCATGTGGGCGCCCCCTGCTCCATCCGC
>BDDA01000038.1:1677-48821 GCA_001662385.1 Chlamydomonas asymmetrica
GCACCTACATATGCATGCCACAATAATGGTGTGAGGTTGGTTGTGCATTTAGGGCCCGATCGCAGGTTTAGCGTGGTGGCGTCACCGCTTCGCATGCAAATCGTCGCTTTAGCGGGAATCTATAGCCCGAGCTAGCACATGAGTGGATTTTGCAATCGCGGCCGGCTGGGATGAGGGTGCGGCAACCACCTATGCATGTCACAATAACGGTGTGAGGTGTTATGCGTTTAGGGCCCCGATAGCGTTTTTTGCATGTTTGCGTCACCGCTTCGTTCGCACGCCCCTCGTCGCTCTAGCAAAAATGCACGGCCCGAGCTAGGACGGGAGCGGATTTTGCAAGCGCGGCCGGGTAAGATGCGGGGCTATGACCCATATATGCATGCCAAAGTGATGGTGTGAGGTTGATTATTCGTTAAGGGCCCGATCATATGTTTAGCGTGTTGGCGTCACCGCTTTGCAAGCCACTCGTCGCTTTCGTGGGAATCCACGGCCCGAGCTAGGACGGGAGCGGATTTTCCAAGCGCGGATAGGTAAGATGCGGGGCTGGTACCTATCTATGCATGCCAAAGTAATGGTGTGAGGCTGATTGTGCATTTAGGGCCCGACCGCATGTTTTGCGTGTTGGCATCACCGCTTTGCATGCAAATCGTCGCTTTAGCGGAAATCCACGGCCCGAGCTAAGACAAGAGCGTATTTGCAAACGCCGGGTGGGAGTGGGTGTGGCACCCTCATACACATGGCCCAATAATGTAATAAGGTAGGTAGTGCATTTACGGTTTGATAGCGTGTTTAGGGTGTTGGCGTCACCGCTTCGCACGCAAATCGTCGCTGCAGCGGAAATCCACGGTCCAAGCTAAGATGGAAGTGGTACTTTCTAGCACAGACGGATGGGATGCGGGTCTGGCAACCATCTATGCATGTCACAATAATT
Organism: Chlamydomonas asymmetrica; assembly: GCA_001662385.1. Taxonomy (NCBI): domain Eukaryota; kingdom Viridiplantae; phylum Chlorophyta; class Chlorophyceae; order Chlamydomonadales; family Chlamydomonadaceae; genus Chlamydomonas; species Chlamydomonas asymmetrica. The sequence continues at coordinate 2,609 of BDDA01000038.1, forward strand.
GTGTAAGGTAGGTAGTGCATTTAGGGCCCGATCGCATGTTTAGCGTGTTTGCGTCAACGCTTCGCACGCAAATCGTCGTTGTAGCGGAAATGCATGGCCCAAGCAAAGATGGAAATGGTATTTGCTAGCACGGATGTATGGGATGCGGCTCCGGCACCCACCTATGCATGCCAAAACAATGATGTGAGGTTGGTTGTGCATTTAGGGCCCGATCGCATGTTTAGGGTGTTGGCGCCACCGCTTCGCACGCAAATCGTCGCTGCAGCGGAACGAAATCCACGGCACGAGCTAAGATAGAAGTGGTACTTGCTAGCACAGACGGATGGGATGCGGGTCTGGCACCCATCTATGCATATCACAACAATGGTGTAAGGTAGGTAGTGTATTTAGGGCCCGATCGTATGTTTAGCGTGTTGGCGTCACCGCTTTGCACGCAAATCGTTGCTTTAGCGGAAATCCACGGTCCAAGCTTGGACGGAAGCGGATTATTTTGCAATTGCGGACGGGTGGGATGTGGGTGCGGCACCCACCTATGCATGCTACAATAATGGTGTGAGGTGTTATGCATTTAGGGCCCCGTGTTTGTGTCACCGCTTCGCACGCAAATCGTCGCTCTAGCAAAAATCCATGGCCCAAGCTAAGATGGGAGTGGTATTATCAAGTGCGGCCAGGTGGGATGCGAGGCTGTTCATTGTGTGCAGCAACACGTGTTTATTACCCGGGGCGTTATGTTTATTTGTCATCGCATCTTCTACACTTTGTTTCACTCTTAGCGCACTTCCCCTTATGCGTGTGGCATATTTTTGAGTCCGCACGGATCTTTCGTCTTCTAGCAAGGTCCACGAACGCGCAGAAGCGCAAAGCTGCTGGCAATGCTGGCAAGGCAGCCGAGCCATGGTTTGCCAGCCACCGGCCAGCATGGCGCTTTTGGCGGGGTTCAGCAATCTCCTCTGTGAGTTATGTTCAACACGTTCCACGCACGCCGTTCTGCATTTTGTTTTCCTCGCTCTCTTCGTATCCGGCCTCACCTAGCCTCGCTCTTGTCACCATACCTTGTCGCAGTTGTACTATGCGGAGCTCAACCCAAGCAACAATCCAAGCTAAACAACCTGTCATAATAAGACAGTCCCCTCGTTGGGTGCGAAGTGTTGTACACCTACCATAACGCGGCGCCGACCATGTCTTACCCCCGTTGGAGGGTTGGAGGGCTTGGCGATGAACAATGCCGCTTGGCTTCACTGGCTGCCACCAATGGCATAAACCCAGGCCAGCCTACTCAACGCACCTGCTCTTGATAACCCTCTGGGTTGCACACCTAAACTCCATTTCCCCATGCAACCATTGTACGGCTGTACCTGATTTATTTCCCTCAACGGTGGCACCCTTTCTTGAAATTCTGTTTGTTTTGACGCCACCATGGGCACCACACCCAAGTTGGTGAACCATGTTGTCCTTGTGCCTGCCTTGATCTGCGTCACTTGCAAGTCTCTCCGCTACTTTCGCTTTCGCTTGCCTTCTTGCTCAGTACGTGATGTGATGTCAATAGGTGGTATGTCTGCGACCTGTAAGGTCCCAACACCTAACAACATGCGGTGTTCACCAGCAGCAATTTGACCGACACCAACACAACATGCACATCGCCTTAGCTAACGCACAGCATGCGCGTCAGCATTCACTACTGGGTAAATAGCATGGCCTTCAAGGCTTAGGGCTATTAGGGCAGGGAGGCCCTGGAGGGTTTTAGGGTGTATGGTTGGGATGCCATGCGGCCTGCAGGCAACACCATCCATCCATCAGTAAAACCACCCATCACCATGCAACATGCAATCCACTGTAATACACACGCACTTGTGTGCCTCAGGCGAATGCTAAACACTAGGCCAAGACCGTACACATGTCTGGGGTTGGGCCACAATAACATACACTCTTTGATTGTTGTCTGGCTTGTCGGAGCTCATCAGCTCAGTGAAGCATGTTGCCGTGTTGAAGTCATGTTGCACTTGCCGGCACACCGTTGCACGAGCACGATATCGTATGCTACAACACCCGATCACCAACCGCATTGCCAACATGCACAACCTACCGCCATAGCTAGGTCACCAATACACACAGCACAATGTCGGTGTAACTTGTCTGCTAAACACATGCATGTGTTGCACGCAACAAGTATTACCACCTCAGTGAAACGGCGAATGCAAACCGCAAGAACGAAAAAAATTGGAGCTCAACAAGTAAGCTTTAAGTGATTTCACAGCAATACCTGTATAACCACGTAAACAAAGAGAAATCCACAGAGCGGCGGTGCATACATTATCGACGCCATCATCATCCTTCTGGGCATGGTTCTCTTGTCCCTACATTCAGTTCTGCTTGCGCATAATCAGTACACATGAATCAGCATGGAAAACAGCGACGCATGTGGGGTCAGGTATCCGCAGCTGACCCCTTGGCAACGTACGAGCATTCCTCACACGTGTCTCACTCATGTTGTCATGCCCATTGCACCATCAATGCTCCGTCACACACATTTCACCAATAAATGCTGATGATTTTTTCATTATTTGGTTTCATTATTTGGATATTTGACACTTTCAATCCTATGGCTTCTTGAATTGCTTGAGCGCCTGGCTAGCTTCTTGCGCCCAAGAGAAATCATCGTCGCTGCTTGATTCGCCCACTTTCCCATCATCATCACCGCCTTCATGGCTATGGTGGCCTGTTGGTGACTGAGGTACGCGCACATCATGGTGCCGCGGGTGCGAACGCGCTTCAGCATGCGCAACAGTACCCGCATCACTAAGGTTGGCGTTACGCATGTTTGAGGTGAGCTTCGAGTCTGCCAAGGTAGCAAACACCGCTAGTTCCGCTTGGGCCGCGTAGGTAGGCTGAATTGTTGGTTGGTCGGTTTGCAACAAGCGATTTGCAGACCGTGACACAACAGGGGCAGCATGGATTGCGCTGGTTGATTGGTGTTGCAACCGGCGCCACACACGGTGCTCCTGAACTAGCCCATGGACATTTTGAAGGACCTTGTCAACTTCATCGTCGTCCGACAAATCAGCACCTGCTTTGTCGCCAGGCTGTCTCACATGATGTACAGCATCTGCCAAGGTTAATCCTGCTGGAAGGAAAAGAGCACATGCACATACACACATGCAACACATGTTGGCCATCAACATGGATCTGCCGGCCCAACTGCAGTTGGGGAATGATCAACACGTCGCACCCGCAAGCAAGAAGACCTCGCTGACACAATTAGGATGGACATACGTAACTGTGCAAGGACAGTGCAGTGTTGCCCAATTGTCACCATCCGAGCAAACAAAGAGCAAGAAAGGCCATGTAGGCCAATCGCCTTGTGTTCCCGTATGTGCGTTCCACTATGAGCGAGCTCCTAGCAATGTTGCGTGAGGTTTGGTACTAAGATTTCATGCCACTGCAAGCCATGGACGCCTCACGAGGTGATCATAGTTCATATGCATGTACCGTTCACCCAACCACCATTCCCAACATCACACACGCCAAATAGGCACTACATACGAGTTCAGATGCACGCGATGGACCACGCACCAACAGTTGTTGCACGAAATTCCTTCATATTGCACGCCGAAGGCAGAAAGCGATGGTCCGGAGGTGGAGCAACTTGCACTTGGGTTTGGAGCTTGCCATACACCTTAATAGCCCCTGCACGATAACAACCCGCGCACATTGCATGGCATTGGTATGAAATCCGGAAGACGCTAACAAAGCCAATGCTTGGGCAGTTAGGCCCGCAGTGACTTCTTGGCAAACGTCACATACGATTTACCACACATGCATAGCTTGCTTGCATGCAGCTACTCCCTGTACGGCAGACACCAGTAGTGTGGTTGCAGCCTACAAGTCACAGTCCTGCCACCCTGACAAAATGAACAAGCCGCGTGCCCGACTTGCGAGGCATGCGGTCCCAACCAATGCACTCGTCACTCGTTGAGACGCATGCGTGCTGGCGCACGCAGATGCATAAACGGGCCATTCGCGCCTGGGTGATCCGGACGCGGGATGCAAATGGAAGCAGGCCCCAACGGGGCACATTGACAGCCGCTTCTTTTCTAGGCCGATCAAAACCGCCATGCAATGCCGTCATCATGCGATGTGCCCTGCATGGCAAGGTGTGCGCATAATTGCAGTGAATGGTCATGTGCGCGTGACAGCCTGTGCATGCTACGAGCATACACTCTACTGCCGCAATGCAAATTGCCATACACCCATATGGCCATGGCACGCGTACAAGTAGGTGTGCCCTAGACAATTTCCCGCTAGATTCCAGAGCACATACGTGTGCAGCAAGGGGCAGTGCACATGTGAAGGGGTTGGAGCTGTGTTGTACAAAATTGTGTGCTGTGAATTCTGATAGGATGGCCTCCAAGCCCATGCTTGCTGGTGTTCATGGCAACGGATGTGCGGCTATGCACGCTACCTGTTGGGCCAGCAGACTTGTCTTCGGGAGGCACAACGCTAAGGCCCATGCACTTGAGCCAAGCACCGAGCGTCGGACAGTCCTTTGGCGAGGCAGGTACACACACCAGCATCTGCATCACCATGCAGAAACATGAAACACAGCACGAAGCATGGGTACAACAGTGTTGTGTGCAAGATACGCAAGCGGTGCCATGGAACATGAAAAGCTAGACAGCACCCTCCCTGCATTTGGCTACTTTGGTATAATAGCACATTATGTCCGGTTGCTGAATCCCTCAAGCGTGATTTGTACCTGTACGCTGCGCTGAGTTCCCGTATGCTGTTGAGTGTGCAAGCAGGCTAACAAACTAGCAGCCCAGTTGCGCACCACGTCGCGCACCATGTGACGCACCATGTGACGCAAAGTTTGCGAGGCCTCATGCCCTCATGGCCCGTCAGAGGTCGATGCAAGTTGGACACAGACTAAACCAGGCCAAAGCTTGCATTTGTATAGTCAGGCCAATCCTGGACTTCCTTGTCAAGGGCGCATTACTGTATGGCCCCAAGCACACTGCAAATGCGTGTGGTGCCCACACCTACGCACACGCACATGCACACTGCACGGTCCCACGGAAATCACACTGCATGGCGTCACGGGCGCTCTTCCTGCCACACCGACAGTACGGCAACCTCACCGTACCGCTACACAGGCTGACAGGGTTGCTAATGGCGCCTGCTGCGAACGATGGACCTGCTGCAACATGCCTGGACCGACTGACTACACACCACTCACCTCCCATGCATCAGGTGGTGCGGGTCGTTTCCTCTTGCGTGCCACACCGCTGCGGCCTCCCCCCAGCTGAGACTCCTCCAGCTGCGCGCCGGCTGAGCCTGCAGCTTCCTGCGGCTGCGCCCCGCAATGCGCCAACCACGTGCTGAGCGGCATGCAGCGCTCACACAGCGCCGCCTGCTGGCAGACGGAGCAGTTGCACGCCACAGATGAGTCCTTGCAGTCAAGGGTTCCAGGCAGAGAGTTGCATGTCACTGCAAGCTTGGGGTACAAATCCATCAGCGGCCAGCTTGACGTAGCAACGGCAGCGTCTGACTGGCAGTCGCCTGCCTGGGGCCTGCTTAGTCTACGCCGCTTGCCACCCGCTGCATTGCTGCCACCCGCAGCATCAGGCGCAGGGCCTTTGCCAGTGGTGGCGGCGTTGATGCCGTTGGGGACCGCTGCTGCTGGCTCTGCTGGCACGTTCAGGAGGTGCACGCCATCCGTGTGTGCCTGGTCGTCTTGCTGCTGCTGCTGCTGGCAGCCGTTGTCGTGCTCGTGACGGTCCCACTCGTCATCAAAAGCTGCGGCCAACTCCAAATCCACATCGCCCTCGTCATGGTGCTCAGGAGCGTCCGGCGCCTCCATGCCGCGCTCATGCCGAGACACCACCTGCTGGGCGGTTGCAGCAGCATGGGGCACCGCCTGGAGTAAGCCACCGTTTACGGCCGAGACGTCGCCGCTCCCGCTGGCGTGGCTGCCTGTGAGGCGTGCTGCACCGCTGCTTGTCGCTGCGCCTCCCACAAGCCAATCGCTTAGCAGCTGCGGTGGCTGCTGCATGGTGGTCGTGAGGCCGGGGTTCGACGATGCGCTGCGGGGCGCTGCGGTGCGTGATGCGCGCTGCAGCAGCGCGTCGTGCCTGGTGAGCCACGCGTCAGCGACGTGCTGCTCCCTGAGCTGGCGCTGCTCCTCCATGGCCAGCACTGCACGCACGCCCTGCGCGCCCGACCTGTCCCTGTAGCCCTCTGTGTTGACCGCCTCGTGCTGCACCAGCAGCCCCGCGGCGCGTAGCTCGTCCCTGAGGCACAGGCAGGTGAGGGTGGGAGCACAGCACACACCACCATGCGTCTCAACACCTGTCATGCCAGCCCACCGTTGCGCAGTCAAGGGACGTAGTATGGAGGTACGGCTTACACGGCACTGCGACCGCGACCCGGAGAATGGTAAGGGGCGCGGTCAGCATCGCCCGCGCGTGGATGCTGCGGCACAGCGCACACTCCATGCCATCAGGTGTGAGGCATGCACACGCATGTGGAAACCACAAAGTGTGAACTGTACTGCCATGCCAAGCACACTCTTTGCCCGCCTGCCTGCCAGGTGGTGTTGACACAGCCAGCAGTCACCATCCGCATGCGCCAGTCCATCAGTCCATCAGCCCATCAGTCCTGTGATTCTCACCTGTGTGCCGGCTGTCGCCGCTCCAGAGGACCTCCCTCACCCCCAGCATCATCAACACCACCGGGTGCTCGACGGGACAACGACGCCACCACGTCATCCGGCAGCGGCTCAATGCCCGCCTGCCTGTCCTGCTCCTGTTGCCAGCGGCGCAGCTGCTGCTGCTCGCGCTTGCTTAGCTGCTTTGTCTGGTGCGTCATGAGTGCACGCATGACGCCTCTGAAGCCCTGCTTCACGAGCCGGGACAGGTCGTCTGAGAAGCTCCCACTGAACAACACCTCCAACGGCGGCTTGTGCGGCTGCTGCTGCTGCTGGCTTGGCAGGGTGGCCTGTGCAGACGCCGATGCCGCCTGTTGTGATGGTGGCGATGGTGCTCCTCCTTCGCTGCCGCTTTTGCCACGTGCGGCCGTCCCGCGCCCCCCCAATGGCTTTCTCCCGCGTGTGCTCGCGCTCGCTCCCCCACGCTTGCGCTTCCCGCCTTTCGGCGCCTGGTCATCCCCTTCTGTCTCGGCTGCTGCCGCTGGCTTTGCTAGTGCGGCGGTGCCCTCCGCTGGCACCTCAGCCGAGGCGGACGCCTGCACGCGCGCCGCTGCATCAGCACTTCCCTCCTCCTCGAACACACGCCGGCGCAGCTGGTCGTAGCGCTGGCACAGCTCTGCCAGCTCCGGGTCCTGCACACGGTTCAGGCCCATGCGCAGGTGCACCAGCGCGGAGCGCAGGCCCTCATCCTCCATCAGCACACTCCGCAGGTTGCCAGAGCGCGCCAGCACCTTATGTGCGCCGCCGATGCCCCCAGGCGGCCGCCGGCCCTGCCAGCCGGGCTGGGCGCTGCCGGCGAAGCCGACATGCTGCCCCGTCAGCTGCCGGGCCTTGTACAGGGCGGTGGCTACGGAGACGCGCTTGGCGTCGCCTGCAGCTTCCACCTCTGCAGCGATGACGCCGTCCTTGGGCGGCCAGGTGCCGTGCTTGGGCCGCCGCAACGCGCCGACCACCAGCGCCTGCTGCTGCCACAGTGCCTGCAAGACGACGAACAAAGGTTCTGTTGGGGCAAATCACGGACATCACGGCCTCGCATCCCAGTATTCCAAGGCGGGTGCATGGCATCCAAAGTGGTAGGAGGTCCCACGCGTGCACGACATGGGACAGCGCTCTTGGCCAGCATTGCCCCAGCTTCAAGATGGGATTGGCAGGAGACACGGACTGCTTGCGCCTCCCATGGGGTAGTGCCGCTAATCCGCTACGCAGGAACACGCGCACAAATGCGCATGCCGATCATGCAAATGCGACCAAGGATGGACGTTCAGCCCACCGAGCACTACCTTCTAGCCACTCACGTTGAGCGCTGCAATGGGGTCGGGCAGGTTGAACAGCGCCAGCACCGGCACCAGCGCGCTCATCACGCGCAGCTCCTCCACGTGCACGTACGCGCGCACGCGCGGCCGGCCCGCCGCCGCCGCCAGCTGCGTCTGGTACAGGCAGTACAGCGCCAGAAGCGCGCCCACCTGAGCAACCAGCGACACTTCTTTTGGCACCAGCGCCCGCAAGGCCTCGACAGGATCAGTCCGCGGGGCGCTGGGGCACGCTGCAGCTGCGGCGGCGGCTACCGCTGGTGGCGGCTGAGAGCGCCGAGCAGCGGCTGCAGACGCAGCGGCAGCAGGTTCACTTGGCGAGGGGCCGCGAGTGGATGCCACAGCTGGTGCGGGAGGGGGTTGAGGAGTGTCCTGGCGCATGTATGGCTGTGGCGATGGTGCAGCTTGTCCAGGAGGTTGCTGCTGCTGCAGCTGTTGATGTCCCTGCTGCGCCCTGGTCATAGCATGCATATGCGTGTGTGGTGCCTGCTGACCACCACTGGCTGCTAGCGGTGGGATTGGGGGTGGCAAGGCAGGGGTGTCTGGCCTGGACATGGGTGCAGCAGCCGCAGGTGCAGGCGCAGCGATGGCCAACATGCCGTTTTGGGCAGGCGCAGCGACCGTCCCAAAGATCGGACAGGCAGATGAAGCAGCCACCACAGGAGCTTGCTGGGAAGCGCTGTCAGGTCTTTGCGCAGGCAAGAACGCATCCCACTGCACTACTGCCGGCTGCTGCTGTGGCGGCGCAGGTGCTGGCGGGAGGCCGGGGTGCGGCCCGGGTGGCCTGACCTGCCACGCTGCGTCTGGCAGGAAGGGCGGCTGGCGTGGCAGGTGCCTCAGCGGGCTACTCACTGCTGCCAACGGCCTTGGCAGCAGTGAATGCACATCGCCAGGCTCCGCCTGCTGCCCAAAGCTCGGCGCTCCGCCACTGAACTCAAGTCCAGCCATGCCATAGGACGCACCGCCCGTGCCAGCATGTGCTAGAGCATTAGCAGCAGCGGCGGAAGAGGAGGTGGCCAAGAGGTTACTGAGACCCAAATCGCTGTGGATGATGCCGCACGCTGGGAGTGATGATGGCTCAGCACTGCCGACGTTGACCGCAGGGTCCGGCATGCATCCTGCTGGGCCATCCTTGATGGGTCCTAGTTCAATGCCGCCGGTGCCGCCAGTTGGCCCTGCTACCCCTGGTGCAGCGGCGCCTGAAACAACTGCACCAAGAGCAGCTCCTGGGTCAAACGCATCGTAGTCATCGTAATCGTCAAAGGCGTTGTTGGCGCCTTGCGGTGCGCCTGGCCAAGCGCTGCTGTGCTGCACCGGGTGCATCGTCGAGGCCTGGAACCCGCTAGGCACCAGCGCTGCTGGGTGGGGAAGCGGCGGCGGCGCTGTGCCCTCGCCGCCCAGCTGTTGACTGTAAGGGCCATGCTGCATGCCGGATGGTGGATACGAGAAGCCTTGCGGACCTACCGTGCTCAGCACTCCAGCTGCAGCTTGGTCCCATGCTGTGTTGGGCAGCTGATGGGCCCCCCCAGCAGCGTCGCCCATGCTGAACCCCGCAGCGCCTGGGATCCCCGGAACAGGCAGCGCCTCCTGCGTGTACGTGTGAGGGTGGTGGTGAGGGAGATTCCCGTTGCTGTCGACAGGCGACATGAGCCAGGGCAGCGCAGCATGCGGGTCCACCTGCCAGGGCTGATGCGGCCCACCGGCCGCCTGCTGCTCATTGGCGGGACCGGGGGGTGGGAGCTGCTGCAGGTGAGGCTGCTGATGTGGGTCAGACGGTGGATGCAAGGACGCAGTATGGTGGTGGTGGTGATGGTGCTGGTGGTGGTGAGGCAGGTGCTGCTCGCGGCCGGGTGAGGCGCCCATCAGGTCGCACACATACTCGTCCATATCGTCCAGGAAGTTGTATGTGTCGTCATCGGCGTCGTCTGGCAGCGTGTCCAGCAGCTCCAGCTCCACCGCATCCAACAGGCTGCCGCCGCCAAGCACCGACCCGATAGAGGCGCCCGCCGCGTCCAACACACCAGGCGGCTGCGGGTGCACCTGCTGCAGCTCAGCAGCGTCCGGGAAGTCCTTCACCTGCCCGTCAACCACGCCGGGAGCAGCTGTCGCAAAGGCTGCGTCAGGGCCCTGCGCTGCAGCGTGTGCGCTTGCATGGTCCTGACCGGTGGCCTGCTCCTGCGCAGGCAGCGCTGACTCGCGCTTCAGGCGGCGCTGCTGCTCCAGCTGCCTTCGTCGCTCGTTGCGCTGGCGGCGGCGCTCGTTGTGCGCCTGCGTGGCGCGGTCGTTCTGGCCGGCCACCAGCTGCTCCTGCGCCTGGTGGCGCTGCGCCGCCAGCGCCCTCAGCAGCTCGGCCTCCTCGGTGGGCGACTTGTCGGTGAGGAAGGGGCTGGGCGTGTCCAGGCGCCGCAGGCAGGTGTTGTACAGCAGCTGCAGGTAGTCGTGACCAGGCAGGCCCGCTGGCACCACCTGTGGATGCACAAATGCGACGCGAGCGTTGTGAACTGCAGTGACAAATGCAGTGATCAATGATAACTGAAGTAGCGAACTCCATGCTGTGTCAGGTGCTCATCATGCCTCTCATGCAGACTGTTTGCTTGCAGGATGCTGGCGTGGATGCTGTATCAGCGAAGGCCCTACATGTGCAAGCATGCTGAGGCCCAGCGCGCAAAGCGCAGCACGCAACAGCTTGCCTGGTGTATGTAGCTGAACTCCTTGTCGCTCCAGCACTTCTTAAACGTCTGAAGTGTTGGTGATGCACCATCTTGCACCTGCGCAGGGGTACACAGCAAGCAAACCCCTTCAGACCTGTGCTAAGAGACAGCCCACGATCGGTGCCCGTGCTGTGCCCGAGCAGTGACCAGACAAGGACAAAGCAGCAACATTGCGGGTTGCTGCAGCATAGAATATCTATGAGCAATCAATCAAAAGCCTTAGGCTTTTACTCACTCTCAGAACAAACTCATCAATTAGCAGGTGCACATCCGCTTCAAACGGCAGCAGTCCAAGCCGGCGTATCGCAGCGTCCACGTCATGCAACCTCCGCACTTGCACTGCCATAGCGCATCCGGCTAGGGACCTTCAATCCAGCAAACAGCCCCGTGACCTTGCATCAAGTTTAACTGTGAAGCGCTCTGCAGGTTGCGTTAGCGCCGAGGAAAGACGACCGCGAACGCAAGCCGCATGCCTGTGCCTGTGACAGCTGTTGCTATGATATACGTTGGTTGCAGATACCCTGGCACAGGCACACGCGCAGCAACGCAGGGGAAAGCAACTAGGTGTGGCACGGAGACGGTGGGTTTGGCCTGAACTGTAGCTGACCAAGGCTTTGACTGCTGGCGTGAAGCTGGGTCAGGTAAATGTTGGGTACAGAACAATCTCTTCACATATGCCAAGAGGGAAATCGCTACTGGAAGCCCGTCTCACAAACGCCCAATTTCCATACGTCTGCCATGCGCGTCGCATCCAACCAGAATCCTGGATAGCAGCCAACTCCTCTCAAACTGCGATAAACTGATGAAGCAAACCCGATATGTATGTCCTTTATCCTTGTGTGTAACTACTGTACCGTCAGCCTGACCAGTTCCGAACAGTCAACCTGCATGCACCGCTCACACCGCCAAGCTCAACGCACGCCCACAACCACTGAAGGTTTTGCACACACTTTGAGTTGGCGTTCTGCCAGTGTGGTCTGAACTCTTGCACCACCGTGCTTTGACCCTCAAAGTCCGTGTTTGTTGGGTTCCCTGCCTCATTGGTACGAGGCCGGGACCCTCAGGCATGACGACGCTGGATGACTTGCCAGATGAACTTCTTTGTCTTATGTTCAGTGCTCTGGCGGAGATAGGGCCTTGCTGGGACGAGGAAGACCCCTGGTGAGAGAATTGACGTGCGCGCTGCTTGAAGCACCTGCCCTGGAAACCCTGTGTGCGCTGGCGTTGTTGTCCCCTGGTTATCTGCACCTGGTCTCAATGTTTCGCTTCCCTTGCGGGTCTGAGCTCTCGCAGGTACTTGAAGACACTGCCCTTTCGCACGCTGGAGACACTTGCTGAACCACACCCGCGTCTGCGCTCATACCCGTTCCTGGGTCAGGTGTGCAAGAAGTGGCTTAACGTCCTGAGGACCCCAGTGGCACAGGTACGTGTGCCTGAACTGTGCATGCAGAAGCGTGTGTGTTGCCCACATGCACTCGATGACAGTAACTGTCAAACCAGACTCTGGCAACCTGAAGCTGTCAAGTTGAGCACCCATGTTCCTGTTGCTTTTACGAATATTAGGATGTCTCCCTTACTGGTCAGGCATGTGGCTCCTGCAGCCGGTCCGTGGCGTGTATGTGTGCGTGCATGCCAGCGCTGTGTACTGTGAAGCTGCGCCTCGGTGCTGGCAGCAGCAAGACCTCAGCTTGTCCTGACAATGTGACTTGTGCTTGCTTTGCCTGCTTATGACCACCAAACAGTCCTTGATATGGAAATCGCTGGTAATCGACTTTGGCCACGAGTTGGTCACGTCAGTCCACACCCCGCTCAAGTGGTCCAACCAGCGGCCTCCTGCAGGAGCCTTTGAGTCAGCTTGGTCCGAGACGACCCTGTCTGCCACCAAGGTGAGGCGAGCGGCTTTGTTACCCCTTGCAACTGTGAAAGCGCACGCCTGTGTGTGTTCCGGAGCTGGGTGCACGGTCAGGTGCACGGTCACATGGAGGAAATACCCTAGTTGTTTCGGGAGCCAACGATGTAGCGTGCACCTTTTGCAAACTACTTTTGGCTGTTTCTGCTCCCAGGTGGTGAACTTCATCAGGGATCGAGCGCACATCATACAGGCGCTGGCCCTCTGCAACAGCGAGGGCTTCTGGGCTGACGATGGCGACTACCTTAGCATAAACCACAAGCATGGCTTCACGGTAAGCGAACTCGACGTGTCAGTGCAGGCTGAGTGTTTTGCCTTGCACTGTACGCGTTCAGCACGTTCACCACAAGCAACACTGCCAGCAAGCAGCAGTACCAGTTTGCGCCTGAGAACACCTGACCAGATTTCTTTACCATCAAACAGCAATGCACATGCAGCACTCGCACCGTTGTGTGGCCGCATGCTTGCAATGCCTGGTGCTTAAATCGGCGCACCGTGGTGCGCATCTGAGGCATTCACATGTGTTGATGCATACCCATTTAACTACAAAGCGCATAACTCCATCCTTGCCCCGCCGCATTCCCATCCCACGAGCCACGAAGCCCACAACCCATTCGCCCTGTACCAGCTCCGCGTCTCGCCTCATCTCCTGCCTGCCTTTGCTTGGCGCCAGCTATGTGAGCTTGCTGTGGTGGCATGATGCGGCGCCACTAAAGAGTTTCAACAGCCAGAATGTAATGGACATGCACCACTGCATTGAGCAACGTCCTGAGCGTCGCTCCTTTGCTGACATCTTGCATGCTTCTTATCTGCTGCTGTTGGCTGCGCCATGCGCCTGTTCACGCGCGTGCGCACATGCGACAGAGCTGCCACCTGGGGCTCGTGCTGGGCATGCTGCGCGAGAACCTCACCGAGCTGCGCATCGTCAACTGCAACGACATCGCGGGCGCAGACATGGGCCTGTGGAGCGTTGCGCCGCAGCTCGCCAGCTTGCGCGTGCTCGTTGTGGAGAACATCAAGTGCCGCCTGCCCTCCCAGCAGTTGCAAGAACTGGGGTCGCTCACAAAGCTGGAGGTGCTGGCGATCAACGGCGAGGAGCAGCCGACGCAGTGGGTGGTCGGCACTGAAACCATCCCGAGCACGTGGTCTCGCCTCACGCGGCTGCACACGCTCGAGCTGCGGGGGCACCAGATGCTGGATGGGCTGCCGCCGTGGCTGAAGGACCTCGCAGCGCTGCGCAAGCTGGACCTCAGCAGCGACACCGCCATCAGCCTCGCCGCGGTGCCGCAGCTCACGCAGCTGCACACGCTGGTGCTGCAGGTGAGGCGCCGCACGCATGCGCCATTCGCGGCATGGCGTGGTTGCGGCTGGGCTCAGCAATGGATGGACGGAAACGACATTGTGGGCCGAATGGGGTCGCTAAACTGTTGTATATAACCACCAATGACAACGTTGAGAGAACGGCACGGCAGAGGAACTGCTGAGCTGTTGCCTGTATATGCGAACAGTCAGCCGGACTTCATGTGCACAAAGCTCATGTTGCTGGACCTTGTTGTCACACGAGACGAGGGTGTGTGAGAGTAGAATCCGAGGGTAGAAACCTTGCTCTCACGCGTTGCGTGCTGGTGCGCCTCTTGCGCCTTCCTCCCGCAGCGGCTGGACATGGCCCAGGAGCGACCGGCAGGGCCCGCCCCGCCGCCTGACGCGGACGGCGCCGACACGGGCGCCAAGCGCACGCTGCCCTGCCTGGACGCGCTGGGCAAGAACCTCACGGCGCTGTCGCTGTCACACAACCGCTTCACGCGGCTGCCGGACTGCCTGGCCAAGCTGACGGGGCTCATGTACCTGGACATGAGAGGTAGGCAGCAGGCAGCAGGCAGCTGGCAGCCGGCATAACCCCAGCAGGGGGAACGAACGGCCAGCGCCATTTATGGCATCTCATAAACGACATTCTACCGTATGCGTGCTGGGTAGTGGCACCGCCTGTGGTTGCATAGAATGAGCCTGGACGCAGGACAGCATGCACACACCTGGTCAGCACTTACGTGCGCTTGGGGTGCGGCGATGCGCATTCCCATCGCTCCAGTTCCTACGCATGGAATTCACAATAGGTGCAAATCCCACGCGCGTGCAACCATGTTCTAGCCTTCCAGCATCTGCACGTCAACTGGGTGACTAGGGCGGTGCGCCTGGTTACCCAGTTGGCTGCTCTGCATGACACTGAACGTGCTGTGTTGACGCTGCTGCCTGTGCTGCCCGCCACCTGTTGTGGTGTGATGTTTGTGATGTGGACACGCCGCAACACAGAGAACAAGGAGCTGCAGGTCGACGCGCCGCTGTCCCACATCGCCACCATGCCGCACCTGCGCGTGATGGACTTCCGCGGGATCCACATCGACAAGACATCCAACTACTGTGAGCATGAGGGATAGATAGCACGTGACCATGTGCTGCGTGTGGCATGCGGGTCTGCTCACAGTGGATCCGTGGGAGTGTCGGTGCGGGTGCAGTGACCTGCGTTACGGTAATCCTCACCAGGCGGCGGCCGGTGAGCTGAGAACTGTAGGCCTCAGGGGGACATGCCCATGTCCCGCCAAGGCTGCCGGCATGGCAGCGAAGCGCGGCGTGTGTATCGCTGACGACCGCTATGCCGCCTTTGGTTTGCTGCCTGCTGCCGCGCCACAGGGAGCAACGCCAAGTGCGAGACGATGAAGCACATAGCGCGGCTGGCGAAACTGATGAAGCGGCGGCCGTACCTGCACAAGGTGCTGTTCGATGTGGAGGGCTGACGCGGGCGATCACCCGCAGCCAGGCCCACGCGCCCGTTGAGCCTGCGGCCTTGCCTGGCAAGCGCCCGCCGCACATGCGCATGCATCGGTTGGCAGCAGTATGCCTGCCGCGTCACTTCAGCATGCCGTCGGCACCTGCGTAGTCTGGGCACACATGGTCTCCTTCCGCACACAGCAGCACCACAACATACCCGTCTCAAGCGTTGCACATGCACCATGTGCAGTCGTGGCCACAGTCCGCCGCCAGGTGCGCACACCCACTCTCACCCAGTTGTCGGGTGTGTGTCAGCGCCACATTCCCACCCCCCCGCCTGCACAGCCCCCGGTGTTGAGTGATCCGGACAATTACGTATTGCATGGCAAGCGTTTTACGTCTGTCTGACGTTTAGCGCCCGGGGATGGTCCGTTCGCATGCATACCGTATGTACGCAATGTACTTTTGCCATCACTGGGGCTGCACAAGCACCGCCACTCCTGCAGAGATGCGGCCCACACAATGTTTCGTCTCCTACCGCCGCCCTTGTTCATAAAGCGGTTGAGATACTGGGTGTTCCGTTTGCATTCCACCCTCACCGTCTGCCTCCTGGTACGCTACCACCTGCGTCTGCGCCCTGAGCTGCTCAGGGTGCTGAAACGTGCCGATTGTTGGCCGTTCCCCCTAGAATGCTGCAGATACAGTGCACTCACAGGATGTTTCCACTCTGCTTGCACCGAGTCTTCCACAGTCGAGAACCGTACTCCCAGTAGCATTTGGCGTTTCCATTTGTTTAGGGCCAGCTCGAATGTGGCCTCTAAGCTGCGCATGCACGCATCTCGACCTGCACATGCATATGTACTGGACTACTGGGTGCACCGTACGCCCTCACACCTTGCAGCGCAGCAATGCACTGCTGACCGCAACCTTGCTGCAAACGGGCTGAATTGCACCATCGCGCCATCACCCCAGGGCATGCGACGGCTTCTTGGATCTGGGTTCCGTTGCAATTGCCCAACTGGAGGTAGACGTTGCTGTTGTATGCAGCATATACTGGTATCGGCAAATGCTCGCTGGGAGCATTTGCCAGTGACATATTGATGTCTGTGCACGGCATGACTCCGTAAACGGGCCTAAGGTGTTTGTGCTGTCCCGGGCATTTACCATTTCAATGCACAGTATTAGCTTACAGAGACCGGACAGTCGCACCAGTACTGTTGCATCACCTGGGATTCTGCCCAAAGGTTTGGGATACATGCTTGGACCATCACTGAAGACACCTCACATGTGTATTGCATGTTACATATTTGCATGTTACATACCTTGCACGCATGTTCGCACGCATGTTCTGTGAGTTGCCACACAGTGCTCTTGTTTATACTGTAGTGCTGGACTGCTGGCATGCAAGCAGCACAGAGTGTAACGCTCTGATCCAGCTTGTCGTATTTCGTGGCCCCTCGTCAGCATTTGGTTGCTGTCGTATGAGGCACTGACGACCTTGGAGCCAGAAGCAAGAAGCAAGAAGCAAGATCTTGAGCAGGGAAGGCGGGAGAAGTCAGAAGGCGGTCCACATGATGGACGCTGCCTTTGTGGTCAGGCATGTAAGTGACGCTTTATTAGGGACTGCCAGAGGATTGTGTTCAGAGTTCAGACTGTGTTCAGCATCTTCGTTCAGAAATCACTAGCTGCGGTATGCACAACAGCACTGCATGCCTCGCACTCACACCCCGCTGGTGAGATTGCAGACAGGCACAACGCCCGCGTCTGCTGACATGCGTAGCTGACATGTGCATATGTGCAGCATGCAGCGCTGCTGAGTGCTGACTCATCGCGCCATCAGCACCACCACCATCACATATGGCTACCGGGCCAGCGCATTGCGCTGCGCAAGCTCCTCGTCGATGTCCACGCAGTGCTTGAGCTGCTCCTGCGCGTGCGCGATCTTGTCCGCCACTGCCCAGTACTCGTTGACCAGCTCCTCAAAGGGCTGCCCCAGGCTGGTGTAGCTGTGCAGCAGCTGGCGAGACTGTGAGGCACATCCACGCACGTGCACACAGCGGCTGTGTTACGTGTGAAGGACGCGAGGGTCGCCGCTCAAGACACAACAGCACATGCAGGACAGCACTGCACAGCACCGCACAGCACCGCACGGAATGTGCGCCGGGTCCCCTCAGGTGTTGTTGCTGGGACGCAAGGGGTACTTGTATGCCACAGCCGGGTATGCACGCACTATGGACACACTGGCCCGTATACACGTGCTGCAAAGACATGCAGGGCAGTTCAGCACCACATACAATGGTGTGGGCGTAGCATGGCCATGGGCCATCACTGGCCAGTTACCATGTGCTGGCGACAAGCGCATGCTGACGCACACATGCGGTGCACGACGCCAGCCCTCAACGTCCATGCATATATATGGCTGACATGGACGATCGGTATCACGCAACCCTGCATGACTCTGTTGCGCCATACTGAGCACTTGTGGCCCTCTAGCACTCTGGTGAATCTCTGCTGGTGTCCCAGTCCTCATCTGGGGGAAGCATGGGCCATTCGGCTGACACGATCCCGATGCAACACAAGCACAAAACGTGCACACACACCACACGTGCACACGCGCAGCGCAGGCGAGCGCACCTCGGTGATCTTGGCCTGCAGCGCTCTGCCGTTAGCGCATATCTCGCTGTAGATGGTGTTGAGTGCGGCCACGACGTCGGCCTTGTAGGTGACGGTGCGCAGGTAGAGCTCCACGGCCGCCACCTTGCGCATGGTGGCCTTGGAGCTGTGGTACACCTCCTCACATACAGCCTGCACACAACGCGCACCACATACCACACAGGTGCAGGCGTTGCCACTTGCTCTACTACAAAGGTTTGTCACCTTACTGGCAAGGTTGCGCTCAGCACGCGCACCACACATTACGCCATGCGTTCAGCCAGGCCAGGGGGGACCACACGCCACACAGGTGCAGGCACACGCACGTGCACATTTGGCAAGCCCTGCTGTGGCAGGTGCCGGACCTACTGAACCATAGCGCGGAGTGTGAGGTGCAGAGCGGGGTTCAAGAGTGGACAAGACGGGGCAGGAAAGTGCAACGGTGGTGAGCCTGGGTTCAGCGCTGCAGCCTCAATGCCTTATAAGGTGGGCATGTGCCAAATGTGTTGTGTGCTTGTGCATGTGTCTACGCATGACCATACTAGCGAGGACCGTCTTGCCACTGTGGGTGCACCCCCAAAATGCATGCATACCCCCAAAATGCATGCATGCACCCAAGCTCATAATATGCCGTTCTCCACTGGCGCTGATGCTGCTGCATTGATGTCATACAAGAGGGGAGCGGACAAGGCTTAACACAATTCAACATACCTGGTCGATTTTGGGCTGCACGTCAAGCATAGCCGTCTGCAGGAAATCCAACAGCTCCAACTGCAAAGCAGCCATGCGTGCTGCCTTGCTGGCGTAGATGTGGATGATTTCGCTGTAGTGCTCCTCGATTTTCGCCCGCAACGCTATGCACTCCTGCTTTGCGGCGCCCACATCGTCTGTGCATGTTTGGCACACCATACGCGATGCCATGCACAGGCCCTGGTGTCAGTGAGTGCTGCCAACTTGTCACGCAAGATCAGCGGTTCCGCGCGGATTCCGAGCTCTGTACTGTTAGTCACGGTGCACTCGCCCCAGCCTTGGTGGAGGACTGCCTGGTTTGGAGCAGAGTGACAGGATTCGTTCCGTACAGTGGCAGGTGTACGGTTTCACAGCACCCTGTTCTGATGTTTACTCAGGACGATGAAAGCCAGTTTGTCGCTCACCAAGCACCGCAGGTAGTGTCGGAAGAGGGTCGTGTTGTGTCTGCAAGGGTGGTGGTGTTGCTCAGACGACAGAGCGGAGCCAATTAACGGTAAGAGTGTGTACAGAGGACGCCAAAGGCCAGTGAGCGTTCATACACATACCTTGTTCAGTTTATTGTTTTGAAGCACCTTAAAACACTGTCGACTGAGGTCTGCCTCGAGGTACCTGGCAAGGCAAGGCAAAGCCTGTTAGCTCTGTTAAATGGTTGGATGTTGCCTAACGCGTCACCCGCAAACAGACAGGACATACACCAAACAAAGAGCTCACTTTGTTCGGCTTATGTGGAGTCTTCCCTCCGCCTTGTGCGCACTGTCCACTGTGCCGGTGGCATATGAGCAGGCTGTTAGGTCGAAAGGCGCCAGTCACTGCGCTGTGCGCAAAGCAAGACAGGAAACCTGCTTACCTGCTTCTTGCCTCGCCTTTGCCAATATTGACGCCATGCTTGAGCGTCCGCACTGATTTGAAAACAAAAGAGCCCCAAGCCACGACAGCTGCAGACGTCCTTCAAACTCTGAACCGTGAGGGAACGTCCGGCACGTGTAAGTTTAAATTAAACGTTCCTGCAGCACTGCTGACTCCATCACAGCGGTTCCGAACCCAACACCGCAAACCGCTAACTACAACAAAGGGAAGTGCGCGCAGTAGCACTGATGGCGGTCCGGTTCACACGCAACAGAACACACAGCAATTTTACGTTGAAAATGTCTGCCGGCAGAACAGATATCCCGATGCCAGCTGCCTGGTCGTGAAGGCCAGTGCGGTACACAGGGAATGCCAGACCAGTGGAGACTGTGCCTTGGATGCATGGGAGCAAGGCCACTGTGCACAGCAGCGAAATAACAGCCTACTTCAATACTCGCACTGCCGTGAGTTTAAGGGTTGTCAAGGACGGATCCTGCCACGAGCAGGCGCAGGTCCCCTTGGCGGCACGGTGGCCCACCGGTTACCTTGACGCCCAGCTATCATCCTTTCCAGCACCTCGCTGGCTACTTCCACCAACCTACCATGTCAGGCCGTTACTGGGCGCTGAGCAAGTCTCATGCTGACCAAGTGCATCTAGTTGCGCTCGGCTTCGAAACCCGCTCAGCATCCAGGGTTTCGGCCAGCACTGACAGTGGTCGCACACATGAACAGGAAAATTAAATTAAGCCCAAAATCACAAACATACAAACAACGAACCTCCTAGACCAGGAGCAAGCAGTTACTGCGTTGCCTAGGCCTTGCCCGGACAAAATGGCTCCACAGCGGGCCACAACGCTCGCGATTGCGCTGGCTGCAGTCGCAGTGCTGCTGGCCCTGACAGCTAGCGCAGCTCCCTCTGGACGGCTTCAGGAGAAGGAAATTCACTGGGGATCGGACGTGCTGCAAGTGCCGCTCGTGGACCCCCCAAAACGCATTGCGGGCCTCTTCAAGCTGAACCGTACTCACGATGCTCACATGTTTTATTTCTTCTTTGAGTCCCGACACGAGCCGTCTTCGGACCCAGGTGTGTGAGAGGGGAACAGCCCTACAGCAGACGTCCATGTGTGGCATGCGTGGCCTTGCACGTGCCTGCTCACGGATCCGAATGCACGTCACCCTGTCAAGACCAGCCTGCCGTTTGCATAGCCTGTCCTTTGATACTACCTTCAGTACACCTTTGACCTCCTTAGTCCTGCTGGTTTTGTTGCGTACACTCACACATGCGCCTTTCAACTGACGCTGCGTGCCCGTGTGTTTCTGCCTCACGCCCTGTGGACACCCTGGCGAACTCTGCTGAATGCAGTGGTACTATGGATGACAGGTAAGCGGGTGTGACGTGGGAGTCACGCAGTCGCGTTTGTGCTATTGACAACTGGAAGCGTACGGGTGGCCTGCACACCCGCAAGTTTCCAAGCGCACGTCGGATACAGCCATGAGCTCACAGGGATGTCAGTCTGTTAAACACGTTCTTTTGGTGTTTTCCACACATACAGGCGGCCCTGGGTGTTCGTCTGAGCTGGCGGTCTTCGCAGGTAAGACCCTTCCAGCCAAGCTACCCGTAGAGCCGGTGCTCAAGCTGTGCCCAGACGCGTTTTGTTTGATCTTACATATGTTACTGTGTTTCAATTACAGAGAACGGACCCTACACGCTAAACAAGAATTTGAGCCTCACCGAAACCGCAGCTGGCTGGTACGACTAGTCGGAGGCGCGCTGCTGTCCTAGTGTTTGACTTCCGAAACTTGATACGTTTATTGTCAAAAGTAACGTTGCGTGAAGTCCTTGGCTGTGTTGTGGCTTTCTACCGGTTGGCTACCAGTTAGGGCTTCCTTTGTTGAATGCCTCGGTAATATTCGGTACTCCTGCCTGCTTGCCGCTTGTTTGTCTAAAACAGGGACGTGTACCACAATATGATTTTCGTCGACCAGCCCATCAACACTGGTTTCAGCTACAGCAGTGTAAGCGAGACCACTCAGCACGTCAATGCGTGGCGATCTGTGCTGCTGCCGCGCTACAGTAGCTTGTGCGTTGCGATTGCTTGCCGCTTCCTTGGGCTTGTAACCTGGCGGCAACATTTGGGGAGGGGGCAACCTGTGCACTTGGACATTAGCCTCCTGCAGTACCTGTCTGGCAAGGCGCACACGCGTTCTAGAGCCGAACAAATGTGCAAATGGATGCAAACAACTGAAAGTGCATGGCTTACTTTTGCAGTAGCACGCTTGTTGGCCGCGCAAGCAGTCCAGCACCCTGCTACCTGTATCTACAGCCGTGTGCACCAACCGCAGCGCCTGCGGCACACACACACACGCTCACCTCTGCTGCTGGCCCTCGCTGACGCTGTCAACCATGCACCACCCCGCACGCAGGATGGCAGGGACCGCGTGACGAGCGAGCGCATTGTAGCGGATGACATGCTGGACTTCCTGTGGCAGTTCTTTGAGGGTGCGCGAGCGTTGCATCTGTTGCCGCCCGTCCTCACCACCAGCTGTTGACTTATTGGGGCGGGCATAATGCCAGGGTCGCGAATCACAGCAGTGCGAGGGCCATGACGGCTTCAGCCTGCAGCATGGATAGCGTTGTGCCTTGCATCGACCGCATAGCACATAGTGCAGCCACGTTTTCGCCTTAGAGGGGTGTGTGCGCAGCCAGGAAAGCGCATGCGTACGTGCGCAGGGCTGGGCAAAGCGCTTTCCGCCCGTCATATGCTGGTGCTGAGACCACATGACTGCGTTGCCTACATGCCGGTCTTGTGGGTCAAAGATATGCACCATTTGTAGTCGTTACGTGTTGTTCATGCTACGCTTGCTGGATTCGTCTACAGCCCACCCTGAGTTTGCGGGCAACGCCTTCTACGTGACTGGTGAGAGCTATGCGGGGCATTACGTGCCGGCAGTGGCCAACCGCGTCTACCGCGCCCGCGAGCTGGGCCATGGACCGCCCATCAACATTCAGGTGCGTGGCTACTGATGGAGTGGGTAGATGGGCGGTGGCGGAATGGCGCTTGAGCTTCGTACTATGATGACCGAATACACTTGAGCACCCCACACACGAATGCTACTGGCACACACCTTGGCCACCACAGCGCCCAACCCGGTCCTAAACTGGATGCTGGCCAGCCAAGTAGCATTGAGGGTTAGGGTTGGGTTTGGAGGTGCCTAACCCCGCCCAACTTATGTAAATTACCCCTTGGGGGTGGTGACTCACGGTGGTGACTGGCTTGCCAGTTCAGCGGCTGCCAGGCGTGGGCTGTCCAGAGCAGGGCGCTACGAGTCGTGTTTTTGTTTTGAGGAACTCATTCCTTTTCTGGAATGGGAAGGGGGAAAGAGGTGCCGGGAGGGAGGAATGAAGGCACCTGCGCCGCAGGCCCATTCCGTTGGGCCAGCAGAGGAAAGGCGCATGCAGCCGCAAGCCGGATGAGACGCCGCACTGCCTGTCAGGCCGCTCTAACAACACTGACCCCGTTCATCCACTTGGCCATTATACGGTATTACGGTTATCAATAAGCAACTGTGTGGCAAGCACTTCTACTAGCGCCTAGGTTCTACCGGCCCGCAGGGGCAACAAATCCAAAGGCCCGATCTACAACCTGTGCATCGGCATGCTCGTCCAGCGGCTCTATAACCTTAATACTTTCCCTTTCCACAAAGCCCCACAGTAGTGGCACAAAGGTGTTGGAACCTCGTGTGCGGTGTCGGGGGGTCCGGAGGGCGGAGCCCCCCGGCCCGCCGGGCGAGAGGAATGAGACGAATCATCATTCATGGCCAGTTATTCCAGGAATGTAATAAAGTCAGGAAAGGTCCAAAACCTAAACAAAAACACTGCTACGAGCATCAGGCACAGATGGATGGATGGCCTGACGCTGGTCGTGCGTGGAGCAGTCATTCTGCGAGGCAGTCGTGATCAGCCGCAAGGACAGCATGCTCCCACATACATCCTCACCCCCACCCCACCCCGCGCCCGTCCTAAA
Source organism: Chlamydomonas asymmetrica (assembly GCA_001662385.1). Lineage (NCBI taxonomy): Eukaryota > Viridiplantae > Chlorophyta > Chlorophyceae > Chlamydomonadales > Chlamydomonadaceae > Chlamydomonas > Chlamydomonas asymmetrica. The sequence continues at coordinate 26,278 of BDDA01000038.1, forward strand.
TGCTCAACCAGTTGCAGCACTAGCAGCATTTGCGTGCAGCATCCGCTCACCCCCAGGCGGTGTGTGCGGTGCGTGCTTGCAGGGCCTGGCCATCGGCAACGGCATGACGGTGCCGTCCACCCAGTTCGGTGCGTACGCCGACTTTGCGCTTGACAACGCGCTGATCAGCCAGCGCCTGCACGACAGCATCCAGTGGTGGGCGCCGTGGTGCGCCTGGGGCGCCAACCTCTGCGACGCCTACAACTGGAGCTTCATCTGCTTTTTCGCGCTGGAGTTCTGTCAGGTGCGGCTGATCCGTACGAGCGACGCGTGAGGCATACACCATTTCACCAGCTTTTACACTGCATGGCCCGACGGGCGCCTCTTTCTGACACACACCGGCTTCTGCTCCGCCACACCGACCTGGCTTGGGTGGTTGGTAGTAGGTCTTGGGCAAGCGAAGGATGCAGGCCAGGGTGCTTATGACTGGTGTCACGCCGCAACGCATGTGGCGTATGCAGAGTGTAGCTGGTTGTGGCCTGGTGAGATTCGGAGCACACGTACAGTTGCATGAGGCATTTATGTGGCATTTGTGCTGCTCGCCAGTGGCCCTGAACATGCGGCCGGCAGGACTGGTGTGGCCTGAAACTGCATGTGGTGGCTGCACAATTGCACATCATGGTTATCTCTCGGTACCGGTACCACTGCAGGCTGTTGTCAATCATAAGTGACATCTGGCTGCTTTGCCTGCAGGTGACGGTGTTTGAGCGTATCCTGGCAGCCAACCCTGACATCAACGTGTATGACATTACCAAGAAGTGCGACGGAGACCTATGCTATGGTGAGAGGCCTGCTGGTTGCTGCTGCCAGGACTGTGTGGCTGCTGCAGGAGCTGCTGCTGTGTGATGCATTGTCCTGCTGCCAACTAGCGGTTTCCCAGCGACGAGGTCTCGGTAGAAGCAGGCAACAGCAGGCAACATACGTTTCTGGCTGGCACGCATCCAGCTGCACATGGCTGGCCATTGTGTGTATCGCTGCCTGCTGGCGTCTGTGGTCTTGCGGGGTGCAGCAATGCTTCAGATGCCGCGTACAGGGGGGCATGTAAGCCCTCACGCCTTGCAGTGGCAACGCGTCACGAACTCCATCAGTCAGAAATAATTGAGTACAGCCCACAGATGCACCAGCCACGACGTGTCAGGCACATTCACCTGCGCACCTGATATGCCCTCCTGCCTGGTGTTGTGCGGTGGCGTGTGTGCTGCGCAGACTTCTCCTACTTTGAGACGTTCCTCAACCGCGCCGACACGCGCAAGACGCTGGGCGTGGGGACGCGCCAGTGGGAGGCATGCAGCCCCACCGTGTACAACGACTTCCTCAGTGAGTGCCACCAGGCACCACTAGCTCAGCCACTCTGATTGCCACATAGATGCCACACGCTGTGTGGAGGAGCCGCCCGGGTGCTGTGGCCGCCTGGCTGTGGTGCTAGCAGGGAATATGCAGCACATGCTATGACAAGTGTGAAGCTGGTGATCGGAACGCTCACCTGCATTCAAGGAGTGCTGCACATATCAAGCTGCACGGCCCACCGCAGTCCACGTGATGGCATCACCTGCATCACAGGCCCATGCAGCTTTTGGCACAGTAATTCGCATGAATGCTGCGCCGATAGGTACCAGGTGTGTCATGACTGGTGCGCCCACTTGTCGGCCGCGTGTCATCACCACTGTGTCGGTGTCGTACGTGTCCTTGGCATGCAGGTGACTGGCTCAAGGCGTATGACGTGCTGCTGCCGGTGATGCTGGAGGACGACGTGCGCGTCATGATCTACGCAGGTGGGTGGTGCGCCAACGGCGGCTACGCCGTGCGCAACATACATATACATGGCGGATGAGCTGCAGCACATGGCCAGCGATGGCTGCTGCCATACCCGTCAAACCTACAGTCCATCGCGTCGTGATGCCCACACGGGCAGCCATACAGGCTTGTGGTGGTTGTGTTGACATCCTTCCGTTTCCGGCTGCGCACACTGGACTAAGCAGGCATCGCTTGCGTGCACGTGTGTATGCTAGCGTGCAATGCGCTGTTGCCTCCTGCAATGGTCCCTGCTTGTGCATTGCCTTCTGCACTGCCAAGGACACCGCGTGTTGTTGCCAACGTGCAATGTATAATGGTTGAACCACTGATAGTTTATTGATGTCCCGCGCGCAGGCGAGCGCGACCTCATTTGCAACTGGGTGGGTAACGAGCGCTGGGTGGACGGCCTGGACTGGGACGGCAACGCTGAGTGGCAGAGCGTCAAGGCCGGCAACTGGAGCGCGCACGGCAACGCTGCAGGCACCGCGCGTGAGCTGCAGGGCCTCTCCTTCGTCAAGGTCTTCAAGGCCGGCCACATGGTGCGTGCGTGCATCCACATGCATCCACGCATGTGTGAGAGCCCGCCCCAACCCCAACCTCCAGCCTACTGCCCATTCCTTGGCCTAATGAGTCTTATGAGATCCGTGAATCACCCCACCAACGGCAAGCACATCTGCACTCTGACCGGTGTCTTGTGGTTGCCGCACGCGACGGTTGCCTGATTGCCCTCATTTAACCGGCCGTGTGGGACTCGTCCTACAAGCGCCATGCTTACCGGTGGGCTGCACCTGCTTTGGGGAGGCATTGTTGACCTTCACTTCACTGCATGCATGCAGGTGCCGATGGACCAGCCCGCCAACTCACTGGACATGATCACACGCTTCACGCGCGGCGCCAGCCTGCTCACCACCACCACCGCCAAGAATGCAAACGCGGCGGCGGCGACAGCTCTGGACTCCGTCGCCGGCAGCGCCGCCGCCTCCACCGCCCCCCACCACGGCTGCCTGGGCAGCGTGGTCAAGGCGTCGCGCGACGCGCTGCTTGCCAGCAAGGCCGCCAACAACGCGCGCGCGTACCGCCGCCCTGCGTCCGTGTGGGAGGTCAGCGATGGTATCGATGAGGTCAACGCGGGAGGCGACGGCGTGATCAACCGCCGCCCCAAGCGCGTGTGGGCCACCAGTGGCGCCACCAATGCTGCCACCAGTGGCGCTGTGGAGGGTGCGGAGGCTGCGATGGCGGGCGTGGAGTACACGGCCAGGGACCCAGCGCGCATGTACCTGCAGCAGCGGGGCGCGCCCCGGGGGGCTCAGGCCAGCGGCAGGAGCAGCAGCGGCAGCAGCGATGTGGCCGCGAGTCGTTAAGCGTGCGCAATCAATTGATTATGCATCATGCATTGGGGAACTGATGAAGAAATCATACACAGGGTGTGAGCCTTGCGGCTGGCGGCTGATGTGCATGTGCGGGTATGACTGGGTGTACCCCTGAGTGTGAGTAAACCCCACTTTATACACACGGGTGCGTGAGCGTTGCTGTGTACTGTACCAAGGTGTGGCGCGGCAAGGCGGGCAACGCTGCGTTGTCATCCGAGCACAGCACAAGCTGAAGCGCCCCCGGTGTGGTGGTGTTCAGCGGCGAACGCGGCGGTCATGTTGGACCGATGGTGACGCGTGTTTGTGATACCTGTACTCAGACAAGGGGGAGGCAATCAGTCCAGCATCAACCTCGAAGGAGAGCTACGCTGAGCTGTTTGGCAACTTCCTGCATGTGAGCAAGCTGGCATCTGTATGCACTCTGCGCTTATAGTACGCAGCAAGCACCGCTGGGCAACAGGCATCCGGGGGCCTCAGTAGTGCAGGTTGGGCCACTCACTGCCTTCCTCAGTGCACTGTCCTCATTGTACCCAGCTGCGGATGCTGGTTGATTGTTACGCTGCAGCCGTGTTTCGCTTGGTGCACTGATACCGCATTGGCTCATGTTGCCCTGCAAGTCCTGACGTACGGCATGCTCGCAGCACGCAAATTCAGTGGCGTGCGTGCGTGCATGTGTGTGAGCGATAGATGCATGTGAGGTGCGGTGAATAAGAACAGCAGTGTAAAGCCCACTGCCGCAGTGTGTGTGTCCCTTGTAGCTGCAGCGAACATACCAAGTATGCGCTGAATGCCCTGCAGGTATTTGTGTTCACTTGTACGTTACCCAACCTCTTAGCCTGTGTCCATGGATGCCAAGCCGCTCACGGTTATATTGCCGCCCTGGTTGATGCTGATGGCAGTACCGTACGCGACCATGAACCGGTGGCATTGGACTCAACCCAAGGTGCAGGTGGAGTTTTTGCTGGAGACTGACGAGCTTACGTACAAGCCCTCTATCTTTGCCAGCAGGGGCGTACCGCCTGGCACAATTCAGCTCACCTTGCGCGACACAGCACCTGCAGGTGGTGAGGCCGTGTCTCTTTCCCTGGAGGAGTACGACTTGGTGTGTGCTGCTTTGGGCCTCGACATTATCAGCCCAGAATTTGCAGTGCTATGCAGCCACGAGGACGACGAAGGATGGAGCTTTGCAGATGAGAGCGATTAGCATAGATCCATTAGAGTGGGGGTCAGGTGTGGGGGGGTCAGGTGTGTGAGGGCGCGTGGCCAAATCTTAACATCGCCCCCAGGGAGGTCAGAGGGGAGCAAGCGTGTAGGGGGGTACATCAGTACATGTGAGAGCATAACTGGAATCGGGACACGTATATGCATGTGCGTTGCAAGGCCCACACCTTAAGCGTTGTTGGGAACTGTATTCGGTCAGCACCACCGCCAAGGCATGCGTCGATGCCTGAGCTTTGGCGAGCCAACATATATATTTGATGGGCGACGTGTGTGAATGGGACACGAAACGCCATGCCGTTGCTTGCTTGTCAGGTTTGCCACCTTACCATTCTTTCGCCATGCCGTAGCACATGTCAGGCGGTGGTGTAGCACGGTGGTGTGGTGAGTGAACCCCTCCCAACCCTCCTATGTACCCGGTTGGTGCAGTACGGTGGCGGCGGTGCTGGCGCAACGCCACACACAACTGGTATCCAGAATCCACTCAGGCATGAGGTGGTATCCAGGTATCCGTGCAGGCTTGGCGCAGTATCCAATTATCCAACCAGTTTTTGCATTGGTATCCAGTATCCGCCGAGGCGCCGGATACTGCTTCAGGGGGTCAACATGAAGGCCAAGTAATGTTGCGGCAGCGGATGCCGTACTGGAAATGCAATCCTGGCGCAACACAGAAAGCCTCTTGACACAGGCCCTTGTGCCAACTCTGAAACCCAGCATGCACACCCGACTGAACATACAACAGCACCGCTTGGTTGGTTGTGCTCGCGGCACCCCTCTCAATACAAGCTGTGCACCTCGGGGCGGTGCCACTGCCACTGCACGTAGGCCTCGAGAGAGCGCTGGTGTTGCTGTGCAAGCGATGCGGGGTCAGCTGGTGAAATACGGGCAAGGAAGCTGCCAGGTGGCTTTCCTGCAGGACCCTGCAAGCACCAAAGCGCTGGTCCTGATAGGCGGTCTCACAGACGGACTGCTGTCGCTGCCCTACGCTGGCGCGCTTGGCTCTGCGCTGCAGGAGCTTGGGTACGGAGTGGTGCAAGCGCAGCTCAGCAGCTCCTACACGGTGCGAGCTTTCTCCTTGTGTCTTTCACATCAGGCCGTCTCGCACATTGCAACACCCTGTGTGGCAGTTGGTCTGGACACTTGTCGATGTCAGGCGGAAAGCAGCGGGGGTGGAGCAAAACGTGTGTGAAGCGGTGTATTATGCTGCCTGCTTGCCCAGGGCTATGGGATATCCAGCTTGGACCAGGACGCAGACGAACTGCTGCAGCTCTTGCAGTATTTGGGTGCCAATCACGGCGTGCAGGTGTCGGTGCTGCTGGGTCACAGCACCGGCAGCCAGGACATAGTGCGCTTCATGCAGCGTCACGGGCCACAACCTGAGGGCAGCCCGCCAGTGGTTGCCAACATACTCCAGGGAGCAGTTAAGCGGGTGGTCTTGGCCGCGTGAGCTTTCCTTTTAAACTCTGACGTGATGTACATGTGGGTGGCACCGGCACCGGCACACAGCTCTGGCACCGCAACTTGGAAAGCGCCTACAACGGTATTCACATGCCCAGTCTGAATGGATCAAATGCCAGCGACAAAGCAATTGTGCCCGTCCTGGCTGATGCATTTCGCAATCCTCACATCCGTCGTCCTAACACGTTCCCCCTAGGCTGGGTCTCGCAACCGTGCCCACACACATGACCAATAGCCGACCACCAATCCCATACCGCATACCTTGGCGCGCAGGTAAGTGACGTGGAGTGGCTGTCCAGGTACCCAGAGCTCCAGGAGGTGGCCGCCAGGGCCGCCGCGCTGGTAGCGCAGGGGAAAGGGGACGAGGTGGTCACGCGGCTGACCCTCTGTGACGGCGCGCCCCTCACCGCCAGGCGCATGCTGGCGCTGCACTCAGCCGGGGGCGACGATGACATGTTCTCACAGCACTACACAGATGAAGAATTGGAGGTGGGTGGCAACGGCAGATGCAGGAAGCGAAACATCACCCGTGTTTTGAGGTATGGTTGAGCAGGCAGTCATCACGCCATAGACCTGGCCACATGGTCACACGTGTGCAAGCATCGGATTGACTGCCACAATGCCGGCCTGTATCAGCAACGCGCGATGGGGACTGTGTAAGGGTGTGCACCATTAACGGTTAGCGGCGACCTGGAGGGCACCGTGTGGGGGTGACCTGACAACTGAATCTTACAAGTGCAACACTTAAGTTGCATTCACGCATGTGTGGATGCCGCCTGCGTGCCTTCTGGCAGCGGCTGTTGCGTCCTGCAGGTGCGGTCCCGGTGATGGTGCTGGCATCAGGCGCGGATGAGTCTGTGCCACCCGGCATGGACGTTGCAGCGCATGCGCGCCGCCTGGGCAACGCCTTGGGCCCACGCGCGAGAGTGGCTGTGGTGGAGGGAGCGCCTCACAACCTGGCCGGCCATGAGGACTCCGCGTGCCGGACCATACGTGATTTCCTTGCAGACGCTGTGCAACGATAGCATTGTGAGAGTACGATGCCAAGCTGGATGCCAAGAGATGGCTGCTTGGTGACAATACCGGAACACTGCAGCCGTCGTTTGTGGGTGAATTCGTAGGGGGCGAGGTTCAACCTCCTCGCTGTGTGGGTGCAGGAATGTATGCACATGCTGTCGCTGTGTGGCTGAGCGCCGTTGCAAGCAAGTGGTGCTCATGGTCGTTGCACCGCCTGAAATGTCGTCCGTAGCAACCTGGGATGGAGAATCGATGCACAGAAACACCCTTAGCCCACTTCACATTTGAGATGTCTAGTGCCTGTCTGCAAGCAGGTCTGCAAGCTATGTTATCTTAATCATTGTTGCTGCCTTGCTGGCGTGCTGTACAGTGCCAAGGAGGGGACGACTGAGCCTGGCTAGCGCTCGGTGAGCCTCTTGTTTAAGCGGCTTAAAGCTGCAGCTATGCGTAATGCATTCACATCCTTGTCGAATGCCACTTGCATGTGTGCGCCACTCATTTCTTTCTTAGCATTCCAGCTTGAACGGCCTGTCCAGGCTGACATGATCGCAGAGGCGTGGCACAGCGCCTAAATGTGCCATCTGGTGTGAGCTTTTTCCTGCCAGCACCGCCCTCATGTGTCATGTAGTGTCAGGGGATGCACCGGGTGTCATCGCAATGACCTGTGTGCCCTGTGGGATGCACTTCCACCACCACACGCCACGCTGTGCTGTCGCATGGCCTGTGCTGAGGTGCTGAGGGACCTGCCGGTGCACACAGCGGCAGCGCATGCAGACCGCGCTGCACAGCGATGCATTCTGGTACACGCCCTGACAAGTTGTCAAGGTGTGACTGCCATGCTACTGTGCTACAAGTGGATGTGTGTGTCAGTGGGTCAGCAAAACAGTTGTCAGCACTGGCACACGGCGTGGCCCTGGACCATAGGATCATTAGGATGGTGCTGGCCATGCACAATCAGGCTATTGCGATTTGCATGCCTCTCCGCGCCTGCTACTGCGCATGCACCTGTGCACACATGTGCCTGTGCGCGCATCAGCGAAGGACAGGGGGGGACAAACGCCCCCAGCACGCACTTCTATGTCATGCGTCAGGATGTCAGTGGCTGTGTTAAGGTTTGAACACACGAACGCTGCAGACAGGTGGTGCACGCTGGCCTGCCTGGTTTGTTGCCCTGGCTTGGCACACCCTGCGCCATCAGCACTGTGCCAAGCACACCCTGCAACTTGCAGGCAAAGCCAGGGCAAAGCGTCCCATATGAAATCACACTCTTTCGGTAACCTAAATCAACATTCCGTTTCCCCGTGCTTCATTGAAGTGGGTAGGCCTTGCTGTCACGGCCAGTGCCACAGTCTGTGCGCCAGAACTACACCGGGATACCACTCTTGACGTTTCACCACTGTTTCCCACTTCTTTTTTTCGGCTCAATGACCAGATGCCAGCTCCGCTGGTGACCGAGGGGGCTAAACCCTGGCTCAGGTTGCGAGCCCCAAACGGTCCCCCTTCAGTTGGCCTGCTTTGTGCAAACTGCTGTGTTGTTGAATACCAGTTCTGTGTAACACGTGTCAATCAGCGACTGATGAAGAAGAGACGGTGATGATTTGCGTGAACGCTGCGGTGGAAGACACACGCGTCGGGGCAAGGCACACGCATACACAGTCAGGAAGAATGGAACATGGCTTATGCCTGGAGTTGGTTCACTATGCTCTGCTACTCTTGCCAAATCTCAAAATCGAATGAAAATGCAGTACAAAATCTCAAAGTCACTCCCCACCCCAGTTATAGGCAGAGAGGGGGAGAGATGAATACTTTGTGAACCACTGCCTGCTACCGCACCAGCCGCACCACCTCGTTTCACTCAGTCGCTCAGCAGAGATGGCCGCCATGATGAACAAGTCCGCGCTGATGAAGGGCGTTGCCCGCAAGGGTGTGTCCCGCTCGCCGGTGGTCCGCGTCCAGGCTGTCGCTGGCAACTGGTTCCCCGGTGAGCAGCAAACAAATCGCACAGTGGGACACGGACGAGCTCGGCTGTTCAGGAGCAGCTTGGAACAGCACACGCACAGTGGCGCAGCACTATCTTTGCTTATCTAGGGGTGCAACCAGGGCTGCCCTCCAACCAGACCACAGCGATGGGAGATACGCGAACCTGACCGCAGCCAGCCGTTGCCGCCAAGCGCATACTGGCACAACCTAATAACTATGCCGGGTGTTTTGTGGATGCGCAGGCAAGGAAATCCCTGCCTACCTGAAGTCCGCCAACCTGGCTGGGTGAGTGAGCGATTGGAAGCAGCAGCGAACATGTTTTCGGGCCATCGCCACCTGTACCGACTCGAGTGCGTCGTTTAGACGCACTGAACCTGCACCTTCCATAACGACGCTGGTCTTCTTGTGGTTTGCAGCACCTACGGCTTTGACCCCCTTGAGCTGGGCAAGGACCCTGCTGCCCTGAAGCGCTTCCAGGAGTCAGAGCTCATCCACTCCCGCTGGGCTATGCTCGGTGTTGCTGGTGCTCTGGGTGTTGAGCTACTGGGCTTTGGCAACTGGTACGACGCCCCTCTCTGGGTGAGTTCTCGATTCCGGCGTTGACTGCTTGCATACGGGGACGATGTGGGATTTTTGGTTGACTTCTTGTTGTTTGCATATCTGCCCTATAAGCAACGTCGTTGTGTTCTTTTTCTGTGTGCAGGCTGTGAACGGTGGCAAGGCCACGTACTTCGGTGCTGAGGTGCCCTTCGACATCACCACCCTCTCGATCATCGTGAGTGCTGGACTGAGCAGCCGGGCGGTTCAGCTACTTGGACTCTCTAGGGCTGGCCACTGTCAGCCGTCTTCAGATTGCTGATTGTCAACCAACTGGAAACGCCTGCACTTTAAACTTTGTAGGAGTTCGTTGCCATTGCCTTCGTCGAGGGCAAGCGCAACGACGAGGCTGACCAGGAGAAGAAGACCTACCCCGGTGGTGCCTTCGACCCCCTTGGCCTGTCCAAGGACTCTGCCAAGCTGGCTGAGTACAAGCTGAAGGAGGTCAAGAACGGCAGGTGTGTACCAGTGGACAAAGGCTCGGTGTACATGCGTTGCAAATGCACTGACTTAGTGTTGCAAGGCCTCGCAGCAGTAGAAATGTGCAATATGTGGCTACTATGGCACATGGCGCCTGTGCTGTGTGTATTGAGGAATGCAGACATGATGCAAAAGTTCGACCTGCATGTGATCTTGACATGCAAGCGACCCAGTCCTGCATGACTAACTTGGAGTGTGTGGTAAATTTGCATGCAGGCTCGCGATGGTTGCCTTCATCGGCTTCATCGGCCAGCACGCTGCCACCGGCAAGGGCCCCGTTGCTGCCCTTGGTGAGCACCTGGCCAGCCCCTGGACTGCCAACTTCGCCACCAACGGCGTCTCCCTGCCCTTTTAAATGTCTCGCCTCGGACTTGTCGCGCACGCGCTGGTCGATGGGATGACCGATGATTTAGAAGGCTGGGCCCTTGCCTGCTCCGTGCTGCCGTGTTGAACCTTCTGCATGCTGCTGCGACATGCAGTGGGCAGCGTATGCGCATGCACCCTATGTACATGTACTCGCTCGTCCAATAGGGTGAATGTGACCCTGTTGGGTGACTGTACATTGTCTCTCTATTTCTCGCACTCTTCATTCACCCCCCTCACCCAATGTCACCAAGGCTGGGTTTTTGTTGTTTGGTGCCTTCCGTGTTGTGTGTAATCATACGCCAGCGGTGGTTCCTGTAAGGACCCCGTTACAGAATTGGTCTGGAGCGACCAATTTACGAGAGAACCCTCTTGAGAGCTGGTGCTGGTTTTGCATGCTAATGCAAAACATATGTAAACAAGTGCCATCCAAATGTTTCGGATGATATGCTGCACCTGTTGTCGGAAACAACATTGAATGGTCAGGCCTGGAAAATGCTGGCTCAGAGCAACCACCTTCCCAGTACACAGCAGTGAGCATTGAAAATGCAGTGGGTTGCATATGCATGCTGTTCCTAACAGAGCATCTTTCAGCAATGAGCATGCGGTGGGATATACAGGCATGGGCAGTGGATACATTTAAATTTGAAAACCGTGAGCGGTGCACGCATATCATGTGTAACACATACACACTTGCAGCACCAGCAAAGTTGATGCTCTCCTCAGGACCTAAGAAAGGTCAGCTAGCATGGCCACTCCAATGCTGCGCTGTGCAATGCATTTTGTTTGCCACTGTACTGCACACTGCAGGCCTTATAAACGCAACGCAAGTGCTCCCAAGCCTTCAACCCAACTGATTTCAAAACACAAATCGCTACACAAGCATACCTAATTCCTTGTTTCGGTCACAGTCGCACGCCAGCTGCGGTTTCACCTAAGGCAGCACGATGGCCGCAACTCCCTTTTTTGGACTGACCACCTTAGGGGCTGCTGAGCCTGTCAGGGAGCAAACAAAAACTTCCCAAGAATACTTTTTCCATCTTATCCCTGAGGAGGCATACCTTGAGGTGTTCCAGGACAACGTGATTGGGGAGAGTGATATCGCTGCAACGCTTGAAGTCGATGGCTCGACTCATATACTCAGAGCAAAGCTTGGAGATATGCTGAAGGTACGGTTTTACGCATTTGAGTAACTGTGCGTTCTCTACACCAAGCCAAGGCCGCTGTTTTGGGGTGCTGGCGTTGACAAGCTGCGCTTGCACGGAATGTCATGTTTGCCACAGGACTTGCTCGGTAGGCAGCCGCGCAAGTTTGAGCTGGAAGCTTGGTTCACACACCTGGACTTTGACAGGGGCGCTCTGATGGGCATCGAGGAGTATATTAAGAGCATCAACCGGTTACGAGACTTTTCTGGCACGCCGGCCACGCCCGTCATGTATACAAGCTACGACGTGCTGAGGACAAACTGGCTGCGGCACACGCGCATCCCATATGAGTCTCAACAGACGCTAAAAAGTCCTATGACAACTAGTCAAGACATTGGGTGGCACGCCGCCAAACCTACACCCCCGGGCCAGGACCCTCGTAAGACGCTGGGCCACACCGACGTAACGCTGAAGGAGGGACGCACAGCTGTTCACTACTATGGACATTTCCTCGGGTGAACGCTGACTGTACGCGTGCTTGCTGCAGGCTTGCACCGGTGGATGGCATCCAGACCGGTAGTTTGCGTCACCGGCAATTCTTAGATGTCATACATAGCCAGGGCAGATATTACAGCATCCCTTTACTGATAGCAGATACTAGGCATTTGCTTGCATCAAGTGCACCGCTGCCCTCAGCTCACACATCCAGGGAGCGGCACTACGACGTACTGATTGCAGGGGCACGCGTACGCAAGCAACGATGTTACGTAGCCTACAAGGATACTGCCACTGCAAGCAAACCGCGTTTGTGACCGAGTTGTTAGTTTGCGGGTTTGGGGTTGACGCATACACCACACCTCCATGCGTTGGATATTTCCAGCGCTGCTACATATGTCCAGGCTCACAACCTGGCGAGCCCTGATGTCACAAGATTCCTGTAATCCAAGGGTTATGCGCACAGCTTGCCTATCAAATCCCAAAGAACGCACACAGCGAGGTCGCATGGCCGACGTTGGGCGACCCAGTCGCGACTGGGCTCGATGAGTGAATATGCAGCAGCTGCGGCAGGAAGCGCTTGAGGTCCTCCACTGTAGAACCGTGGCCATCAATATGCAACTCAGGCTCAATTTGACGCACTACTGAGTTTTTGCCCTCCAGCGTTGAGCAAAAGAGCACCTTGTGGGGCTTCACCTGCCCAGGCCCGCTGCCCACGAGCCCAGCTGACTCCAGAGCGCCGAGGACCACCGCTTGGCCAACATCGTCAATGACCTGCGTCAGCAGGTACGTGTCTGCCAGGCGTACGACCTCGCGCACGCATGCCGCTGCCTCTGGCACCACTGTTGCCGAGTCCTGTAACTCAGTCGGGGTGGCCTCCTTGAACAACACGCCAGGTAGGGAGACTGTGACACGCTTGACGCCCACCAGGTGCGCGTACACCGCCTTGGCCTGTGGAGTGCTGCCCGGACCAGGTGCAGGCTGGGACGGCTTGGCGTGGCTGGGCGCAGCAGCACCAGCCTGTGCAGATGCGTTGCCTCCGGCAGCAGGACGCTGAGCATGCCCTGCTGCGTTGGGTTGTTGCTGTGTGCCTGCGCGAGCGTCACGGTCCTGCTGCGTGGGCTGGCGTGGATGTGTGCCACGAGATGGTCCGCGGATCTGGTAGTAACCAACAAGGAGCAGAGCAAACCCCAGCACACCAGTGAGCTGCAGGGTGCCGGGGCTCGCGGTACGCAACCAGTTCGCAACCTTTGCGTAGAGGAGCTCCAGCAGCTCTGAGATGCTCATGCTGAGCCGGCTTGACGAAGGCACAGCTGCTACACTCAACAGTAACCCTATGGTGTCAACAAAACATGCATGTTAAGTTCAGAGAGGAGCTGGTGACGTGTCCCTTAGCACAAAACTGCTGCTTGCAGCACCCATCGTGAAGTGCATAGACTTGGGTTAAGCCATATATACAGGCGTCAATGCGGAGAAACCAAGGTCAAGGTTGAGTACAGATACACCAAAGCGTAACAGCAGGACAGGCATGTAATGACCAGAGTTGCACACTGGTGCAAGTCAATCATTGTCCTGGTGCATGCAACGACCTGCAGCATCCGCAGGAACCCTCAGAAGTTACAGAAGTCTGTCAAAGAGTGTCATCATTAACTGCTTTCTTTTGCTCTCACCTGTGAACGTGGTCAGCCAGTGGTCCCCCACTGCTACGGCCCAGCAAAGTTTGAAGTGAAGAACAGGATGCGGCAACGAAGGCTGGCCTTATCGCTGCTAGCAGTGCTGCAGTGCACTTTCCTTTTATTCCGGCCTGTGGAGTCTTCGTCCGTGGTCCAGGACTTGCAACACGGTGCCACAGCCGCGGAGCGAGCTGTCTTGGATTGGGTCAAGGTTGAGGCACACTACACTGCAGTGCTGACGTTCTTACACGAACCATGAATTTCGCATTCTCAGGCTGTTACCCCTGCTCATGCATGTGTCCTGTCTGGTGCTCTTCAGGCGGAAGGGGCAATCCTTAATGCAGTAATCGGTCGAAACCGACATGGCGTGCGAGGACTGTTTGCGGCTCGCCCCATAAAGCAAGGCGAGGCCATACTTGACATCCCGGAGCACCTAGCACTCAGTGTGAAGAACACAGGCGCAGCGGTGGGTGATAATGAGCGACGCCTCATCTTCCTGCAAGCAGCAACTTGTCAGAACCTGCTGCAGCTGGCTGCAGACCAAGCGCACAGTGGGTCCCTGGTCTGACCTGCGTGCGCCCGCTGTGAACACAGGAGAGCGCACCAGTGCTTCTCAAAGAGCTGCACACGCCCTGCTCTCGTTTGAAGCCCTACCTCGACACGCTGCCAGGGCCCAACGAGGTCCTCACAGGCTACAACTGGCCCGAAGAGTACGTACCCTTCCTGGCGGCGCCTGTGCTGGTGAGCAGCTGAAGGGAAGCTAACCCAATTGTGCGCACGGCTGTCTCAGCACTGCCACTTCAGGTGGGCCCAGCGTGGTTGACGCGCACCCCCCACACGCCGTCGCACTCCCGCACCTTTGACACTGCACATAGGCATGAGGAAGTGCACACTCGTGGCCCGACCCTAATATGCTGTGCGTGCGGTGCAACATGCAGGAGGAGCAAATGCTGAACTCGTTCCAACGACATGTAAAGGATGTCCTTGCAGGTGGGTATGGCATGCTGCTTCAAAGTAAAAGCGCTGTCTGCCTGCAAGCAGCATACCACCCCGAATCCCTGTGGCGTGTTAAGGCTACGACCGCGAAGAGTGCACCAATGCTGTCTGTTAAGCAGCGCACACCTGTGCATATGCTTGGCTCTATGCTTTCACACGAATGTGTTCTAGGGGCATGCAGCCCTGCATCAGCCCAGCATCAGGACTACCATGACCATGCTGACCAGCAGGCACCATGTTGTATTGCCAAATGCGGCTTGCAAACTGGCTGTACCTCACTTGCTTAAGGCTTGAGGAGGGTGGTGGGTGGTGACAGGCCGTCCAGCCAGCCGCACTGCCAGCCGCACCAGGCAGTGGAAGGCACTACAGGCTATGTGTGTCACGCGTGCTTCACAAGGACCGCAAATCCTGAAATCCGCGATGCAAAGCCGCAGGTGGCGGCTTGTTTCCAGAGAGTGGGTCGTACATTGGCAATTTTGAACAGTGTGCCTTCACACCCTCCCTGCCCTGGCTTGACAGGCAAGCACAACTATGAGATGGACATGACTATCCCTGAGGCTGTTGGCCGCATGAACGTCACCCTGGACTACTACAAGTACCTCACCTCCGTGGTGAGATGACTAGATGAGGAAACCAGGGAGGGGGAGAGGGGGGAGGGAGAGGGAGGCAGGGGCCTGGCCCGCTGCACATGCACACGCGTGATCGCAAGTGCGCAGCTGCATATGCTGCCGACACTATGGTGCTGTTCTGTCGGCCACTCGAGCTCTAATCGATATCGGCAGCGCCGAAGCAGTTAATCTAGCCTGAGCTGGAGTGCAAGCGTAGGGCTGGTTCCACTGTTTTGGTTCCCAGCCTGCGCCTGCACCGTCAATTGAACAGTTGTGATACCGCCCAGTTGGATACTGCCTGGAGCTCTTCATCACCGAGTCATTAGGCTCTTGATGCAGTTGCGTATTTGATCATGCATGCATGCATGCATGCATGCATGCATGTAGCTCACCAGCGCGCTTTGCATGGCTGTCTAGGGCCTGGCTGACTACGCATGTGGCATGCGAACCGCACGCTGACCCCCCCCCCCACCCCTGCCACGCCACGCAGCTCACATCGCGCACGTTCAGCGTGCGCAAGGCGGCGCTCACCATGGTGCCTGTCGCTGACATGGCCAACCACGATGCGAGGGAGGTGAATTACTTTGACAACAGGGAAGACCAGGGACCCGGATTCAGGTGGGTGGCTGAGATGGAGTGCGGTTTGGAACAGCACTGGCTGAGCTGGAACCATCTGCGTGAAACTTTGAACACGCTGGCCGGCAGTCCTGCTTACCCTCATATGTGACATGTCCTCGTAGTCCATATCCTAACCGAAGCTATGTTGGAGGTGACACCTGCCAACCTGCTTGCTGAACTGTCTGCAACAGCACCCTTGACAGCAGAGCACATGCTGTTGTCACTCCAGCGTCTGGAGGCCAGGCATATCGCGTCACATACTCATGTGCACATACCGATCCAATGGTGATTCCATGCCTTGCACAAAGATGTCAGATGTCCTCTCATGCATTCCCTCGTCATCCCAACCCCACCCCTCCCCCCCCATCAGGTTCCTGGCGGGTAAGGACCTGGAGGAGGGCGAGGAGATCACCATCACGTACGGCGCCATGCGCAACGACGAGCTGCTCATGTACTACGGCTTCCTGGACGAGGCCACCTGGCCGCCACGCCTGTGCGCGATCGACCACCCGTCGTAAGTAACGAGCCGTATCACTGTAGTGTTGGGCGCTCAACAGGATGACGGTGGAGTGTGCACACGCCGTGATGCCGGTCACGCTGTTGGCGTTGGGCCATGCCGTGTGCTGCGCACAGTTTGGGAAGCGTGGCTGTACGATGCCCACTCTGGATGTTGGATTTTGGATGCGCACTCAAGTACTCAACTACTGGTATGCGCCAGGGCACCATACACAGCATTTCTAACCAAGCTCACACTGCCCGGTACTATTGCAACGGGGCGAGACTCCTGTTGATAGCTTCACTCGATTTGGAAATGCTGGTGAGCCTGCATGCGCATGTTGCCAACACAGGCATGCCCATGTTGCGCTGGTGTGTTTGCGTTGTGCAGGTATGAGCTGTACAAGACAGACTCAGCTGCGCTGGATGCGATTGGCCCATTCAACGGTGCGCTTGGCTCTACTGCTGGGGTTCCCACAGATGCACGCAGGCGTGAAGCATTGTGCTGGGCTGACGCACGCTTGATTGCCTTGCTCGTTCCGCTGCTGTCTTTTGTGATTCATGGGCGTGAAGCATTGGGCGCATCGGGGACAGTTGCTCACAATCGCACTACAGTGTGTTGCAGCGGACAACCAGTCGCGCACAGACAGCAATGCGTCCATGGGGCATTACCACGCCACCTGCGTGCGTTGGGTGTTGAGTAGGATAAGGTAATGCCGCAGATGCATGTGTGCAGCAGTACACTGCACACTTGGGCTGCGGGCTCCTGAACCGGCATAAATGATTTTACATGTGAATGATGACATTGTGTGTCACATGCAGCCTGCCTTGCCTATGTGCGTGCCTTCCTGCATCCTGGTTACGGGCAGGCACAGCCGAGGAGATGAGGGCGGAGGTCAACCGCCTGCAGCTAATACAGGCGCAGATAGGCAAGGCGCAGGCCAAGCTCGGCCCGCTGCCCGCCACCAACCCGCACGTGGCGGCGCTGACGCTGAAGTTCAAGGAGCTGCGTCTGATGGCCATCGAGGCAGAGGTGGCGCGCCTGGAGAGCCTCATCGCGGGTGCCCATGGTGCAGCAGCGGGGCAGCGGGAGGCGCCGCAAGGGGGGACTGCGGCAGGCGGGGGCGTGCATGGCCATGCACACGCCAACGGCCAAGCGAAGATGGACCTTTGAGCGTGTCTCAAGACTCGAAACTCTAACCTGGCTTTTGTTCCGTTCATAGGCGTATAGCTCACACAACCATGTACGGCGGGGCTTTCCCATCAATGGCTGCACGCATCGGCCCGCGCTGGCAGCCTTTCACTTGTAAGCCAGCAGGCCTAACAAGATTGCTTTTGTAATTGCATGACTGCCAAGGGTAACCAATATGCTGTGAAGCATGCACGTTGAGCTTCTGATAATCCGGCAAGTGAAACCGCTGCGTGCCCCCAGCCCCGCCGCGCGTTTATTGGTGGTTGGCAGCAAAAGTCTGTGTCTCTGAGTACGTATCAAGCTGTGTTCTTTGCTGCCCAGCAGAATATGTTGATACTTTGCTTGCGCGGCACGAACTGGGGCATCTCAGCCCCACTCACTTCAGCGTGCATCCGATTCGTCTTCGGTGCTGCTGATAACCTGAAGGCCCACACTTCACTCCTGCCAAGCGCTGCTGGGCTCATGCACATGCACCTCTCTGGCAGTGCACGTGACACACTGCAGTACTGCACCCCCCCTCCCCCCCGGGTGCTGACCACGTAGTGACAGCTGCCTTGTAAGGGCAAGGCACCTTTGGTGCCTCCTCTGATCCTTGCTGGCCCCCGGGCTGGCCTCTGAGAGCCAAGCGACCCCGGGGACGGGTGCCTATCGTATAAGATGGCGAGCGTTGTGTTGCATCCTGCATTGCATCTGGACGTTAGCAACATGGCTTGGCGAAGGCTGAAGCGCTGTATGTTTGTACCGTATGTTCGACGTGACACTTTTGTTGTGCTTTACCTACTCTACCGGTCTACCCTAGCGCAGCCGCCACGCTGTTAGGAACTGATAAGGGGTCTGCTGCTGCTTGCTGTGGCATGCTGGCTGGCCCGCCAGTCGCCACCGCAGCGTGGTTGCAGGTCCGTGCACCCCTGAAGCGGCACGCGTACGCAAATTACATGCCCTTGCACATGGCACACTCGCCCCAGGTTGAGTACCTGTTGCCATCACTCTGCCAGCTACTGCACGCGAACGCGGTGCGAGGCGTGCAGACGGCTTGTGTGTCATCCGCCGTGAGAACAGCCGTGTCTGAAGCATTAAAAGCCGCATACCGATATGTGCATGCCGGCACGGAAGGCATGCTTGAATAAGTCTTGCGTTATTGTTGTCACAGTCGCGCTAGGCGAAACTTGCCTGCCCGAGCCTAGCATCACCAGCTGTGCCGGATGAAATAGCACTTGCTTGGTTGTATTGCGCTCGTTGAGATCATGTATTCATACATAACAATACATTACATGGCAGAATGAGTAACAACGGATGCATGGCACTTAACAGGCAGTAGTACCTCGAGCATCCCAGGCCCACAGGTTCAGCCTGTACAGAGTGTGCAACCACGGTGTGCAACCTTGGTTGCTTGAATTGGGTTCACCAGGGTTCAGCACTTCAGCAGCATCAGGCACCCAAGGCGTCCACAGCGTAAATCTGTGCGCCAC
Organism: Chlamydomonas asymmetrica; assembly: GCA_001662385.1. Taxonomy (NCBI): domain Eukaryota; kingdom Viridiplantae; phylum Chlorophyta; class Chlorophyceae; order Chlamydomonadales; family Chlamydomonadaceae; genus Chlamydomonas; species Chlamydomonas asymmetrica. The sequence continues at coordinate 45,285 of BDDA01000038.1, forward strand.
GTTGGTCTGGTTGTGATGGCTCACTCCGGCTTGGGTTGCATCAGCATGCGCACAGCGGCCTCAGGCGGGCTGGCAACATATGCCTGATGCCGCAGCGCGTAGTACGCCTGGCGGCACGTGCACATGCAGCTGGGGCACCTGCAGTCGGGTGTCTTGAGGCAGTAACGCGCCATGCAGCCGGTGTAGAAGTCCAGCTGGGTTTGGAGGCTGCACGGCATACAGGCACCCACGACACCACAGCACAGCACCACACAAACCCTTTTCTTTTGCAACTGCTTAGGAGCGGCAGGCATAAAAGGAAGGCGGCCATGCTTGCATGAGTGCAGCCACGGTGCACTGTCCAGCAGTGCACCCAGTCACAAGGCGACCTGCTGTGGACGGCAGCGATGTGACTGTGTGAGGGGGCGCCAGCGTTTACGGCCGCACCACAAATGCACCCCAACCTGCTTGCCTCATGTACCGGCAACTGGCATTTTAGGCAGTTTGGCATGCCAAGGAGCAGTGCACGCACCACAGAGCCACGCCCAACCCATTTCCAGCCGTTCGGGGATTGTTCAACATGCAATACGAGCCAATGCTTGCCTCGAATTGACGCGGGCCCGCAATCCCACTGTGTCCAGCTCCTCAGGTCCCCCTCCAGATCCAACAAAGCCATGCTCAGGCGCGCCAGGCTGTTCCTGCTCCTGTTGCACCGCCGCCTTCTGCCGCATGGACATAAGGGTCCTGTGGCAGTTGTGTAGCCGTGCCTGTTGGACACCAGGCCCACACCCCGCCAGGGTGCATGTATGTCACTCAGGGACAAATAATGGCACGTGACGCAGTGCATGTGAAACCCTCAAGCACAATACTTGCAACAATTGAGGTCAAACTTGCTGCAAGCGCATCGTGTCACGCGCGCAAGCGTATGCTCAACTGGTGCTGCTCACATGCACTCACATCCAGCTCCGTATAAAAGGCTGCGTTTGGCTCGGACTTTGGAGCACCATGCAGCCCAGGGCAGAAGGTCCGCACAAACGTCGTCCTGACGTGGCATGCACCACAATTAGGGTCAAACAACGGGGCCATATGGTTGCTGTTGGACACTACTAAAAATATTGGAAGGGAAATAAGCTGAGTCAGGCAGCATAATAAGTTCTTGACATCTGGAACAACCTCTTGTGTGCCGGGGGCATTTGCGTGCCTCCTGCGTGCGCTCACCGGTGTGTGTTCTGGATGCTCCTTGAATGCGCGTAGACATAGTGCTCCGTGTGGAACTTCACTGGTCCTACGTGTGATTGCACTGTTGTTGGCACGTGTGCTGTGCTGCTCGTATTGGGCTCAGTCCCGCTGCGTTGCTTTCGAGCCTCAGTCGTACGTGTCGGCCTTTCCGCCCCTGCAGACAAAGAGAAAAAGCACAAACAAGTCCTTGCTTCGTATGCTCGTAGGAAATGTACACAAGCAGCATGTTTGCAGTTTGGAGACATTCGCGACTTACAGCCACCTCGGTGCCATGGGGCTGGCCTGTCCAGCCTGTGTGCATCAGCGTGCTTCTCCGGCTCAGTCATGGGGAAGCCCGCCTGTTTTTGTTTTTTAGCGGGGGCAATATGATGCGGTAAAGCCCCACACTCTTGTGAGTGCGTGCCGAAGGAGTTAGAACATTGTAACAGTCAAAGGGTCAAGGAGCTACGAGGTTAAAGAAACCTCTACAAAACTTGCTGAATATCAGCAGCGTGGTATAACTTGGGATTCTGTTGGTAGCTCAGCTGGCGCCAGCGTGCGCAGAAAGCTTGTAAGGGGCCGACAGAGCCAGCATCGAGACCACCAAAATGGATGCTTCAAGCACGATGCATTAAAACATATCAGCAAATCAACTATGAGCATACTGCTGAGGTCCACTATAGCTCTGTTTATGCTGCACTGTCGATACGTGGAGGGAAATGGCGAATCAACAGCATGACGACAGCACCGCCAACAACGAGGCTGCGGAACAACACGAGGAGGAGCACGAGGACGTTGAAGACGACGATGACGACGCGGTTGACCCCATACTTGCAGCCAACCTCCCTCCGGAATACCGGTGGTTGCAGGAGCAGCTTATGAACGCGCACCTGAACCCCGACGAGCCAGCGTGGGAGGACCCCACTAACGGCTGCCTCTCACAAGCGCTTGAGGCCTCACAGGATGGGGACCTTGAAACGCTTGAGGAGCTCATGCCTGACTTGAAGGATGACATCAATATGCCTGGTGGGTGGGAACTGCCGATCGTCCAACTAATTCCGAACAACCCTCAATCGACCGTTTGCAGGTTTGCCCTTAGCTCGTGTTTGCTGGCCCTATCGCTTCAGTACCAGCACCGACGGCCACAACTTGCAACTCAGCCCTACTGCATGTCGCTTCCCTAGCGTTGTGCTGCTCGGGCCTGCCGCTGCCGACGCGGCTTGGTGCGTGCCACAGCACGGCGGCGTCTTGGCGTCTGGTATTGCAGTGGCAGTGCTGTGTGAGGTTGTGTCAGGCTGGCGCAACTAAGTTGGTTGTGCAGCACCCGCCGCTTATCATTTGTGGCCAACCGTCACTTAAGATACCCCAGCACATGTGCTGTGCTGTGCATCTGCAGCGTTCCAGTTTGACTGCACTGAACGTGTACCTCAAAGCACAGTGACACACGGTAACACAGCTGGCCGTTCTTCACACAGCTGCTCCACCCCCCAATCAGTCATGTTGTTCACGCCTTGGCACGCACTGCGGAGGCCGCCTGACCTGTCGCGCAGTGTGAATGGAACCACCTGTGCCATGCACAGCTTCCCCATTTGGACGACACACCTTGCATGCAGACGTCCGCATCGTGCCTGAGGTGTACAACCTGAGGTGTACAAAGGGCTCCCGATCGGTTGACACACAGGATGGTGTACATTTCGACAGTGTAAACCAATCTCGTGGTGGCACATGCGCAGGCCCTGACGGCGACACCCTCCTGCACTTGGCGTGCTTATACGGCCACCCCGACATCGTCAAGCTGCTGCTCGACCAGGGGGCCAGCGCAGACGTCGTGAACGAGCAGGTGTGATGTGGGTCAACCACCTTGGTGCCCTTCTGGCCTAGGTGCGCGACCGTGGTGCACGACTGTACGATACCCAGTGCACACCTGCCGAGTGCCGACAGGTGCCTCAGTGCCTCAGGGAGTGCCTGCAGTATGTGGCAGGCCACTGACCAGGCTTGAGCCAGCTTGTGCAGCTATCACTCCAGCAAGCCCTCAACACCACACATACACCACACACTGCTCCGCAGCCGCTGCAGGCCCTGCCTGTAGTTGCGCAGCAAGCTTGTGGTGCAAGCACGGGTCGATGCCTTACGTGCGGGCTTGCTGCCGCGTGTTCATGCGGCTGCAGGACGGCTCCACCGCGCTGCATGACGCTGCGGCGTCCGGCCACATAGACATATGCAACATGCTGCTGGCCAGGACGCAGCCGGGCATCATGAGCGCTGAGGACGAGGACGGCGACACGGTGCTGCACCACGCAGGTGCGTCTCTGAGGGGGGGGAGGGAGTGTGAGAGAGGGA
>BDDA01000038.1:53671-64875 GCA_001662385.1 Chlamydomonas asymmetrica
TGGCTGTGTTAATGCAACACCAGCAGTCCAGGGGGTCAAAAGAACACGGGGGGCGCGGGTGAGGGAGGCATGTGCGCTACGACTGCTGTGGAAGCCAAACAGTGGCCGTAGCAGCGGCCGACCGCTCGATTGCAGAGCAGCATCACGCCAAGGCACCCCGTGCAAGTGTGCAACACACAAAGTATTACGGGCAGTAATACATGCACCTACAACCGGGAACAAAGCAAGACCAGGCGCGCTCACAGGCAAGCGAGGTGACACGTGCAATACAGCTGCAGGCTTAGGCAGGGGTCTGGGTGCACGTACGGGGCCCACATCATTGACGGGGCGTGTCGAGTAAGGGAATTTGTGAAACGTGTGGAGCATGTGGCAGGGCTCCGTGGCTTGCATGGTTGCTGGGGCGGGGGGGAGGGGAGCAGTTGAGCGAGAAAGTAGCTGGGGAGTGGGGATGTAATGTAGTGAGGTTGGCATGGGCAGCATCGGACCATTGCTCATCAGGGGCGGGAGAGGCGCCAAACAGCAGCTCAATCCACCCACGCCCCCAACCCAAGCACAAGCTGGTGCACCGGTCGGGGGACCACTACATCAATGCACAGCACGAGGAATCATCACTGTCAGTGCCCGTGTACGCTCGTGGTTGCTATGGGTGTTGATGGAGGCAGTGAGGCTGTAAGGGGACGCCCTTGCACTAATCTGCGCACAGAGTGGCCCTTGAACGATGCTGGTACATATACTTGAGCGGCCAAAAACAAAAACAAATCACAACGCAAGCCCGTAAAGCACAGCGCCCGCCACGGCTTGGTCCTGTTCGGCAATGGTGCTAGGGCATGGCACAGACGCGACAGACAGCCAGGGATTGCTCACTGCGCCTGCATTCGGGCAGGTCTGCACCTGGGCACGCAACGCTCCGGAGGCTCACAAAACCACAAACCAACAACAGGAAGGGGTGGCGCAGGGTGGGAGAGCAGGACGGGCACGCCGTACGCACCACAGCAGCCTCTCAGTTCATCGCGCGGTGCACAGCAGGCGGGACTGTGTCGTTACAACAGCGCACTAGGGTACCTAGGTGCCTGCGGATTTACAGCGTGAACAGCGTCCTAAAGCTCCAGCAGTACAGCGGTACATCAGTACAGCGAGTGGCGCGCGAGGCCCTCAAGGATGCCATCCGCATAGCAGGCGTCTGTGTAGATGACCTTGCCGGTCTGCGGCTGCCGCACCAGCCACTGCAGCAGCTCCGGCTGCGCGTTGCCCACCACAATGCTCGGGTGCTCGCCCTCCAGCATCAGCACGTCGTTGCCGGAGTCGCCGGCCGCCACGCACAGGTGGTCCGGGATGCCAAACTGCTGCCGCACGTACTGCAGCGCCTTCTCCTTGCCGGCGGTGACCGGCACGCAGTCGATGTAGCGGTGGCTGCCGTTGCCGCTCACGATGATGCGCACCTGCGATCAAGACGCACACGTGATGACATAGGTACAGTGTTCACGTGATGGCATAAGTACAGTGTACTGCTGGGCATGACTGGTTCCACGTTGTCTCCTGAAAGGAACCTTGTACATCCTGGTTTGATGCATCCTCCCGCAAACATGAATGAAGCTTGCCTTCCTGGCTTTCAGTCCATTGAATGTTGGCCACTGGCAGCAAACAACTGCTACAAGTTAAGCCCAGACGGGGGCATGCAGCTGGCATGCCAGGTGAACGTGTCATGTCCGACATGCAGCTGTAAGTCGTGGTGTCAAAGCCTCTCACTCTCAGCCTCACTCTCAGCCTCATCCCACCCACCTCCAGCTTCTCCCGCTTGAAGTCCACCGCCAGCGTGCGCGTGACGTGGTCCAGCACCTTGACGTCAGCGCACAGCGCCGTGCGGTGGCGGTGCTCCTGCAGTAGCAGCAACAAGCAAGGCGACAGAGGCAGCGGCAGCGTTGGGGGCTCCGCGTTGGGCCAGGTGCACCACTGACAGCTTCTGCAGCAGTCACTTAGTCCCATGTTGTGCGTGTGCTGGATGGATGACCCTTGGTGGCCATGGCACACCTTTCTCTGCCACACTATCAGACTGTCATGCGCGTTATAGGATCCTGACTGCGCTCAACACACACGCACCTTGCCAAATACAACAAGCAACTATTCGGCAAGCAACGGCTCCCACTGAGCGCAGCACACACGAGTACAACCGCTGCCACAACCAGACACTTCTGTTATTCTGCCTGCCAAAGCACACCCGGCGACCCGCTCTCGGGTGGGGTGGGGTCCGCTACACACGCACCGTGCCGTCGTCCAGGACCGCTAGGCTGGAGGAGTCGTTGATGTTGTTCACCAGCTGCCGCACCACGCGCCGCACGACGTCCAGGTTCCACGCGGCGTCCAGGCTCTGCGTCCAGTTGGTGTCCTCCACCCATTTGAGCCCCGAGGCAGCCTGGCGCCCGCTCGTCTCGTCAAGGTGCCACACCTGCGGGGGTGGGGGTAGGGGTGGGGGTGGGGGGCGGAAGGAGGGCCAGGAGGTTGCGGCTAGCTGGTGAGGAGCTGGACGCATGAGACAGTATCGGTTCACGTTCAGTACTACATTGTGGGTTGAAGGCAGTGCAGCCTTCCCCCGTTCAGCGAGTGTAGTGGCGACAGGGAGCATGTTGCAATGATCAGGTGGGCACCAGCAGCGGCTCAGTGAGCCCGCAGGACTGCAGGCCAGTGCAGCTCCCACTCCCAAGCGCAAAATCGAACCCTGCTTGCCTAAACCTAGAAACGCAGCATGCACTGACAAGAATCTGCATGGCACAGCATGATGGCAAACGGATGGCAGCTGAGCGAGTCCACACTCACAGGCGGCAAGCACTGAGGCTGACTGCAGGCCTGTGTGGCTGCGGTGTGTGTATTTGAGTTATACTTGTTCCTGTGGGGCCATGCAGTGTGGTTCCCACAGCGCCCTGCAGGGTGCATGCGTGTGTGTGAGCGCGTTGTGGACACACCTTGGTGCCAACCGCCGTGACGACGACATCCGGGATGGCCACCTTCGAGTCACACTTCTTCATAAGCTCCACAAATTGCCCCAAGCTCCGCCCTGCGTTCCGTGCGTCATTGTGTCACGTTACAAGCGCATGTTGTGATGTAAATGTGTGACGAAGCCGGCAATACGGCTTCCAAAGCTACAGCTCGGGTGGCAGGGTGGTGTTTCCTGTCTGAATTGCGACCCCAGTAGCAGGCTGAGCGGGCAGCAGGACTGCAGGTGGGGATTTTCACCCAGACGCATCTCCGAAACCCACCTGTGTTGTACACCAGCAAGCTGCCTGCCAAGCTCGCACTGCAAAGCCAACAGAAAGCACAAACGCGATTAGGGTCAGGCGATCAGCCGTCGGGCCAGCCGTGGGTCGGCCGATCGTGCCAACACAGCGTGCCACAAAGTACCACTGACACGCGCCAGACACATAACCATGCAAGATGCATGCACAAAAGCATGATGCAGCATTACTGCTTTCTCCCATGCATACGTGCCTTGTCTGAACTCTCGAGGTCGGTCTTGGGCCTCTGGCTAGCCGGCCAAGTGTAAACAAAACTAAACTACACCCCTGCAAGCTTTACATCAGAGGCACCCTGCCCGCACCTGTTCTCCCAGTAGTCGGCAAAGCGCTGGCTGGACGAGAACGCATCCGGGCTGCTGACGTCACCAATCATCGTGCCTGCACAGCAGGCAGCAGCCGGTTGGCACACGCCCGGCTGAAGCTTACCAATCCAATCCTTCCGAGGGTGTACAGGGGCCCGCAGCCCACGCTGCTGACCTCTCTGAATGCACACAGCATCGCACACTTGCTATTGGCTCAGGTGGCGTCATGTGCCATGCGTCAAGCGTCACCAGGCGGCATAGCGCTGCAGCAAGCTGTGTTCTGCGCCGCACGCTGCTGCACATCAATCAATCAACAGCGTCAGGTCAGCCCGTGCTGCCTGCACTGGCGTTGAACGTGCACCATGCTTGCCAGCAAACCGGGACACCGCTGACGCCAGCATAGCCGCGCATGCAGCACCTGAGCAGTTGTGTTGCGCACAAGCCACCACCGCAACTGTTCAGGAGCTGCTTGCGCGGCTGCGCTGCCGTCCTGTAGACGCCTGCGCGGGTGCACCATTGGGTCCCCGCATGCATGCGACAGTGTTCGTACACTGCACACTGCTGCAGCTTATGCCGCTGGACACGCGCCAGCCCGCGCTGTGGCTGACGTGGCTGTTCACAGGCATATACGCTGGCTGGCACATGCTGCTGCTGCGCTTGCTGGACCCCGCTTGACGCACCATCGATATCGCTGACCTGCAGCACACACAAGGCACGCGCAAGGCACAAGCAACACCCAGGCAGTCAGGGTCAGGTCGCATCAGCAGCGGTACGGCAGTGGTACAGCAGCGATACAGGCACTACTCCTGTACCCCAGGATGCCTGCCACAGGCACGCGTGCACACCGTAAAGCACACCAATGTCAGGGCCCTGAACAACTGGCTCTATCTCAACATCGTCCCGTAGAAATTCAGTATCAGTGCCACCAGTTGCGCAATGCGGGGCAGTTTCTACCCACCCGCGCACTCACCAGCATCATGCGCGCCTCCGCTCCGCGCGGGAAGGGGCGCAGCAGGCCGCGCGTGAGCTTGTAGGAGCCCGGGAAGGGGCAGGTGTAGGTGGGCGCGTTGCCGGGGCGGTCCTCCTTCATCTTGTCGCCTGTTGTTACCATCACATGGCACGGGGCAGCATGCACGGGGAAGCATGTGCACTACGTGACGCTTGAGCACCTGAAGGTGCTTGGGGTTATCACTCGCATACGGCGTGGCATCGTCCAATAGCACTTGTAATTGTGTGTGTGTGTGTGACGACCACCAGCACGTGGCGTTAAGAAGCACCGGTTTGTTGCGTATACATGTGGTAGGCAGCAGTGGTACAGTGCACGCTGTTTACCTGTCAGTCCGTTGTTCAGCGTGAACTCCAGGGCCTCGTCCGGTGCGGTGGGCACCAGCACAGCCATCTTCCAGATGCCCAGCGCGTTGCCGCGGCTGGGCGCAGACACCATGCTCAGTGACTGCCACTCCTGCAGCAGCAGCGGTGCGGTGTGAACGCCGGTGGTGACAGGGTGCAAGCGCTGATGCAACATACCAGCGTTTGCAGTGAGGGGTACATCACCACGACAGTTTATGCCACGTGAGGGGCAGGCGTGTGTTTGGGGGGTAGCGGGGAGTATGCTCACTGTTTGACGTGTACGCACAACCTAGTGGCATGTACAACTGCACATGGGTCACTAATGTGGCTTTAGTGCATGTGTGGTGGCGCTTGCTTACCGGTGTGATAGGCTGGCCGTTACGTGACCTGCGGTATGACAGCACGGTGTCGTCCCACCCAGTGCAGTAGAAAACGCGGAATAGAGACGGTTCAAAGCTCCACACCTGTAGAGCATCAGCACAGCGACACAGTACACACTGGCGTTCAGTGCTTCCAACTCTAAGGGCTGACGCTGATAACGCAGCTGTTGCTCACGCGGCTGCAAGGCGCAGCTAGCGGGGAGGTCGGGGCGGCGCACCTTGTGAACCTCTACCCGCTCTGGGTTTGGGAACACCGGCTGAGCGGGGTCAGTGGTCACCTGACCGTCCACTATGAATAGGTAGGAGTACTGGCCAGGCTGCGTACGAAATGAAGCAAGGGAAGCACGTTCAGGCGCAAGTGAGGCACCGAAACGCTGCCTCCACACGACACTGCACTCAACAACACTGCACTTAACAACACTTGCTTCAGTGCCTAGACTGAGCACAAACAAGCACACCGTATCGCTCACCGGCAAGTGCGCTTTCGTGGTGAACAACCCTGTCGCTGGGTCCTTTTTGAGAAGAAGCGAGTACTGAACAGTGGAAGACCAATAGGGCGATAACACAACTTCATTGGTTACTACTAGTAGTATGCCTTGGCAGCAGCGAGCTGCAGAGAGCAACCAGACATCATACCTGCCAGTTGTCCCAATCGCCAACCACCATGACTGAATTCGCTGAGGGAAACGCAGCTTTGCTAAGTGTAAAGGTCACGGTTGTTGCAATCACGCGGAAGTTGTTCAAGTGGCCCTGCATGGAGGGAGCGATGCACGTTTATGTAAGAACACAGCTGTGTCGGGTGCTAGTTCGGGTTGCATCACAGGGCTGCAAACGCTTGCGTGGCAAACTTGTGCCACTCACCTCAGAGTTTGTCACAGTGGGCTCATGTGGAGCCGGCGTCCATACTTTGTCCACCACAAACTTGAACTGCAGCGACAGAACACCGACGAGATTTACGATATGTGCGACTAGAAGGCAGCAGCAAAGCGGTTTAAACAGGATAAGCCATATCAGCCCGCCTGTCTGCTCAGTGCACACCTCATAGTTGCCCGGTCGCAAGGGCATTATCACTGAAGCGTCATGGTTAGGGCTCAGGCGGTGAAGCCGAACCCCCTTCGTCCAGTCGTTGAAGCTCCCTGTCAACAGGGCGCAGCGTGCTGCTCAGTGCAGTGCTTCATAACACTGATTCGTGGTTCATACAACCACGCCGTGCCGGCAGTAGCAGATCAGAGTGCGGAAGTTTGAGACCGCTGCGCCGCTACCTGCTGTTGGGCGCTGAGAGATCCTCCCGTTGCACCATGCTCACTCACCCCATATATATACTTCGTCCCCACCCAGCACTGCCGGCCAGGAGAACTTTGTGTACACGACCTGGTCCTGCAGCATGGGGTCCGCCTGGTGCTTCGTCACATTCCCGACTTGACCCTGACTGCTTTGGAATGGATGGAACTGTCTGCTACTGTCGACTGTCGCGTTCGCGACCGAAGCCGCTGCCCTGCACTGAACTATGCACCTTGAGGGTCTGACGTTCCGAAGTGACGGTGGGTGTAGCGGGCGCAATACAGAAGGGCAATGTGCCCTCTGACCCAACAGCATTACGAACAAGCGTTTCGGGTTCAGGTAGCCGAACCAACCGAGGAAAAGGGATAACAAACAGGTGGGGCAGGTCAGGAAAGCTTCTCTTGTGAGGCAGTTTAGAGCAAGCCCTCGCGTGGTCAAAGGCTCCATTGCGACTCATGCGAGGCTTGCGGATTTGCATGGGCAACGAACGGACTAGAGAGCAGAAGAGCAGGAGAGCTATAAGCAGGCAAAGTCAACCTATGCAATCGATACACTGGGCTGCAAAACGCTATTTATTTTGACCTCCAACAACTCTCCGTCTTTCCAACAACTCTCTAGCTTTCCAACACTCAAAACCATCAACCTGCTGCTGCGCCTTCCTCTAAGTGCACTGCAAGCATGCACACATCCAGAACCTGCTTGAAGAAGCCCCTGCAGGCCAGCGCAGCCCATGCGCTGGACGCCAGGCGCGTACCACTGCGCACAGTACCCAGGGCGACTGCGACTGTGGCCGCAACCCGAACGGGCAAGGGCCTGGTGTTGATGGAGAAGGCACTCACAGAGGACTTCCATCGCGTGGTTGAGGAGTTGAGGCAGGCCTCACAAGTCAGTGTGCCTCCATCAAAGTCTGATACGCCAGTTTCGAAACCACCGGCGCCACCCCAGCAATCAGGTTTCTCGCTGTTTGGGTTATTCAACAGCCCCCTTGAGAAACAGAAGCACAACGATGCATCCTCCGTGGCCCCTGGAGTAGTGCTGGCCTTGTTCACGGCTCACTGGTGTGGTGAGTGCCTTCCAACTTTGCAAGCTAGTGACCTGGCAATGGACTGAAGGCCCAGATTGTCCGGCCGCTATCTCACACATGGGCTATGCTTGCCTTGTGCCTGTGTACAGGACCCTGCAGCCTGCTGTACAAAGAGCTTCGGCACTGCGTGTCGCTGCTGCCTCCGAGCACACCGTTGACCGTGCTTGTGCTTGACGTGGACGACAACCACGAGCTTGCCACGTCCCTGAAGGTCACCTCGCTCCCCACGATGCTCTTCCTGGGCCCCAACGGACCCAACAAGGCACCGCTCACGGTGCAGGGTGTCATGTCTGCTGCCTGGATCCGGGACGCGGTACTCAATAAGGCGGCGCTATACGCAGGGAGTGACTTCAGTCGAAGGGATGACTGGATTCGCTTGTAGCACCTTCACCTGTTACGCGACAGCTGTGGCATGCTCATGCTACGCTCGCGACATCAGCCTCACAACCCAAACCATGCGCTCCGCCGCCCAGGAATGTGCACGAACAAACAATGTCGTCCCCATGATACCAGGAGCATGATCATTTACCTTGCTACCCTGTGCACTGCAATTCATGGAGATGCTTGAAGCTTGCGACGTACCCTTATGCATGCTATGATGCCAAGCGTTTTAATCGCACTATGCGGCAGCTCCGTGCGCTGTTTTGAGTGGTGTGCTTTTTATCTCATGCGCACAGTCCTGTGCACCTATTGCATTTTCGAGTGTCTAATAGTGTTCTAGCATTCACACCGCCCAGCACTACCTCCTCGCCCACCCTTGCCACCATGCCCCAACATCCCCGGCAAACCCATGCATACAGCATTTGTGTGCTGGGATGGATTGTACGAGTACTGTGAGACCCTTTCGATCGCTCTTGATACTGTGATATGCACTGCTTTTCTCAGCTCTCCTGTCACACTGCTCTGTATCACTTGGCTGGTAACACTTGTGTGCCCGTGCTGACGTGCCCGAGACCACGCTGACCACGTTGTGGACCAAGCAGCATAATGCAACCTTGTAACTTTAATCACTTGTGTTAGGTCAGCTTCCCAGTCACGGTGTTTGAGCACCTGAGCACGTAGACTCCATAGTCCGGGCGCGATGGCAGCAGTCGGTGCGCGTTTCGCGGACCTGCGGTGCATCTCACCGGAGACACTGGAGGTGCTCAGCGGACAGGGATTTGCCACAGCAACACCCGTGCAGGAGGCTACCATACCTCTGTTCTGTGGCAACAAGGACGTGGCAGTGGATGCATGCACTGGCTCCGGAAAGACCCTCGCGTTTGTGATACCAGTTGTGGAGCGCCTGCGACAGCTCGAAGAGAGGCTGAAACTTCACCAGGCTAGTATTCAAGCCCTCTAATGATGATTGTGGGCCTGTGCAACCTGCTCACTTTTGCAGCTTGAGGCCGCCGCCTGATGCCAGTCCTCTGCATCACTGCTGTGTTGTGTTGCACTACAGGTGGGAGCTATCATAGTGTCACCAACCAGGGAGCTTGCAAAGCAAATAAACCAGGTGGCAGAGCCATTTCTGGGGACTCTACCCGGCGTTCGGTCGCGTTTGTTGGTCGGCGGCAGGTAAGGGCGCACGGCGTCAGCCCTGAACACTTGGATGTGCGAGTCAAAGGCTCTGTGCTTGGATGAGTACATCAGTTGCATTCATTACACTACTATGTGCTGGTGCTGCATGCTCTTGCTCACATTTGCTCCATTGCGTGGCTGTGTGCGTCTGCAGCGACCCGTCGCAAGACGTTGCGGTGCTGAAAGCATCTGGCGGACAGGTGCTGGTCGGCACACCCGGAAGGATAGACGACGTGCTCAAGCGGTGCACGTTCTTGGAGCTGAAGACGCTCGAGGTGAGTAGCAGTGGTGCAGTACACTGTTGCGCCCACGGTCAAGCAGCCTGTTGCAGCGGCATGGCCTGGCGACCGACGGGGTCATATGTGGTGCTCCTCTCACCGCCTGTTCCTACTGTCCATTATTCCAGTCACTATTGCAACGTGGTCACTGGAGGCATTTCGCACGTGGCGGCATGACATCGACGCGCCCTTGCTTACCAGGAGCGGATCGGATACCATGCATTGCCCAACGCGAGCAGCAACATGCACAAACGGTAGCAGAGTGCATTCGACCATGTCTCTGCCCTTGATCCCTCCATTACACTGTACTGTACTGTATTGCGTCTCACCATTCCTACCGTACCCTCCTTCAGGTGCTGGTGCTGGACGAGGCTGACCGGCTGCTTGACATGGGCTTCAAGGCGCAGCTGGATGCCATCATGGCGCGCCTGCCCAAGCAGCGCCGCACCGGCCTCTTCTCCGCCACGCAGACAGAGGCGGTCGAGGCGCTCACACGCGCCGGCCTGCGCAACCCCGTGCGCATCAACGTCGCCGTCACCGCCAACCGCGCCGCCCCCGGGGGCGACAAGAAGGGCGCCGCGGGGGCTGCTGGTGGCGCTGGCTCCTCCGCAGGCGCGAACGGCAATGCGGCGGGCGGTGGTGGCATCGGCGAGGGCTCTCAAAAGACGCCTGCGGGGCTCTGTATTGAGTACGTGGTGTGTGAGGCGCACGAGAAGGTCAACCAGCTGGTGAGAGCGAGGTGGATGATGGCTGGGTGGCGGATCGGTGGCTGGCCAGCTTGTATGGCCTGTTTGCATCCCAGTTTGGTTTGGACAAGGCATCGCTGCGTGGTAGGAGTGCCAGTGCGATGCAAGTGTGCGTCAGGCTGGACATGGACGCAAGCTGTGTGCAATTGGACCTGCTGACTGGGCCCTTGATGCGCTGCAGGCATGCACAAGCGCTGCATTACGTTGTTATTGCCATGACCGTGCCTGCAGTGCCCATGCACACACGTGTACCACCGTACGACCGCTGTCACCTGCTATGGTCATAAGAGCACGCACACACGCATTGTTTGCGTCCCTGGAACCTTACTGCTGTGTTCATCACGGGCTGCATGTGTGAGTGGGCACGCATCACTCATGCATACTGCTCAGTGCACGCTTGAGCCCTCATCCATCCCCTAGAGGACTGCGAAGCCACCGGATGCAGAGCCCATGACACATGCGCACGTGCTGCGGCCCGTCATGTGACGTGTCTCCTTGTATGCGGCACTAGTTGCACATATGGGTGCACGTACAAAGGCATCCTCTTCATGTACCGATACCGGTATGTCTGTCACATCAGAGGAGTGCACATACCGAGATTCGCCCGCGCTTGCCTCCCTCCCGTTATCTGAGCGCACGCAGGTGCTGTTCCTGGAGGCTCACGGCCGCACCGACAAGCTCATCGTGTACTTCCTCACCTGCAAGACCGTGGACTGGTACGCCAGCGTGCTCAAGCGCCTCAAGGGCTTGAAGGGCATGCACCTGCACTGCCTGCACGGCCAGATGAAGCAGGCGGCGCGCGAGGCCACCATGGAGGCCTTCAGCAAGGCGCCGGCCGGTACGTGAAAGAGTTCCCATGGGGCCTGCATGTGGGAGGGGGGGGGGGGCTGGTGGTGGACTGGACTGGTGGGGGCATGCGCTACTACACTGGCTGGG
>BDDA01000038.1:68827-92465 GCA_001662385.1 Chlamydomonas asymmetrica
GAGCAGTGTGTGTGCGGTGCAGGAATGAAGGTAACAGTGGTATTCTTGTGCCACAAGTATACCACAGGGACAACCTGGCAACAGGCTGTGTCTCTGGCCCATGCTGTTGTGGTTGGTGTTATCGACTGCGTTTTTGCATCGCCTGATGGTGTGCGTATGTGTCTCTTCCTGCCCCCGCCACCTGATGACAGCTGCTGAAGCAGCGAGCGGCGGAAAACACAGAGGATGCGCAGCAGCAGCAGCAACAGAAGCGCAAGGTGAGGCCTGACGACACGTATTTGGCCGTTTGCGTGTGCTTGCATTCAGGGTGGCGCTGACCCTCAGCGCTCCCCCATAGGAGCAACTACGCACCCAGGCTGCACCCTGGCTGCATGTTGGCTGCACCTGAGTTTGATGTTTACAGCGGCCAGCCTGCTTGCCCTTGCCTTACGAAGTATGCAGCCTGCTGCTGCTATCGTCTGCATGCATGCCGTTGCATGGTTTGATGCGATATGATTGGGTGCCAGCCGAACCGCACAACCGACTTTATGTCGGGTACATCAAACCCCTCGTTGCTGCTGCATGGTATATTGGCATCGCCTCGACTGCAGGCGGATGCCGTCGCCGCCACGGCCGCGGCTGCGACGGCCGCCGCCGCCGCCAAGCTGCCTGCCGCCAAGCGCCGCAAGCTGCAGCAGCGCGACGAGCTGGCGGAGTTGAACGAGGAGTACCTGCTGCTGAAGAAGCTCAAGCGCGGAAAGATGAGCGACAAGGCGTTTGACGTTGCCACCGGCCTCGTGGCCGGCTCCGAAACCGACACCGACGACGAGGACAAGCACAAGGGCAACGGCGATGAGGCTGGGGACAGCCAGCGTGGGAGCGCCATTGCCGAGAAGGCTGTGGTGGCTAAGAGGGTGAAGGGCGCGACGGGGGCAGCGGCGGGGCGGGAGGCAGCGCAGCCGCAGCAGCAAGGTGAAGCGGCGGGCAACGGTGGCGGTGGTGATGCCCCTGACGGTGACAGTGACAGCGATGACGATCATGGTGTGGGCGGACAGAAGGGGAATCAGCAGGGCGGCGCGGGTGGCGGCAAGGGTGGTTTCAAGGCTAAGGGCAAGGGCAAGGGCAAGGGCGGGCACGTGGTGCCGTTAGTGTCGACCTCCCTGCAGCAGTACGTGTTGAAGAAACAGAAGCGTATGAAGCGTCGGGCGGGCAAGCCTGGCGCGGGAGGTGTGGGCGCTGCGGGGCAATAGTTGCGAGAGGCTGCGGATATGCATAGCGCTCAAGCGCTAGATGTTTGTGCTCATAGGCTAGATGTTACACCGACCGGTATGACACGCTCTCTACATGCATTACGGTATGCATTCATGATTCATTCAGGTTCGTTTGGGTTCGGAAATGTACATAGTGCCGTCACGCAAGCGCGCGGCAGCGAGTGTAGCGCAGCGTGAAATAGGAGGTGTTGGTTGCGTTGCGTACTTGCGTAACTTACACGCAAACTGGATGCTGCCACAAGTTCACGTCTCCTGCAGCGCCACACACGTGCACTTGTAAATACCGTTAAATACTTATATTTCATATTTGTCCCAAAGCAGCGGCACACGCAGTACAAGTCCTGACGGATCACATGCAGTGTTTCGTGTGCACGGCCTGATCACCTCTGTTCGCTCAATTTCAACCTGACAGTTTGTGAACGTATGCCACCTGGTCGATGGCCTGTTATCAAGTCGCAGCATGACTGCAGGCAACCAGCACAGCCTGATGGTGAGGACTCCAAACATGCGAGGCTGTGAGCAGTCACACCTCTTAGGCACACCAGCACCAGCGCCAGCACCAGCACCAGCGCCAGCGCAGCGACAAGGCCCACGAGCAGGTAGCGGGTAGTGGGCACCATGCTCTCTCCTCACTGCGTGCTCCTCGCCCTTCACTTGCCAGCTACTTAGCTGCCAGCATTGGCGGCTGGCAACCTGAGCAGCCAGGCCTGTCACCCCCCTAGCTGATGATGCCTCTGACGTCCCCCTCGTAGTAGTGCACGTTGGCGAGCTTGTAGACCTGCACAGCACGCATGGAGGCGTTTACAACAACCACAAGGCACAGCTCTTAGGCCAACATGTGAGGGCGGGGGAGCTACAGGATGATGCCCACTGACTCATGCTCATGTTGCAATTGTCACTAGTTGTTTGCAGGTAAAGGTGCAGGTGAAGGCCCCTCGTGAGGAGGATGGGCAGAAGGGAGTGTGGAAAGCACTCAGCAGGTCATTCGCTGGGATGCCACCAAACAGAACCATCATGCGCATCAACTAAGGCCGGCATGCTACCAATCGGTTTGTGTGAAAGAGTAAACGCATGATCCCTCGCTCCATACGAACACAATCATCCACCCACGCACTGAGTGAGTATGTGTGCAGCATGCATGCATGTGTATAACATGTCCATTGCACATTTGCGCACCTTGGTGAGGCGCGTGCAGGCCTGTTTCCCCAAGTGGCTGCCAGCCTGCCCCAGCACCACCAATGCAGCAGCGCCCCGCAGCGCGTCAGCGAACGCGGCATCGATGAGCGCCATGCGCGTCACCAGCACCGCGCCACGGCCATCCGCAACCACTGCTGCCGCCGCCGCCGCATCAGCATCAGCAGCGGCATTGGGCCCCAGTGTGGGTGTGTTGCCAGGTTGCGGCGCTGATGTCTGTTGGCGCACGTCAGTGGCGGGTGCTATGCTGCATGAAGCCGTGGTAAAGCAGGGCGTCAAGGCAAGCACAACACACCATGGAATGTCTGGAACCGACTCGCTTGGCGGTCAGCATGCAGCACATTATGCCAGGAAGTGCATCATGGACTCGAGGGTGCACAAATCACATTCACATCCACCCGCTAGGAGATCCACAAGCACACGGTCTGCAATGACAATGCAATTTATGACCTGAAAGCCTCTGCATCCATTGCATCGGGCATGTCTCTACTCTCTAGCATGTCCCTCAGCCTGTCTCCACTCAACAACATGGACGGCAAATGCATGCGTAACGGAAGTGGATGCGAAAGCATGCGCTCAAAACCGGCCTCAATGCATCAAGCACCGTGGCACAAACTAAGCAAGGTAGCGCATTGCATATTTGCATGTGAAAGCTCTGCAAGCCGTGGTGCCCTCAATGCTTGCACCTGCATGCCCGCCGCATATGCCGGTCCGACCACCTACAGCCGCTGGCATAGGCTCGCACCTGGTCGTTGACCTGGGCTCTGTCTGCACTTCCAAGAAAATCAGCGCGCTGAATGCAGTGTGTAGCTCCTCTAAGCCAGCACGGTCAAGCACGCGGGCCTCAGGCGCGTCGCTTCGTGCTGGCGTGTTGCTGACAAGCGGCGGCAAGCCCAAGTCCTCAACAGGGTCCACTGAACGTGTGGAGCAAAACAAGCAAAGCGCAATGCTTACTGTCCAGCTCAATAGCAACGTTTAGGTCGAACCTAACAACAAGCCCGAAGCAGAAATTGACAACGGTTTGGTTGCGCAACGGTTGGCTTACGCTTCCCCGGGTTCATCGTCCAGGGGTTGCCCAGTTCTGCCACGATGTCCTCCCAGTCCTCATCTTCATCCTCCATTTCGTCCTCATAGTCATCAGCATATGCAACTCGCACCCCGGGCTTCGTGGCCTGCAAGTGGCACGTTCACATTTGCCACTTATGCAAGCTGACCGTACGACGTTAACAGGAAGCACAAGAGTTTGCATGGGTGGGCAGCATGCTTCCCACCAGCATGTCGCCAATCCTCCGCTGTGCCTCTTTGAAGAGGTCCACGTCTGGCCTCTCTGGATGGTCCTCGGGAGCCTGCGGGGCAGCTGCGCACCGCCCCGCACTGCGTGGCTGGTCGGGCTGCCACGAGCCAGAATGCTGGACTTTCCTTAGCACTGTCGGTTTGCAAGGTGTATAATAGCTTGTGGAGCAGGAACTGCCTACTCCCAGGCTCGTTGTATGTGAGCAAAGCGCTCTCATTTCTGAGCG
Source organism: Chlamydomonas asymmetrica (assembly GCA_001662385.1). Lineage (NCBI taxonomy): Eukaryota > Viridiplantae > Chlorophyta > Chlorophyceae > Chlamydomonadales > Chlamydomonadaceae > Chlamydomonas > Chlamydomonas asymmetrica. The sequence goes on from BDDA01000038.1 coordinate 72,792, forward strand.
TGGTCTGACAAGGTATTACTCCTGCTGGTCGGGGACGGAAATGGTGCCAGCAAGATGACAAGTGAACACAGAGGCCAATCACACAATATGTGTGTCAATGCATGAACACGAAGCTCTTGATACGGTGCTCATTACGTACCGGCCAGGGTACTAGGTTGTACCGCATTGGACCCGAGGGTCATCGAGCAAAATCCATCGCCCGCAGCACCGCAGGTGCTGCCATACACAAGAGCCTCGCCATTGCGCTGTATTGTTGTGCATAAGCCACACTTCCTACGATCACACATTCTGCATGGGTTCTGGCCAGAGCTGGCTGAATCAGGGCTCTGCTGTTCAGCACCCCACGCACCCTTCGCAGCAGCAGCTTTTCGACAGCTCTTCAAGCGACTTTCACCAAGCGCTGGCAGAGCCATCAGACAGGAGCACTGCCCAGGCTGCGCAACCACCAAGTGCCCTTGCACCCGAAGGCATGGGTGGCTACACCACTACACCCCTAGAGACAGGCGCTGTCAACCATAGCCGCGCGGCCGACGCGTGCTTAGCGCCGTCCCCACAACAGCGGACCGGGTCCGGCAGTCGCTCAGTCCAAGACCAGGCAGCTGAGCCGAGCAGTCATCAGGAGCACACGCCCAAGCCTGTGCTTCATCCAGGGTTGAGCCTCGCTCACCTTTTGCTCGGGATCGGCGCCAACAGCAGCAGCAGTGAGGCACGCGCGATGGATCGCCCACAGCAGCAGCAGAAGGCGCATTCGGGGCAGGTCCACAAGGCTGCAGGCACAGCAGAACCTGCAGCAGACACCAATCAGGGTGCAGGAAATGCAGTGGACGGCAGTCAGGCACACCTGGCGGGTCATCAGCAGCAGGGCTACGTTGTTGAGCAGCGCAGCGTGGTGTGCGTGGGGCCTGCGCCTCGGCCGGCACGGCCTCCGACGCCAGTGGCGTCACCGCGGCCTCCTCCTTCGTCCTCCCACGATGAGCCGGACGACTACCAGGAGCCGCTGCTGCTGCGGGCCAGCCCAGGACCAAGAGGAGGACCACGACCAGGCGCAGGCGCAGGCGAAGGCTCGGCACGTAGCGCTGCCGCAACCGGAGTCGCCCCGCTCCACATGCAAGCGCCGCCAGGTGAGAGCACCGTGTGCCACCACTGCTAAATGCGATTGCCTGTTGGCAGGGTGACGGCTTCAGTTTTTCCGTGTGGGGTTTTGCCTGTGTGGAGTGTGCGCAAGGTCAAACGGGACGGGACGCTCATGGGTCAACCAACTCCACACACCGTTGGCACTGCTCTGCACGCGCTGCTCTGCGATGTGATGGTGACGTTGGTGGAGGTGACGCTGCCAGATTGATGCTCACATACGCCAGTCACACCCAGAGTCACACCCCGCGCCTCTGACATCTATGAATTGCCTGACGGGCCAAGTGACGGAAGTGATGAGCACGTCGATAAATTATCACATGGCAGTCATAGCAGCCAATAGGTCATGCAACCTACGCCTTGTACCATTTGCTGCCGTCCCATCCATCGCTGCGCACCACCCGTCAACTGCAGGAGGGTGCTGGATGATCCGCAACATCAGCCCGGATGCCGCTGCCGCGGCAGCGACTAGCGCCATCCTCATGCCCAGCGATGTCAGCGGCGCCACCTGTGCATCCCCCGCACATGTCGGCTGCAGCCCGGGCAGCGGCATTGGCAACACCCCAGGTAGCGCCAGCGGCGGCAGCGGCAGCAGCGTTGGAGCGGGACCCATCAGCCTCTCTCGGATGACCACAGTCGCATCTGCCATGGCTGCATGCAGGGCCAACAGCAAGGCTGGCGGTGGCAGCGCTGACGTCAGTCATGCTTACGCTGCGCTGGGCACCTGGCGCTTCGCCTCCCCGCCTTTCAGTCTGCCGCCGGTCGGCACGGTGGGGCAGCAGGCCGCTGCCGCGTCAGCAGGCGAGGGCGCTGCGGTACACAAGCACCATTCGCCTGCAGGGGAGGATGAATGCATGCAAGATGCCCGCGATGGCGATGCTGACAGTGACAGTGATCGTGAGGGTGATGGTGGTGATCAAGAGGATGCCGTGCGTGCTGCTATGGAGATGTCTCCGCCGCCGCCGTCGCCGCCGGCAAGCTCCACGCGGTCGTGGTTCTCGCCGCAGCCCAGCCCCCAGCACGAGTACCGCCTGTACCGCCAGCATGGCGCATCGCAGTCGGCGGATCACATGGTGGTGGGCAGCGTGGGCGCCCTCAGCAGCAGCGACGCTTGCGGTGGAGGCGTCCACCAGATTCCAACGCGCCTGTCGCCGGCGCCGGCGCCGTCACCATCGCTATCATCCTCCTCATGGTGAGCATGGAGCATCACAAGTTCGCAAATGCCAGCATCGGGTCACTGCTGCACATTGGTTTTGTTGCTGCATGTGTCGCCCTGCGAGCATCTCATCAGTGATCGAGTCATCACGCTACCAGGACGATGTTTGCTTGTTCCAGGGTCTTCGTTGCGGCGGCATCGCTGTGGCGTGTGTTGCGATTTACGAAACTTCCCGCCTGCCATGTGTGCGTCCTGCAGGCGGCTCTGCTGGTCGTTCTTTGAGCAGGGCATCGCCCAGCAGCTGCCTCTGCAGGCACCCGGCACCCCCCAGCCGCACCAGGATGCTGCAAGCGGCACTCCCCAAGACTCCTCACTCCAGGCCCTGCAGCCGTGTGCATCACTTTACCTGGTGAAAGAGACCGAGCACGACCAGCTGTGGCTGCAGCACACAGCTCAGTACTACCAGCACAACGGAGCGCGACGTCACCAGGATGCCACACTGCTGCGCGCCTGCATGCGCATTGAGGGTCTGGTGCGCGCTGACTCATCCCGCCAGCGTGTCGACAGCAGGACCGGCGCCGTACCGCAGGACTGCGGCGCGTCGGAGGGCGGTGTGGCAGCCGCTGGCGTCTGTGAGGGCGGCGAGGGGGGCGCACACGAGGAGGGTGTGGAGGTGACTGTGGACGGCGTGCAGTACAAAATGGCCCTATCCGTGACAGGTGGGGGCATTGCATGCACACTTACCCATACGACAGGATGCACTCTTACCCGTAGGACTGGTTTCATGGTGGGCTTTGGAAACACAGTTGAAACTTTGATTTGGTTGCAATGCCCACACATTCCATATGGCAGATGCCACATGGAGGTTCCTGACTGTGCCTGAATGTGGCAAAGCTTGAGCCGTGGTTTACCTGGTCAATGCTATGGTTCCACCGTTGAATGGCTCGCTTCCGCCAGTCTTACTTGAATGCGTGACCCCTGGTTTACGGTCTTTAGGTGACCTTCCATGCATCGAGCCTCGACGTGTGATGCTCTCCACTCCTACTCACACAACACGCCTGCTGCCTCCGTCTGTGATTCCCCTAATGGTGGCCTTCCGTTGCGCTCTGTTGCAGGCGAGATTGAGCACTGCTTCACACCAGATCAGCCTGAGTGCGGCTTGCAGGTGTGGCGTGATGCAATGGTATCAAGCGACCCATGCAGCAATGTGTGTAGGGCGTCTGTGCATTTGTGCATTCTCTCACCGGACAATCCACCTGCAGGGCCCACAATGGCGGCTTTCAGTGCCGTTTGCACGATTACTGCTGTTATCAGGGGCATACAAAGCGTGTGCATGGTCTGACCGAACCTGCCGTTCCACACGTGTGTGCAGCAGTCTTGGCACACGTGCACCTGCACCTTGTATGGGAGCAACAGCTGAACACCACCAATTTACTCCCACCTGCTGCCTGGTCTGACCTTACGTGCAGGGTCTTCTGCGCATGTCAGATCTCATCAACCTGGCAGCGTGCCCGCTCCTGCGCATCACCCTCATGCCGCTGCCCTCCTGCCCCCCCGCCGCCTGCACAAGCCCTGTCCGAAGCAGCAGCAGCGGCAGTAACGTCCTTGACAGCAGGACAGCTACTATCACTATCCGCCGCCATCCCAGCCTGCTGCCCTCATACTTCAGCCCTGACAACCACGCGTCTGGACAAGGCATGGCCAGCAGCAAAGGGATGGATTCAGGCAGCGGCATGGATGCGTCGTTGCTGGCAGGAGGTGCTAGCCCGCGTGTGGATGGTGGCGGATTCGGCGTCAGTGTGGGCATGGATGGCGTGCACGAGATCGGGCCTCAGGCGCTGCCGCCTGTTGCTGCACCTGCCGCCGCTGCTGAGGCAAGCAGCGGTGGTAGCATCGGCAGTGGCGGTATAGGCGGGCGCCCGTACAGTGTGCTGCTGGCCAGCCTCAGCCCCCGGTAAGCATGCTTGACTGGCCATCACTGTTGACAGTTGTCCGCTGAAGGTTCATTGCAAGCACATCAACATCCATGATGTCATCAACCTGGGTGTACAGCAATGCCGAACGTCACACGCCTACAAGTAGTTGTAGTGCTTGCAATCTTGCTATGGCTGGACGATGTTCTCCTGAGCACACGACGGCCTGCGCTTGTCAAAGTAACTTCTTGTTGATGTGTTGGCATCCACCCTGCATCCACCTGTGCACTACATCCGTGGCATCCATCCACCTGTGCACCATGCGCTTACTTGCACTCATCTACCTGTACCCTTCCGTTGCCCTCCGCCTCCGCGCCCTGCACTGGCTGTGTGCAGTCTGCTGCTGGTGGATGACTTCTTGGAGCCCGCACTGTGTGACGCGTTAGTGGCGGCATCGCAGCCCCGCATGGTGCAGAGCCGGGTCTCGCAAGGTGACTGAGACAGGCACGCATGTCATGGAGTGAGATACATATATGCCACCCGTGCCATCATATCTTGATACAGTATTCGCTTTCGGCATCCAGCCTAGGGGTGCATCTTTCCTCTCATTGCACTTTGGCAGACACCGCTTGACTTCACTACTGGCATGCAGCCCGCTTGAACAATACAGCCGCATGTCAATTTGTGTGTGGGGGGCTGGGCGAGCGCAGGCATGATGACGCCGAGCCGCCAGAGCCGCAGCGTGTTCTTCATGGCCCCGGATGACCCCCTGGCTCTCGTCACCAGCAAGGGCGCGCCGCCGCGCCCCTTGCCCCCCGTGGTGGAGGAGGTGGAGGCTCGCATCAGCCAGCTGATGGCCATGCCGGAGGTCACCGCGGGGATGGAGCCGCTAGTCAAGCATGAGCCACTGCAGGTGCGGCCAGAAGGGGGGGGGCACCGCAGCGTGGGCAACGTCACAAATCGCATCCTGAGTTTGAGTTTCTGGGCTTTGCACCTTACTCCCACACAGTTTGCATTGACGGTCGGTGTATTCCTTGCAACCCCCCCATGCATTCCGTATGAGGTGCCCCCCTGCATCTTCAGCCAATCTGCTGTGCTACTATGTAGGATTGCAGCCAGAGGAGGCATGCAGCTCCACATGCGGGGAAGCATGCCTGGCATGGCTGCATGGCACCTCCCAACGTGGCTGGCATACCACTGCTCACAGCACAATCACTTGTGTCAATTTACTACACGTCATGTTTGCGGCGTCCCCATAAGGCTCGTTCTGCGTTGCTTGATTGCTCCTTGCCTTGCTGCTCAAGCACCAGTCGTGTTCGCTTGACACCCAGGTAGTGTGAAAAGACGATCGCCACTGCATTGATGACACATTTGTACGCATTGCACCACTTGCCTGCTCGACAGCGGCCGTTGTCGGCCGATGCGTGCGTGTGAGCATGGACAGGAATGGATTTGAGGAGTGCGTCACCATTGACGCATGGACGCTTTACTGCAGTAGTGTTTGTGCCTAATTGTGTTCTGTGTGCTCATGCATGCTCAGGTGGTGGAGTACGAGCCTGGTGGCTTTTACGTGAGTGCGGATCCTCATTTGCTTGCAGTGTGAAAGGGAGCATGCTTTACACGCAGAAGAGAGCATGCGATACATACTGCATTTTGTGCGCATGGCACTGGTCACGCGTCTGCTGCAGATGTGACCTTGTATGCAATGCATGATGGCACTTCCAAGTACGACTATCCAGTGATGACTATCATTGGTAGCGCCACCTATCCCCGTTTACTTCCAGTATGGTGGGCCTACACATTTCAGAAGACCATCTATGCGTGTGTCTGCCAAACTGAGTGTCCAGCTGGGCTGTAGTCGTTGACGGCTGCCCAGTTTGACATTCAGTTTGGCTGGCGCACACAGCGGAACACCATGAAATGTTTGGGCATTCCTTGCGCCATAATAGTGGCGTTCAGCGCCTAAACACCGTTCCAGCAAAACCCTTCAGCTTCCTAACCCCCTGCCCTCCCCCAGATGTCATAATGCACACCCACCTTCCTGCCCCGGCCCTGTGACCTCCCTCGCGCCTGTCCCACCGGGCCGCACCCCACCACCCCCTCTTGCAGGACTCCCATTACGACAACAAGGCGGGCCTCATGCTGCGCGCCGCCACCATCATCGTGTACCTGGCGGACGCTGACCAGGGTGGCGCCACATACTTCCCCAGGTAGTGGTAGTGCATATTAGATAGTTCTTGTTGTTGTTGACACTCGGCCAGCCAGCCAGAGGCTTAAGGTAGATAGGGATAGTCGGATATACAGGTGGTGCTGCCAAAAGGGTAGGCACTTACCCCAGGTAGGTAGTGCCACAATGCTTTCCTGACTGGCGGCGCTGCTTGTGCAGCTGACTAGGCCATCGCCCATGCGCACATGCACCACAGGCTAGCACCGCAGTTGTGCCGCTGTGATGCGCCGTCAACACATGCATACTGACATCACCAGCATGCACTGCTGCATGCATGCTTCATCCTGCTTTCGGCGCAGGTCAACAGGCATCCCCTCTGTTGAGGACATCTCCGCCATCCTGGCACGCGCCGCGGCCATGTCACCCCCGGCAGTGTTTGATGCACAGCCCCCACCACCCTCTGACATCGCGCCAGATGCAGCCTTAGACACGGCACCTGTTGCTGGATCCGGCCAAGGCGTGATGCCGCTTACGGAGTCCGGCTCTGGCTGCAGCGCCAGTGGCGCGTCCGACAGCCCTGCAGCAGCTTGCCCAGCGGGTGCAGTGGCAGCAGGCGGGGACGGCTGCTGCGGCGGCGGTGGGGCCTCGCTTGGTAGCGCAGGCGTCAATGCAGGCGGTCAGGCCAGGCTTCAGGCTGTGGCGGCGGCGCTCGCCCAGCGCACGCACGAGCTGGGCTGCAGCGGAAACGACAGCATGATTGCGGCGCCGGCCCAGTGCGGCCTGCGTGTGTTCCCCCGCAAGGGCCGCGCGGTGATCTTCTGGTGGGTGCTGGTGCTGGTACCTGCTGGCCTGCCTGCCTACCAGCTGCTTGCCTCCTAGCTCCGCATGCCTGTACCTCATCACCCCTGCATGTGATTGGAGGCTGCTGTTCATTCAGTCTACAATCGTGCATCGTCATCCCCTTACCTGCATCAGCACGCTGCAACCAGCGCTTCCGACGCACAGCAACATCACCAATGCGAATCGTGCAGGAATGCGCACAGCGACAAGGGGTTGTGTTGTGGCTTGCCGCTGCGTTGTCGCGCCGCTGCGCAGTCAGTTTGTGTGCTGTCAGGCTGTCACGCATCTCACCCTGCCCCCCGCCCTTCCTGACCTTATTGCCTCATCGCTGCATTGGCCCTGCTGCACAGGTCCCGCCTGCCTGACGGCAAGGAGGACCCGCAGTCGCTGCACAGCGCAGAGCGCGTCATCCGCGGCGCCAAGTGGATCGCCACCCGCTGGTTCACCACCGTACAGGGGCCTGGTGGCGAGGCGGCCGTTGCTGCTGCCGCCCTTGCTTGATCTCGCTCCTGATGCGGTGCACGCTACGAGAGCCATCAAACAGCCATGCGAGCATGCTGCAGGATGCAAGCACAGAATCGACTGACTGAGTGCAGCCTGAGCTGCTGTGTTCAAGTGTCTGTCTGCTACATGATTCCCGCACGTGGATGATTGTCCCTGTTGCATGCTAGTGCCTCTTGCATGGCATTTACGCCTCGCGTTTTCATGCGGGCCACCCTGCATTGCTGTTGCTGTTGTCGGTTTAATACTGTTCCAGTCTGTAAGAGTGGCAGCAGGTTGATGCACACGAGCTTTGCTCAAGTTACACTAGGCAGGACCAGTCAGAATAGCATGTGCCTGATGAGAAGCCCTCCTGCATGCCGTTGATGCTGGCGCTCATGCAGCGGCAGCACTGCACACCTAGGCCACAGCAACGCATGTCAAAGCCTCTGACACAGCAGGGCCGTCATGGGCAGGGTGCAAACACTGCAGGTGCGGATATGGCGGATTGTGTGTTTGCAGGTCGAAGAGGACTGCACTGCAGCGCCTAGGTGCATCTGCTGTCTCTGACGGCAGAACGAAACCAAGCGTTTGAGTTGCACGAATGTGAGGGGCCTTGAGCTTGTGCCCTGTTTGGAGCAAATGGTCAGCAGCGGAGGCAGCAGCGCAGCGCAGTAGATGGCGCTCAGAAGTGCTGCTCGCCACTGCTGTATGGTGTACGTGTGTGAGGTGTATAGCGGTTTGGTGGTGAAAGGTGGGAGAGGTTGTTTGCGCATGGGCGCCACGCGCATCAGCTGTGAGATCATGTTGATGATGATGAAAGAGCAGCATTTGCAGTCTTTGTTGGCGCAGCTGGCGCTGCTGCTGCCTCCTCCGTCTTTTTGAACGGAGCGTCCTTCTTCCAGTTAATCTTCTGGCCTGCAACGCATTGACAACATCAGGATGCATGGAAACTGGTCGTGTGTACGGTATGTTGCTGAATGCCCACACCATGGTCTTAAGACACAGACCAAGCGATTGGTTGGCGGTTGGCAAGGCAGGTGAGTGCGTGGCCAGGGCTGTGCGTGCACGACATGCCCTTGGACATGCGCACACATTCGTGCATTCAGGCAGGAGGTCCTCAGTGAGCGCTGAGCCTGCACACGCCAACCCATGCGATCAGCGCACTTGCCGGCTTGTGGCCAAAGCCACGCTGCAAGCTGCATTATCATGCACCTAGCAACCTGGCAAACCGGAGCCTTGGAATGGCAATGGTCGTGCCTGAGTCTTGGGGAAGGTTACGTGAAATGTGCGTGCCGTCACAGACATGCATGCATGCTGCAGTCTATGACTCTTATGTGCAGGCCAGCCGCAATCCTTGTCATCATGCCCTCGATGAAGCACGCTCTGTGGAATGCGCATGCCTCTTGGGCACGCATGCATGCATGCCTTCCCACTCACCCAGGAAGTAGCCCTCGAAGTCGTGACCTGTCTCCCAGAACGGCTGCCCCAGTGCCTGGACGATGCACGCGCCCGCGCCGCCCAGCGCAGCGCCGAATGCCGACCCAAACAGCAGCGGCCTCACTTTCAGCGGCCGCAGCAGCCAAAGCGATGTGCCCAGGCCTGCCATAGCGCCGCTGGCTGCAAAGTTGTGCCAGGTGTGCTCTCCAGAGTACTCCCCCAAGTAGTAGGCGCCTCCATAATACAGGGCTGCATAGGACGAGCCAAAGTCCCACACGCAGTCAGCAGTGGCTGAAGTACGATCGAAGCAACAAGCACTGTTACGAGCACAACCCGTCTTGTGCGTAACTATGTGTGCTGCAACTTGCACAGGTGTTGTTGCAAGGGGCAGGAGCAGCAGGTGCACACGCACCAACGTACCTGCTGCGCCTGCTATTGTCGTCGACTCTGCCCCCACTTTCAGGAACCCGTACTTGAGCATCTGAGAGTTGCGGTAGCCCTTCTGCATGCGCTCCGGGAGCACTTGGGCACGTGGGGGCATGAATACCTCCAGCTCATGCCTGCACAACGACCGTCAACGCTCGATTGCTGAATTACACTGCAAGGCGCCAGCGCCGTGTCAGCTGCTTCATGCAAACAACAGGACTGAGCTCATGGGAGCCAACTCACGCTACCTGTTCAGATATTGCTTCAGTACGCAGTAGCTCAAGCCCATCCCAGTTGCCATGAAGGTTTTTCGATACCAATCGGGCGCATCCCTGCGATAGCAAACGATTGCATTGATTTGCCGGCAAGCGCAGAGACACGAGTTGCATACTAGCATCCAGAACACGCACGCTGGCAGGGCTATACCTCCAGAAAAAGATGTCATAGAACGTAAAGCCATCGGGACCAGTCGTCAGCGTTGCTCGCTGCGCGGGTGTGGCAACCGTATTTGCCTCACCAGCAGCACTGCTGTCCTGTGACGTTGAGGCTGTGCTGGTCTGGTCTTGCCGCTCAGCAGCTGCCATGTCCAAAGCTGGGCACAGGCCCTAGAACAACGTGCAGCAAGTCACTCAAGCTGCGTCAGGTGGGCAGGCGGTGGGATGGACAGGCTGTGTTTGCACAAACTAAGGAGTTAGTGCACGGTGTATACAGTGTGGGCGCGCTTGCTTCAAGGTGCTGGCGGGTGACGGTCTACTTATCTACTTGGTGTACTCCGGAATGTTGCTGCTGCTGATTGCATACATGCATGCGCATGGGCAGGGTGCAAGGCAGCCGACGCCTGATGCAATGGCGCCCACATGGTGCTCTCACACACTCGCCGAAGAAAATCCCACCCTGCAATCCTGCATACAACCTCTGGTAGTGTGACCATGCGAAGGTATGGCACGCTTCACCTCCCACCAAGACTGTGTGCCGGTGTTAGCATGCAATTGGAACCCAAGCTTGACGAAATGACTTTGCTATTCGCAACTCCTCTCCTCTCATGGCTGGTCGTTGGGTGTCTTCATGCGTTTTGTCCTTGCCTTGCGTTCATGAATTGCCACCAGCAACTTGATTTCATGTCGGCCAAGCATGGGCTAAAAACGCGTTTTAACGCAGGCACGTAGCCTCATGCATTGTGTGTTTCCGCTGCCAGTCGGCACTGGTGTCAGGCTGTCATGTCAAAACCTCAACCTAACCTCAAATCCTAATGCGCACTGACAGCAGGCGTGTTGTCCGTATCATGATGCAGTGACGGCCTGGCGTGTCGCAGTAACAGCGTCACGGTGCATGAGAAGAACGGTGGGAGGCTGGGTGATTGCCTCCATGGTTGTGCACTTGCCTTTCGGACATGCCAGCTGCATAGAAGATGGCATGCAGCAGGCGTGCGATGTAGCATGCACGCGATAACTCGGCCGGGCGCACTCTAGCGAAGCCAGGCACTGCGAGCAAAGGATTGAAACCCAACACATTTGCATGAAGTCTGGGCCAAATGTTTGTAGTTCAGCGTATGTCATTCATTGCAGGTTGCATCATGCAAGCCCCGGTGCGGATGTAATTGATGCTTCACCGCCGCCACAAAGGCGCACATGGAATGCTGGTTTCGCCGATCAGGGCATGTACCTCGCAAGCATGCTTGCGCATGTCACAACGGCCCGCAGGCCGCATCTTGCTTGGCAGCATGAACATGGTGCACGACTGATGCATGTGGCCGCTGCGCAAGCGATTCAAATGGCCGCGGCCATGTGATCGTCGCGACGGTCAACTGAATGACGCTCATGGGCGTGTGAAGTATTGTCGCTGATGTGTGGAGTCATGACACATGACTTGACGAGCGTTAGCATGGGCATGACTGCATGAACGAATGCAGCCTCATTGGCTCATCCGATCGGTACAATGTGGCATGCATGGGTATAGTGGGTACATGATTGGCCGTCATGAGCACGCTGCCATTAATGTGTTGTCCTCAATGATGCCTCCTCCATGAGAATCCACATGCGTCCCTTGGTGGCCACAACACGTCCAGGTCGGCCGCCTGCCAACGTCTGCATGGCCTCAGCATGCGCCGCCGGGCTCTCTCACGGCTCACGTCACTGCTTGGGGCTCGTGCGCTTGTCGTGGGGCGGTCGGAATGCCTTGACTACCAACTCATGCGTCTGGATGTACGGCCCGCCCGTGAGCTGGATGCAGTACGGGATGGATTGGAAGACCTCATCAAAGGTTTCGCGGATGGATTTGGGCTTCCCCGGCAGGTTGATGACCAGCGCCGTGCCGCGTATCCCCGCCGTCTGCCGGCTGAGCACGGCGGTGGGGACGTACTTGAGGCTGATCGCGCGCATCTGCTCGCCATAGCCAGGCATCATGCGCGAGCAGACCGCCGCAGTTGCTTCGGGCGTGACGTCGCGGGGGGCGGGGCCCGTGCCGCCCGTTGTCACCACCAGGCAGCACCCCTGCACGTCCACCTGCGGGCACCACCGCCACCACATCCAACATATCATGCACGCGCTTACGGCCATGCGCTGGATTGGTGGTTATGCAAACGGCGTGTTGGCGCGCCCGTTATTCCACCAGGCGTGGTCGTGCAGGCGACGGGGGGCAGGTAAGTGAAGCTGCAGACAGACGCTCATAATTCCCAGGAACAACCAACGCTAACATGTCTGTCAAGGCTGTTTCTGACCATTTCGATGATCGCCTGCTCTATGAGCGGTTGCTCGTCGGGTATGACGCGGTACTCCGCTGTCCAAGGAGATTCCACCGCCTCGGCAAAAAACTGCAGTATGGCCGGACCACTCAGGTCGTCGTACACGCCTGTGCTTGCTCGGTCGCTGACTGTGAGCACACCGAACTTGGCGGCATCACCGATGCTTGCGGCTGACCCGCCTGAGGTAGGTGAGGCCATGAGTCACTGCAAGTGGGCGTGAACAGCTGCAAAGGCTGTATGCTGCTAGAAGCAGCAGATGATGAAGGCAGGCGCTTGACGTTGACGCATGTATGGCACGGGCGTGAATGGCCCAATGCTGGGGGGAAAGCTCTTCCTGGACCAGTGAGAATGGCTCCAAGCATTCAGCGCGCTCAGCCCGTTGTTCGTTCGCTGAGCCGCGCACTACTGGCCTTGTTCCGAACCTGTATCGCTGACCCGACCCTTCAGAACAGCCAAATCTCTACCTTCAGCACGGTTGCTCCCCACTTGCTTGCCCAAACACCCTGCTAAAACCCTTGTGAGCTCCAGCATCAGATATCAGGCTCTTAGGGCCCTGAAGTGAGGTCGTCAACCTACCGCCACTCCTCCTCCCTAACAGTTTGAGGCTATAAGCGCTGTGTGCGCGTCGGGTGCGCACGGTGCGCACTTGCCACTTGAGTGTCATCTGCGCCGCTGCTGTGAGGAACACCGCCTTCTGTTGGACGCCTAGCAATCATGTGAGTCGCAGCGCAGCAAAGCAACTCTCTGCCAGCGTTGCAGGCGGTGTTCAGCACGAGGGACCCAGGCCTTGTGCCTTGGTGCGTTCGTGGGACCAGCGTGTCTTCTTGGATCCTGGCCTGATGATGGTTGCCTGTACAACTTATTCTTGTTGCAGGTTTAAGAAACTGTTTGGAGGCAAGCCAGTTGCCAGTCAGCCTGCACCCCAGGCAAGCCAGAGCTCAGCGAACAAGACCATCTCGTCCATCCAGCAGCTGACAGAACAGGAGGAGCAGCTGGAGAAGCGCAAGTCACTGCTTGAGAAGCGCGTTGCTGCAGAAGTTGAGAAGGCAAAGGAGTTTGTCAACGCGAAGAAGAAGACACAGGTCAGTCGAAGCAGGTAGCCTGTTTGGTTCGCGCCCTGTGTCACTAGCGGGTTGTCGAGAAAGTGACATGGTCTGTGTGACGGAACCAGGTCCTTTCCCTGGTTGTTCACTGCGCTGAACCCTGCTAAACCTGTTTGCTTGCTACAGGCCCTACAATGTCTCAAGAAGAAGAAAATGCTGGAGAACGAGGTCCTCAACCTGGACAACATGATCATGCGCGTTATTGAGCAGCGCACCATGCTGGAGGGCCAGCGGACCACAGTTGAGGTGGTTTCTGGTATGCACCAAGCTGCTCTGACCGCGAAGGAGAACATGAAAGCCATGAAAATTGAGAACGTGGACAAGGTGCTGGACGAAATCAACGAGGTCAGCGACCAGATGAAGCAAATCAACGACGTCTTCCAGACCCCGCTTGGCATGGGCAACGAGCTTGATGAGGACGAGCTGCTAGGCGAGCTTGAGGAGCTTGAAGCTTCTGAGCTGGACAAGGAGCTGCTCGAGCCTGCACCAGTGCCGACAACGAAGGTGCCCGCGTCAGGGCAAGCGCTTCCGTCTGTGCCCGCCAACAAGCAAAAGGTTCCAGCCAAGACACAGGAAGAGCAGGAGCTGGAAGCACTGCAAGCAGAGATGGCGCTTTAATACCTAGAGCAGCTCCTGCTTTGATGGGGGGTATGCTGCGGCCCCCCCACGCAACCCGCGTTTTCATAGCTCAAGCCATTGCAGCTGGGCCTTGTGTTGTTGCAAGTCAGGTTTGTTATCTTCACGTGTGAAGTAACTAGGCGGTTTGCTGTCTGTAGGCGTACTGGTGAAGGGTCGCATTTCCCCACCAACCCCCAGGCCAACCTCACGGACTAACATGTCGCTTGCCTCCAGGGTGTGGTGGGGGGGCTCCTGTCAAGAAGCACTGCACAAACTGCTGGGTCACACTTGCCTTGTATACGTTATCATATTTTCATTCGAGCCCGCGTCCTGCTACCCGCACGCAAAACATGCAGTTGAGCAGTTGCCTCCTGGACGGGACGAGCACGAATGAACGCTGTTGGAGTCCTGCCTGTCATGGGATTGCATGTCGCTCTCCGCCTATATCCACCTATGAACGCATGCGTTCCTGTCAACGCCTTTCCCCATGTAATGCCTGACTGCCTGCCAACGTTGCATGTGTGCTGCCCCGTGTGAGAGCACTGGAGCAGTCGTTTGCTACAAGCACACACACGTGTGCAAGCTCGAGTAGGCCTAATGACGTCAGGTGGCGCTGTGGGTATGTCTTTGTCGTTTGAAGAAGCTGTGGCTTTGCTGCCGCCCGACATACGGTCGCTGGTGGATGGCCTGCCACGAGAACAGGCTGAAGCGGTTCTGTCCAAGCTTCTACAGCAGGACGAGTTGGAGTTCAGGCCGTTGACACAGCAGGATTGGGACGTTATCAAGGTGGGGAAGCCAGCTTCGGCAGGTCGTAGCAGCACACCTTGGTTTCGAGTGAGCGCACAAGGCAGATGTGTGCACTGGCTGGCACGTGTTGACAGGCCCGCACACGAGGTGGGCCAACGTATGGTTTTCGGCCCGTCGACCTAGAACCTGTCAAGTGGCCAGAACTTTCTCAGCAAAGGTGCGGTCGCAGCTGTCTGTATGCAGCACGCGTGCCTGCTGAAATGCGCGCCATTACCCCGGGTCCTGGCCCAGCCAACATGCGTACGTGACCGCAAAGCATTTTACTCTGTGTTGCAGTTACATTAACATCGGCGTGTTCGCTGACCGTGATGGCACCTCAGTGCCCGTCGGATTCGTGGTGGCGGAAGCGGTCCCCTTGCGTGGCGGCAAGCAGGCAAGCGTTGTTGTTCTGTCCTTGTCTGACACTTTGCTTCTGCGCGTTGTGGCCTCTCCTGCACCAACCTGGGTGCCATGAAATCACATTCCCACGTTAGCATCGCCTCTGGCTGCAGGCACGCGGGCGCAAGCGCGTATCCGCCACTGAGCCTGAGGACTTGGAGCGCCTGCGCCGCGCAACGAGCGCGCTGCTTCTAACCGGTTCACAAGGGACGCAGCAAGCACCGCAGACGCAGCAAGCGCAGCAAGCGCAGCAAGCGCAGCAGGGCACGCTGGTGCTCGGTGTCCACTTCCTGGGCGTGGATTACGAGTACCGACGCCAGGGGTAAGAAATATATAATAACAGCGTTTTCAAAGACCTTTCTTTTCCTTCCATCTCTAACCCTGCCCCCGCCCATTAACAAATATGATTTTTCCTTTTTAGGCTGGGCCAGCAGCTCATGGACTATGTTCAGCAGATCGGCGCCGAGCTGGGGTGAGCCCAACATGCATCTGGGCATGCGTGGCATGCACAGCATGCAGCAGCACGCTTGCAGCTGGCAGTACAACGCACATCCTTAGGCATGATCCCTGGAGCCTAGCGGGCCGTTATGGATCCGTTGGTCTGAGCCACACAACGGTGCATGCAAGATGCGCCGGCCTGTTGGCCCATGCATACACATGCATACCAAAACTGATGGTATGCATGGGCCTTGTCCTAATGGCCCCCCTTGTCCTGGTGCAGACACCAGCTAGAGCAGACTCGCATGCTATCCTCTGACTCTGAGCGACCCCGTGCAGCGTCCATTCAACACACTGCAGCCCGTGCATAGTGCCCATTACAATTCAAGCGTGAGTCTCGTCCTGACGTCATCTCGCTGCGAAGCACCCTGACGCGGTGTGCCTGGTTATGCATTATGTTTGAATGTCATACGCGCAGGGCTGCATACATGTGGCTCAATGTGGCGGAGGGCAATACAGCCGCATGCGACTTCTACACTGCGTACGGCTTTCAAACCACGCGCGAGTCTAAACCTGGTGACACTGGCAGATTTGTGTTGATGCTCTATCCGATGCAAGGCGGCAGTGAGGGGGGCAGTACGGACCGAACAGCCACCACGCCCAGCAGCAGTCGCGATGCGAATGCGGATGACACCAGCAGTGGCAGCGGGAAAGGTGGTCCCGCGCCTGCGACTGCTTCAGGAGAAGCAGTGAAAGGGAGTCTGTTGAGCAACCAGATGGCAGAAAGCGCACCAAGCGGCAGCGGCACCGCTGATCCACAGCCAACAACACCATCATCATTATCATCATCATCATCGTCCCCCGCTTCCTCCCCTGCAGCTCCGCCTGCTGAAAACGCATGGCGCAAGCCGGTGCAGGGTGGCTTTGGCAGCAGCAGCAGCGCCGGCGGCGCCTCCAGGCCAGGCGGCAAGGCTGCCGGCAAGCGGCCAGGGTCGGGCCGCAGGCGCTGCATGGCGGTCGCCGCCGCCGCTGCCACCTCCCCAGGCTGCTGTGGCCGTGTGGGCGAGCCGGCGTCAGTAGGAGCAGCGGCTGCCACTGCTTGCGCCAGTGCGGTGCCCCAGGCGCGTTGCTTCAGGCCACCGCAGCTGTACAGCGGTGCCTCACACCCCATCAGGCCGATCCCTGGAGTGTCAGCGCCACACCTAACTGTCTCACGCGCAGGTATGCCGCATCCGCTGCGAGCGCCCCAGGTGCTTGGGTGTAGGTCTGCACTGCGGCAACGCATTGCATGCGGAGGATGGGTATGCTGACCAGATAGGTGCTTGTTGCTGTTGGG
The DNA here is from genome assembly GCA_001662385.1 of Chlamydomonas asymmetrica. Taxonomy (NCBI): domain Eukaryota; kingdom Viridiplantae; phylum Chlorophyta; class Chlorophyceae; order Chlamydomonadales; family Chlamydomonadaceae; genus Chlamydomonas; species Chlamydomonas asymmetrica. The sequence goes on from BDDA01000038.1 coordinate 89,765, forward strand.
GGACAAGTCTTGTGTCTGTGACGGGACGGCTGTGGAGCGTTGCGTTTGCGACAACACCCGTTGCCTTTTCGTTTTCCTCAGGTGCAAGATTTCTTGTTCGCTGTGCGCACAATGAACCCAATCAACCATTTCCGCTTCTTTCTCGGTCAGCATCCGTGCCATACTGCCACATGACATCAGTCCTTTGGATTGTAAAGTGTGGACAAGGTAAAAATGAAAGACATGACTGTTACCGCACCTGCTTGCCGTCCGAACACGGCTTCACCTCCATGCCACTGCACTTCACAACCTCGAACAATACGCTCTGTTCCCCCTCGCTCACCGTTGGTTTGATCATAGCCTGCTGCTTGTATGAGTGGGCGTGCATAACGCACAATGCACAGTGCACACCATTGACCGAACTCATTCCCTGATGGCCTGTGAGGCCACCGGATGTAAAGTCAATCAATCATTCATGGCGAGGAAAGCACGAGGTTGCTTGCTCGAGTGCTGTGCATGCGCAGCGAAACACAAGTGAAGGCTTGGCCTTCAGAGCATTGCCCACACAGGCACATCGCAGGCCATACAGCTGTCCGGATAAGCCCTTGCCTGCGGCATTCGTTGTTACCATGTAAATGCCGGCCTGAGCACAGCACCAAAATGGGGATCCTGTTGAACCACTGGGTACCAATTGATGAAACTACGCAATGCTGTAGCACTTGTACTGCAAAGCATGCATCAGTATCCACATACCGTCATCGCTTCACTGGCCCAGGGCAGAGCTGCTCACTCCCTGGCTGCCACGCGCAGCAAGCACCTCCAAACGCATGCATCAGCCTGCAACTCATCAGCAGAAGGCGCAGCTCCGCGCACAACAACGGCTTCATGCCTACCGCAGCGCATCAAGACGCAAGCGCACTCCTAGCTGCAAAGCCTAGTGTGCCACAGATGGCAGTGCTGGGGCAGACGCCAGCGGCAGCAGTGCTAGTATGTCATTGAGCCAATCCAGCTCCAGCTAGTGTACGTACCTAGGTGCAGTGGCAGGCTGTGCGGCGCACACAAGGATTTTGGTTGTACTTGGATAAATACGGATGCCTCGAGCTGACTCGGTGTCATCGACCTGCACCAATGAGCCTCATCATCGCTGCATTTCCTTGAAATGTGTCTCCACTGACTGCATCCCTGCATTGAGCTGTGGTGTCTACCAGCATGCGGGCTGTATGTCTACTGCATACTGATATACTGATGCATACTGCATGCTGATGTTGTTGCGGCTGCGGCTGCGCTAGCCGGGCGATGCAGTAGTGGGCTGCTGGATAATGGTGTGGTGGTGTGATGATGGATAGCGCGCTGAGGAGGTACACTGCACACATGCAAGTAGGAGCATGCAAGTAGGAGCAGGAGTAAATCATAGCTGAATGCTCACATGGGAAAACAGCACGGCATGCGAACAGGTGCGTGCATCACTGCCCACCCCCTATGCCTCTTGTTACTGGAGTCACACGGTTTCAGCATGCTCCAGCGCATGCATCTGTGTAAGTATCAATTGAAAAGCGGCAAGGCTGTGTTTCTGCGTCCTTTTTCTCAGGGTGCCGCCAAGTGCAAGGCTCCAGAAGTCGAATATTGCCACAATCCCGTATAACTCGATTGTTGACGAGGCCTTGACTAACCGTGTCTACCAGTGTCTAAAGTCTAACAGCCTGACTAGCTGTTCTGACTGAAAAGTGCCTAAAGACTAAAGGGGGTAGGCCAATCACGCACCTGAGGTGGGTCCATTCAATTCCACATGTGTATTGTGGCCCCAGCACCCACTTCATCCGCACCCCTTGCTCAGACACAACAGACACTGATTTCGTCAAGCAAAATCCATTGTATACAAACAGCCTCGCTCGTATGCCGTCACTCTCTTCAACGCCTTAGCCAAACTGCCAGCGTAACAACATCAGGTGGAAGCACGTGGTGCACATGACCATGCTTGGGTCAACCGAGACTGCACTGGAGCCAGTCCTGCGCCACCTCAACAAACAGCAGCCCTGGCAGGTCAAGGTAGATGGCCTGACACAGCTCAGCCGAACATTCGCGGAATGTTTAGAAGAAACACTCTACCCAGTCCCGGGCCGTTTGAATATGTACAGAACCGACCCCGATGAAACCGCTGCACGCGGCCTTATCATGGGGCAACTCTTGGACGCATCTCCCCAGCTTGTCGTGTTGCTGTCAGAAATAGTCCTCCAAGATGATTGGCCTGCCGTGGCCTAGGTGCACGGCAAGTTCGTCGGTTGTATGTGCTTCAAAACGCCTCAGGCCGCTGCCATACACTGCCTCTGCAACATCGATAACATAACTAATTTTCCCCAAAGGGTGACCTACGCGTCCCTCTGGAGCCAACGCACAGGCGCTTCGGCCGCCGACGGCACATTGTTTGGTGGTCTCGTGGGCTTTGCGTGCAAACGAGCGAGCTGTCGAACTGGTGCATCCATGGAGGACATACCGCTGGAGGAATTGGTGTTGAAACTGTTGGACATATGCTTTGACAGCCTCGCAACGATGACGGCTCCGCTGGATGTCACCCGGGAGCTTATGGAAACGGTTTGTACAGCTACTGAGTTGAACGGCTTTCCCCTGTAGGGCACGGTGCCGCCAAGTGCACGGTTGTGAGTGTTGGTATACCTAAGCTGCTTGACACTCAAAGGCCTCTGACACTCTCAGAAGGGGGCCAGGA
>BDDA01000038.1:101318-117948 GCA_001662385.1 Chlamydomonas asymmetrica
ATGTGTGTGCTTGCAACATGCCTGTCGGACCTTGACGCACATCGTCATTGGCTCATCGCACATCGTCATCGCTGGATCAGGCGTTGGTCTGAGGCAACCCACCGCCTGAGCCTAGCCACAACCTGCGTCTCCCCCGCATCATAAAGCTGGATTAGAATCTCATTGCACCCCTCCTGTTTATACTGGTGTATTAGCTCAATGGTGGTGCCGTGCTTCTTTGCATTGGATAGGTGGCAAGGCTGAATGTGATACTGTCATACTGAGAAGCATGTGCACTGCGTGTGTGTGCAGCATGTTAGATTAGATTAGATTTTACATTAGATTGGATTGGTTGCTCTGCATGTTGCAGGCATTGAAGCTGGAGCACCCAGCAATGATGCTGCGCCTCGTTCAACACACCAGTACACGCATACGGGATTGCCAGGAAGTACCAGACAGGGCACTGGCAGCAACCTACGGCAGTACCCTTGATTTTGTACGCTGCTTGCTGGACATTCAGCTTGACGCAGCAGCCGTGCGGGATGTACAGCGGAGTTTGAGCTCGAACGGTGCACACCGTGTGAGCGCGCACCGTGTCAGCGCGCACTGCGTTTTAGAGCTGTTGGTGCAGCTCGCAGAGGTGGTGTTGACCTTTGCGCTGAGGTGCTTAGAAAGGGTCGCAGCAGACGCGTGGATGACGCAAGTTTTGTGGCCCTTTCTGGAGCGCTTGGCGGCGGTGGACGCGATGAGCGTGCTGCTGGATACAGAATGGCAGATGCTGGCCGCGGCGGATTCTGCAGAGGCAGCAGTACAGGAAGCAGTACAGGGGCAGGCGAGGGCCTCCGATGAACTCACCCTGATGAACGCACGCGTTGCGCTGGTGATGCTGTCGAGCCTGTTCGTGGTCAGCCCCACCGCTGGACCGCCATCGGCAGCAGCGGCCGCGCTGCTGCAGCAAGTCTGTGAGCGGCTGCCAAGGTGCCTCGCGCCGCCGCCTGTACACAGCGCCGGGTTGGCGCAATATCACTTGGGCATCGTGAAGCTTTTTGAGTTCCTCTGCCGCATAATCGCCTGCGAGTTGGCGCCTGGGCCACGGTTTGCGCTGCTGACGGAGGCGAACATACGCGTTATGCTTCGACACGGGCTTTTGTCCAGCCTGGCGTCACTGGTCAGCAGCGCTGTGGGTAGCTGCGTTCTCGATGCGGCCTGGAGTGTTGCGTTCCTGGCTCACTTGTTTCCTGCGTTGCCTGGTGCAATAGCTGCCGACCACATCAAGCTGCAGCGCGAGCGTGCAAGCAGCGCAGAGGCCGCAAGAAGCACGAGCGGCGGTCGCCAGCAGCAGCAGCAGCAGCAACAGCGGCAGCAGCAGTCGCTGTACGAGGTGCTGGTTGAGGCCGTGAAGCCCCGCTCACGCCAGGCGCACCTGGTGACTGCCTTCCTGCATGAAGCAGGTTGGAGTCGCGCATGTGATACGCTCACAACTAAGGTGGTCCAGCCTGCACAAGAGTCTGTTGAGGTGAGGGTAGTCAGGGAATGTGCAAAGCATTCCCCCACGGTGAATGGGGTCCAGGCGGAGTGCTTTATGCATTGCACAGGGGCACTATGCAGCTCCTTGCTCCTGTCAGCATGCCACCTATCCAATGATTACACGGTGAATAATTAAAGGGTGGAGGGTGATGCAATTCACGAGACGGGGGGGAGTGAAATTTTCTCAGTCATTTGTGCACCACCATAAGCGACATAACCAGACCCTGTTGAAACGTTATGAAATGGCGTAGTATGCCTGTTACCAGTGACTTGCCATGGCACCATCTGGGTTAAACTTGCAGAGCTTGTGGTTATGCCATGCACATTATGAGTGTGTCGGCCAAACGGCCTACGCTCACCCCAGATGGACACCAGGAGACCTTAGACAGGGTTCCCCAACCTGGGCATAAAGAGAGGAGGCTGTGTTCCCGCCTGTAGGGTGATTTGCGTGGACTAATTCCCCTACTGGCCAACATGTGTCCCCCACTGGCCAACATGCATCGCTTAACCATGACTCCCTGCCATATGAAGCACCAAACCAAGCCAAGGAGGTTACTTGGTGTGTCTGCTTGCATGCAGGCAATGCTGCGTGCAGCCGGCGCAAGCGCGCCCCTTCCCGCAGTTCAATCCCACACACTGCCGCCGCCTGCGCCACCGTCCATATCCCCGTCACTGCCACAGCAGCGTCGTCCCGCGGCCCAGCTGCTGCCTGCTGGGCAGCAGTCACAGGCAGCAGCTGCCTCATCGGGCTCCGGCAGCACAGCTGCTAAGACCGCTGCTGATCGGTCCGCACCTGCATCCCATGCTGGCGCTGGGGGCGTCGGCGCAGCCAGCAGCAGCCATGCCGCTGATGCCGGTGCTGTGGATGACGCCTCAGCGCATGCCTGTGTGCAGTGCGGGGGTAGGCCCGGTCCTGGCGCCAAGCTGCGCCGCTGCGGCGGCTGCCACAGCGTGCGCTACTGCAGCCCCGCCTGCCAAAAGGCGCACTGGAAGGCGGGCCATAAGGCCGTGTGCAGTAGCGCAGGTGGAGGGACCACCACCACCCCGCAGGGTGCTGGCAGCGTGGCTGGAGGCCCCTCTGAGGGCGATGCTGCTTGAATCACTAGTGGTATTGAGGCTGATGCTGCGGCTGGCGGGCTTTAGAATGCCTGCTGCGCTGTGTTGGCGGCCAGCAGATGGCTGTGCTCTCCGTTCATGTGGGCTACCCTGTGGGTTGCGGTGGTGGCAGGCCCCTCCAAATGCTCGTGGGTCTCCGAGCTTGCGGCAACACACGTGGCCTGTCGTGTTCCCCAGTGTAAGACATCCTCGTGCCCAGTGAACTCAAGTACCGGTACTTGATTCACCATTTTTCGCTTGCGCCACCTCGCTCTCATTTGTTAAGCGTCAGTGTCAGATCGATTCCTCACAGGCTTTGGACGCCCGCCGCCTGTTGTTCCCGCGGGCGGATGGTTATGCCATTACGACCCCTGCAAGCTGCGATCGCTATGGCGCGCCTCACATTCATTCTGCGTGCGTGTAATACTGCTGCACAATCCCACGCGTAAATACCACACGTGTGCCTGCTCGTTGTTTCCCGCCTGTTGACACTGCCAGGGTGTAACATGTGTAATAAACTCGTATCACAGCTGCATGTACCTTCTGCGCTGCCTTGTTTGAGACCTGCTCTGTGTTTACTAATGCTGCGCCGCCGTTGCCTTGCTGATGGCCTTGCTCCACCCTCCTGGACGTTTTGCTGTGCATTTTCGCACCTGCCTCATGCATGCATGCATGCATGCTGACCCAGGCGTGCTTGCCTGTGTTCCGCTTGTGTTCACCATACAGCACACATGCATCTGTTATCGAAGGTGTATTGCAGCGTCAATCCGGGCCTGTCTTCTGCATGCGTCCTCAGCTCCATGCAACTGGTACCGTCATGCACCTATAGCCCGTGAGCCCACCAGATGTGCTATCCATGCATCGAACAATGCATCAATCAATCAATCCATTACTCAAATCCATCAGTCAAACATGTCCCGCTGTCGCATACAGCAGGCCACGCTGCCGGGTAGGCCCAATCTGCTTTGGTGCCGTTTGTGGCAGGGTGCATGATGATGACTCCAGAGCGGCAGGTCACGGACGTCTTCAAAGGGCTTGCGCGCAGAGTTTTGAAACCACGCTCGCCTCTGATAGGTGGTGTTTTTTGAAGTTTAAATGTATGCAGCCGTGGCACAGTGCTGTGTCATCCATGCACCTATGCATACGGTGTACATGCCGTATGCAAATTACATGGCATGAGGATGATGCCTGATCGGCCAAGTGGTGTCAAGTCCATCAATCATGGGGATGCCGCTTAAGCTACTACACATTGGTTTACGCAACGCTTGCAAAAGAGTTTAGCGCGCACGACCGATGCCTGACAGTCATACGTGCAGCGACGCATGCACGCTGGCAGGGCAGCATTCAAGTGGCGCGTGTGGCGCCCGCGCATCAACGGCGCACTAAGAGCGGGTGTGCTGTGGACATGTGTTCCGCTGACTGCAGCCCTGCATGGAGTTGGTGATTTTGACCTACATGCGTGCGTGCTTCGGCCGCAGAGCCTTCGCTGTGTAATCTTTCCCGTCCGAAAAACAAAACATGCGGGTTGTGTTCAGAGGGTGTCGTTGCGGCCGCGGTAGCTGCACGATTCGGTGGTGGGCGGAAATGTGAAGGTAGGGTGGTGTCATGCATATGTGCGAGCAGGTGTGTGCACCGCTGCGCATCGCCCCGCCTGCCGCTACCGGCTTGCTTCCCACGGCTTCATCCCCGCATGCATGCACCGCAGCATGCGCATGCGTATCAGTGTGCACCAATGCATACTATAGTGCAAGCACCATGAAGAGGACGTATCATGTGCCTGCAGGCTCACATAAGTCGAATGTTGAGGCGGATGTTGTTGGACAGCCCTCTTCATGCACCCTTGCTGTTGATGACAGGCCACACCTACACATCCGTCCACCCTACTGACCTACTGTATCTCATACACCGCCGCGCCCGTATGCGCTCACATTCCTTAATGCCCTAGGACTTTGATACCTGACACAGTGCCGGCGAAACGGCGCGAGGTAGAGCCCGTGGTGCGTGCCGCAAATGAGCAAGCGCGAGGCCAGTGGTGCCCTGGAGCCCGTCCTGCGCAACCTCAGCAAACAGCAGCCCTGGCAGTGCAGGGTGGATGGCCTGACTCAACTCAGCCGCACGATCCATACATGCCTGGAGGAGTCGTTTGACCCCGCCACAGGCAGTATGGTCACGGTTGGCAGCGGTCCCTCCTTCGCTGCACGCAGCACTAGGATGAAGGATCTCATAAATGCATCTCCCCAGCTGGTCGTGTTGCTGTCAGAAATAGTCCTCCAAGACGCGTGGCCAGCCACGGCTGAGGTGCACAGCACGTTGGCCCGTAGTCCGTTTATTGTTAGCCCACAGGCTGCTGCCATACACTGCCTCTGCAACTTGCAAGTCGTCAGCTCCGGACGCCCAAGCCTGGCCTACGTTTCTTATTGGAGCAAATACACAGGCAGCTCAGCCCCTGGCGGTACATTGTTTGAGTGTCTCGTCGCTTTTGCCTGCAAACGGGCCAGCTATCGACCTGGTACAGCCGTGGAGGACATACCAGTGGCGGAGCTGGTGTTGACACTGTTGAGTGCATGCTTTGGCAGCCCCACCGCGCCTGCTCGGCTGGACGTCATAAGGGAGCTTTTGAACACGGTGTGTGACGACCGCGACCAGCACTCAGTTGAACGACTTTGGAGGTTGTGTGGCACTGCACAGTGCAAGTGTAGTCCAAGCGCAATTGCAGCCTAAGTGCAATTTGTGGGCGTTGGCGCCGTCCGCCTCCTGCCTGCCACCGCAAGAGCCGCCCTCACAGAAGGCAGGCCGAGAAGCACGTTGAAGCAGGGCAAGGGGGTCGGCGGGGGCGGCGCAGCCCGTTGGGGCGATGTCGCCCCATGCTGTGAATCACGTATGCAGCCGGTTAGGTTAGGCACTGACCTGGGCACCGACCAGGTTAGGATAGGATTCCACTCTAACCTCTGGGGGGGACAAGTATCGACGCATGGGGCGATGCATTCGTCAGCAGGATTACAACGATGTTGTTTGTGCTTTGCCCATGCCTTGGCCACCTCATAAGTTAGGGTCACGACGCACCCCTGGGTTGCCAGCACTGCATGGTTTGGGGCGCTGACCTCGCCTTGCACCGGCGCACACACTCGCTCACGTGGTGTCCGCCGCACCCTGCTCCATGTCTGATGTACTAGTGAATGTTCGTTTTAATGGTGGTGCTGTGCTTCTTCGTGTGTGTGTGCTGCATGTTGCAGGCATTGAAGCTGGAGCTCCCGACAGTGTTCATGCGCGTCATCCAACACACCACCGCACGCATTCGGGCTTTTCAGGACGCACCAGACACAGCACCGGGAGTCCCCTACAGCGCCCGTGACTTTGTGCTCTGCTTGCTGGACCTCCAGCTCGACACAGCGGCCGTGCGGCATGTACAGCAGCGTGAGAGCTTGGCTGCATACCGCGTTTTGGAGCTGCTGCTTCTGCTGGCAGAGGTTGGGTCCACCGTTGTGCTGAGATGCTTAGACAGTGCCCATACAGGTGTGTGGATGGCGCAAGTTATGTGGCCCTTTCTGGAGCGCTTGGCGGCGGTTGACGCTATGAGCGTGCTGCTGGGTGCAGCGCAGCAGCTGTTGGCCGCGGCGGATTCTGCAGAGGCAGCAGTACAGGCACAGCAGGGGCGGGCAAGAGCCTCTAACGAAAATGACCTGATGGACACGCGCGTTGCTCTGGTGGTGCTGTCGAGCCTGTTCCTGGTCAGTCCCAGCGCCGCGCCGCCATCGGCAGCAGCGGCAGCGCTACGCCAGCAAGTCTGTGAGCGGCTGCCAAGGTGCCTCGCGCCGCCACTCGTACACAGCGCTGGGCTGGCGCACATTCACAAGCGCATCGTGGAAATGCTTATGTTTATGTGCCGCATGAACGCGTGGGAGGTGGCGCCTGGACCCCGGTTTGCGCTGCTGACAGCAGCAAACATACGCGTGATGCTCCGACGCGGGTTGTTGTCGAGCCTGGCAGCACTACTCAGCAGCTCTGTGGGTAGCTGCGTTGCCAATACGGCCTGGAGTGTGACGTTCTTGGCTCACTTGTTCCCTGCGTTGCCTGGTGCGATTGCTGCCAACCACATCAAGCTGCAGCGCGAGCGTGCAAGCAGCGCGGAGGCCGCAAGAAGCACGAGCGGCCGCCAGCAGCAGCAGCAGCAGCAGCAGTCGCTGTACGAGGTCCTGGTTGAGGCCGTGAAGCCCCGCTCACGCCAGGCGCGCCTGGTGACTGCCTCAGTCGGTGAAGCAAGTTGGAGTGGCGTGCGCGATGTGCTTGACACTGAGGTGGTCCAGCCTGCACAAGAGGCTGTTGAGGTAAGGCTAGTCAGGGAATGTGCAAGGCATTCTCCCACGGTGAATAACTGAACGTGGAGAGGTTGTGTAACCACCTGCGGTGCTGGACCTGTTTCCCCACTGACTAACATGGTTGGCTTGGCCACGAGCCCATGCCATTTGAATCACCGAACCATGCCAAGGAGGTGACGTGCGATGCGTGCTTGCATGCAGGCATTGCTGAGTGCAACCAGTGCAAGCGCGCCCCTCCCCACAGTGGAGTCAACCCCACTGCCGCCACCTGCACCACCGTCCCTGTCACTGCCACAGCAGCGTCAACCTGCCACCCGGCAGCTGCCTGCTGGGCAGCAGGCAGAGGCAGCAGCCTCATCAAGCTCCCGCAGCGCCGCTTCCAGGTCAGCTGCCTCTCGGCCAGTGCCTGCATCCTGTGCTGGTGCTGGGGGTGCCAACAGCGCCGGTGCTGGTGCTGCTGGTGCAACCCATGCCGAAATCGGACAGTCGCATACAGGTGGCGTTCGACAGCCAGGCCAAGCGGCAGCACCACATGCCAGCAGTAGCGGCAGTAGCAGCATCCCAGCAGCAGGTGCTGGAGGCAGCAGAACTGCCCCAGGCATCGGCGCAGCCAGCAGCAGCCATGCTGCTGACACCGGTGCTGTGGATGACGCCTCAGCTACTGGTGCTCGTGCCTGTGTGCAGTGCGGGGGTGGGGCCGGTCCTGGCGCCAAGCTGCGCCGCTGCGGCGGCTGCCACAGCGTACGCTACTGCAGCCCTGCCTGCCAGAAGGCGCACTGGAAGGCGGGCCACAAGGCCGTGTGCAGCGGCGCGGGTGGAGGGACCACCACCACCACCCCGCAGGGTGCTGGCAGCGTTGCTGGAGGCCCCTCCGTGGGCGATGCTGCTTAAATCACCAGTGGTGCTGATGCTGATGCTGCGGCTGGCGGGCTTTACGATGCCTCTTGACTGCGCGTGTGTGTGCGTATGTTTCGGAACTCCAGTGGTGCCATGGAATTGCCGTGGTCTGCATGCTACGAGCGCACTGCGTGCAATTTGTGTGCATTTGTTTCAAGATTCCCGTGGGCCCGTACAAATGCGCAATGCGCATGTGTGTGCTTGTTGCGGGAAGGCTGCTGGTGCTGTGGGTGTCATGCGTCGCCACCACATGCATCTTGGTAGCCACCTGGTGGCATGCATCGGGTAACCTGCATGTTATGACCATTTTACAAGTGCCGCGCCCTGCACGCTAGAGCAGAGGGCTCCTCACGTGATAACATGCAGCATGCATGCATTGCACTGTACAGTATTGATTCAACATTCCGCTTGTGTCACCTCGCTCTTATTGTTTAAGCGTCAGTGTCAGATCTGTTCCTCGCAGGCTGTTCACGCGCGCCGCATGTTGTTCCCGCGGGCGGATCGTTATGCCATTACGACTCTTGCATGCTGCGATCACCATGGCGCGCCTCACATTCATTCTGCGTGGCGTGTGCCACTGCGTGCACAGTCCCACACGTGCGCTGTGCCTGCTACGATTGCTTCCCGCCCGTTGACACTTGACACACACTGGCGCAGTTTACCACGCGTCTTTTCACCGCCGTGCGTATCCCGTCCATCGCTCTTTTGTTGAAGGCCAGTTTATTTCAATCGCGCTGCCCTGACCTTGCTCCACCCTCCTGGACGTTTTGCTACGCGTTTTCACATCAATCATGTATTATTGCTGACAAGACCACGCTTGCTGTCTTGCATCGGTGCGTGCGGTTTGGAGCCACTGCGCAGCACGTTTGAGCCCTACGGTCAGGTTGCTGCCACCATGCACGCGTGCGTCCAGTATTCGAGGCCTAGCCATAACTCCTTGCCCTGACGGAATGCTGCAGCACACCCTAGCCCGCAGGGTGCAGCTGTGCTTGAGCAGCTCAAGCTGTGATGAACGTGAAAAAGTTACACAGAACTGTGAGCTGCAGCTCGTCACCCAACCCAGCAAATGTACAATGCTTGCGACAGGACCGGTCAAATAGCTGCTGCCTGATGCCTCTACACCGGAACAAGGACGAGTAGCATGCGTTCCACGTGTGCTATTTCTTCTTATTGGCTGTTACACATGTTCCGCAACTTGCCGTCGCCGGAAACCATGCCGGCCTGCAAGTCACGGCCCGTTCACGCTCGGGGGTCTTGAGGGGCGAGCTAGTCACTGTTTTCATTGTGAAATGTGCCTGCCAAATTGCATAGGTGAAAACCTCCACAGCGAGCACGGCAACAGGTCTAGGTTTGCCAGCCTGGGGTGTATCTGCTGGTGTATGGTGGGACCGCGCAGTGAAAGGACTCGGAAGGCTACAACGTTGAAGTGTAAGCTTTGCATAGCTCCTCTTACATGTTTACCCGCGAAAAATGTGGTTTTGCGTGTTGTAATGAGCACGTGCACCACGTCGCAAAACAGGACGACCGTGCAAGTATGTCGACAACAGCGCTGCAGCGTTCCTTTGGCCACGGCATGAACGCACAGCAGATGCTCAACCACAAAGAACCATAATCTGTGTCGTTGATGTTAGAGACTGCTTTCTCCTTAGGTCAGTCTGTCCTTGTCAGGTAGTGTTACGCTTCGTGAGTGTGGTGACGGGAAACGACAGCATGGGTTAAATCGCGACAAAGGCTGGCTGGAGGCCATTTACTGATAGTGGAGGTGTTCAGCGTGCAAGTTGAAGCTTCACTCCACGGTTGCTAAGGCACTATGCAAGCGCGACATGCCGCTTGAGGGCCAACCCGACAGAAACCAGTATGTCTGGCATGCAACAGCTCAGGATGCCAGACACAGGTTCATGGTTGAGTTTCCTGCGTGTTGGCGGGGTCATTCCTCCATTGCATGGGAATGCCAATGGAGCCTGAATGGAACCCCCCTTCAACGCAAACGAGCACGGAATAGAACCCCTTCAACGCAAACGAGCACGTGATGGGTTTCGGACCCTCCTGTGGGGCTCGTCATATGGGCGGCCACACAGCCACAAACCCAGTGCGTGAACCAACACACAGGACGCCACCATGATCCCTAGCGTGCCCATGCGGCCCTCATAGCTATCCCGCTGCCCTTCCTGGTCGCCACCGGAGGTTTGGTCCTTTGGTCCGATTCCCATCATCATCAATCCTGAAACTTCAAGAAAGCAGGAAGACCTGTGTGCTCAGGCACAGTTTACACTGCCGCGACGGCATTTTGTCATGGCACCCTTCTGTGGCCTCGTCTGCTCTTTTTGGTTCCGGCTTGCAGCGCGGCTCGCTTCTTATTGACACGCCACGCCCGTAGACGGGGTCCCCAGGTTCAACAGGGAGCATGCCATGAAAAATATGTTGTAGGAAGAAGAAGCCGACTGGCTGATATGCACCTGCTGTTGCGTTGGTGCGGAGCCGCCCAAAACCTGCTAGTGCACCGCAGCGCAACCGAGTGCCTTGCAGTGCGCTTGCAAAGTACTGCCAGACTTGCAAGAAATTATAAATATGATGAACGGTAGCATGCATGGGCTTTATGCACCGTTCTGGATGTCTAGCTTTGATGCTAGCGTGTGACGGGTGCCCTTTTTGCCAGGTTGTGATGTCTGGGCCCGAAGAGCTAGTCGGAGTCATCAATACCAGCACTGCTTGAGACCAGTGGCACAAAGTCACCAGCACTACTCGGCACTCACTCTAGTTGAACACGCAAGTACCACAGGGCGCTCAAGCGTTAACACGCAACACAGTTTATCGAACCCAAGCCTGTTTTCCTAGACAAAAAACATGACTGCCACCGACACTGGTACGCAGCTGATAAGGAGTTCAGAAAGCTCCGACGTGCACCAGTCTCACAAACGGGATGCGACGCAGGCATGCAGCAGCAGCGGCTCACCCCCTTGGTGGGTGCACCTCTCGCAGCTTTCTGCAGCCACTCCCGAGCAACGCCAAAGCCCAGATACAGTGCTCAAGGTTCTCCAGGACGCTTTGGAGTCCGTCCGCGAGGATGAACAGTGGAACTGCAGCGGCATTTATGAGCTTTTGAAGCGAGCGCAGAGTTTAGCGCTCGTTGGACAAACGAGCATTGCTATAAACAGAGCGGTGTCGCTGCTGGATTTCCATCTTCTCGTGGAGAAGTATCGCAGCGTCGTCACGAGGAGTGGGTCCAGCCAGTCGGCGTCTGGCTCTGCTGGAGGTGAGGCCGGTTTCGTGTGTGTGCCGTTCACGAAACGGGAGCCACTCCCACCTGCCCTGTGGTTTCAAGGCACTGTCGCAAAGGCGGTTAACACAACGGCACGCTCCACACCAGCACGCTTTGATACCGGCTGTTTGCCTGGTACTTGCGTCACCGTGTATGGCCTCGTTGCATTGCGTTTCCGGCACGCGGCTACGTGGCTACGTGTGTGTAGAGGGGTGGTGTTGGGTTGTGGCTGAGAATTGCAAGGTGGTGTCCGAGACCTCGACTCTTGTGCAGCCCGTGTTTCGTTAGGCGTTCGGCCAGGCCTGTCCTGCCAGTCGCTGCATACTGTAGCTCCTCGGAGCACGGCGCGAGGACCCCGGACGGGGGAGCGTTGAGGAGTTTGAAATTGTCTCATTTGCTGACTCCTGCTGACGGAGCCTGACTTCACACCGTGCCGCTCTTAAGCAAACACGGCTTGTTCTCTGGTTGCACGCTTGCCTGTTCGTTTTTGTTGTCGGTCGCGCGAAGAGTCTGAACCTGCTTGCGTTGACATCGATTGTGGTTTCACAGCAGCCTGTTTGGCGGTACTCTGAGGAGTTCACCTGCATGCATGCGCTCATTCTTTTGACGAAACACAAACCCTCGCCCCCGCGGGCTTCTCTTTGAGCACCGGCTCCCTCGCGTGTTTCTCCCCCCACATTCCAAGGGTTCTTCAAGGGCCTGGATAAAAGTTTGTTGGTTACGGAAGGGCCTGACGGTCTGCATCCCTGCCATTTCTCTGTGCCTGGCCCGTCCTTACAGGCAAGCGTGCTGGCGAGGAAGGTGCAGCACCAGAGGTGCAGAGCCCTTGCCCTGCCACCAAGCGCCCCCGCGCTGACTGTGGTGGCAGGGACGAGGCTGTGCCTGTTCGGTCGCCCAGCTCGGAACGATCAGGTAGCCCCTCCAGTGAGCAGCCGCAGCAGCAGCAGCAGCAGCAAGATATCAGCCCTGGCTTCTTCGTTAAGCCTTCGCACCGAGGCTCACTTGCAAGGGCCAACTCTGGTGAGGCGCCGCAGTCAAAGCGCCGGTCGACGGCCCGCCCCTTCACACACACGCACACTTGGACCGGCAACGTCACGCAGGACGCGCATGGGCGCACCGTGCTCTACTGCGGCGCGTCAATCGAGGTTCCTGTGGAGTATGCTTCGGAGTTTGGGACTGCTTTGGAGGTGTCTCACCTGGCGCCCCGCAAGGGCGTCAAGCTTGGTGAGCACTACGTGTGCAAGTGCAACATCTCAAGCCTCTCGCGCAGCCAGACCGCCAAGCTCAAGTCTCTGGCGCAGCACGAGCTGGTGCTGGTGTCCCCGCTTGCAAGCAACGGCATCATCCTGGTCCCCTACTTGGACAACAAGGGCACGGTGAAGCTCGTTGGGTTCTTCATCCTGGTGTCATGAAAGGTGCTGCGGCTTCCTTCGCTTCTGCTGCCACCTTCCTTGTTCCCAAAGGACATGCCTCTTGCGAGTGTGCCTTTCTGAAGACACCTTCTGCAACGGCTGGCCACCTTACTCGGCTGCTAATGGTGACGCGTTTTTACATTGTATCCCCGCATTTTCCATGCCCTGAAATATCACCGCACCACTGTTCACCCCTCCCGTCTCGGCCTTGGCCTGAGCTGGCTGGCATCAAGCGTAGCAGTTGATGACCATACCTTTTTGCCAGCATGCTACTCCCATTATTTTCACTGAGCGCGGCATGGCTTCTTTTGCAGCGGGCTGCGCTTGCCGCCGCCGAAGCCACCGCCCGCCGCAAAGCAAGTGCGCTATGAACCCGAAAGACACTACGCAAGGCAGTGTGTTGTTTCTGATGAGTTGTAGGTGGAACCATACGCTCCTTCGTTTCAGGAGTGTGAGATGCGTCGGGTGCCCGCATTGCCTGGTATGCGCGTGCCTTAAGGCGTGTGTGTGGCCGATGTGTGCTGTTCCAGCAGTGGAGGTGCCCACCTGCTGTGGCGCCTTGCGCTGAACCTGGCGTGTAGGGGCAGCCAGCACTCTCTGACGTCGTACCATGGTGCCCTGCCCCATGGTGGCCGCGGTGTCCTGCCCCTGCCTGCGTTTGTACCCAACTAATCACCTGGTTGCTCTGGGAGCGCTTTTGAGAGGTTTGCGTTGTGGGTTTTGAGTGTGGGAAAATCACCAATAACCAGCGCCATCTGGTGGATCTGTGAACCCACTATTTTAGTTGCTTCACGACGACACGCTTGCACATGCCTGCCGCTGCTAATTTGCACACCAAAACAAGTTTTAGTAGTCGTTTTGGTTGATAGTGTACATGCGTTGACTCGTTTACATGGTTCGTTTGCTAAATGTCTCTCTTATGCTCTTCGTTGCTCCGACGAGGCCCCTCGCAAGGTCCGGCGGAGCAAGTTTTGGTGAGGGCGTTGTTTGACTGTATGAGTATTCCTACCCGAAAAGCTGGTTGACTGCTGTTTTCCTTCCTGCTGTGTTCATTGTTGGCCTAGAGCCTTGCGCCTTTCCGCATGCATGCCTCTGTGCGACGGGACGACGTGCAAGGCACCATCCATAGCAAGCGCTGAGCGAGTTGTGAGCACCCACAGGTGTGGTTGAGAGAACTAGTGTGCACTGAAGCCTTGAATAGGTAACGAACCAGTATCCCGGAGGCCCGCCCCCCATAAACTCGCACCTCTATCCCCCTTCGCCACAACCTGTGTTCTCCATGCATTGATGGCGTATGGTGGCATCCTACATGCATACCTGCGCATGCTGCCGTGTGCTGCAGTGCACGTGCCATTATCTGCATTGCAAGACGTAGCTTCCGACGCTTGCTGGGTCCCTCATTGCTGCTTGTTGAAATCCGCTCCTGGTCATTCTGCACCTGGCTCATCGCGTCCAAGTTTCTTCCCCCCTCGCCCATTTTCCCCTGGGGGCGTCACCCAACTGCTGTGTTGTCTCTTTGCCGAGTGAACACTTACAACCTCTTGGCTCCAACTGACCCTCCCCCGCACGTTGCTTGAAACCATGCCCACAGTATATGGGGGTGCCCTTTGCGATTGTGTCATGGACGCATAATATGATCTAGGACCTCAGGTGCATTGTAAGCCGTGTGATGAGCAATACTGTACCGTGTGGGTTCGTCACCTGAAACCGCCAGCGTCAACTCCTCTGTACACCAGGCTTGCTTGCAGCCACGTGGGTCCGGTGACGGATTATGCCAGCATGGGGAATGGCGATCCTAGCTACGTCTGAAAAGGTGGTAGAAGTTTGGTGGTACATGACTGAACAAGTGAGCTCTGTCAGTTCCAGTCTAGTTACAGCGGTGCAGCACAGCGGGTTCGGGAGTTTGCAACACGGGCTTCTGGTGGGTGCACACAGCGCACTGGACTGCGCGTACAAGAGGTGGCCTGCCGCGCTCAAAGGACTACGCATGCAGAATGTTTTTGGTCACGTTTCAACAGGGAGCGCAAGCGGCAGGCATGTCACTGCCCCTTCGCAGCTTGGGTTGCTCGTCAAGGCGTGGTGGATCACAGCTGGGGACAAGGCCAGGACAAGGCCTGTTGCCAAGACCAGTCAACTGACGGATGAGGTGGCCGATACTATTATGTGGCAGTCCGCACATTCCACGCCGCTGCTCAGGTTGGGCTTGACGGCCAACACTTGCACGACAAACCAGCAAAGTTACGCCTTGGTTACACAGGGAAAAATACATCCAGTCTACATCTGCATTAGTACCAGGTATGCAGTTGGTTCACGCTGCAGCAGCATGGCAACATATCGCAGCTCTGACAGTATCCCATTACCATCACATCCACCTTCAGTATGATTTCAAAGTTCACAGTGCAAATGTGCTCACTGGTACACAACGCCAAGTCACGGTCACTGACCCTCCCCGGGGCCCCCACCCGCTCGTGCATGTCACCTTGGTGCATGCAAAAGTCACAACCTGAGTTACAACCCCGTTCCAACCAGCCAGTGTGTACATTTCCAAACAGGTAGGGTATTGAGCAATCCGTGCCAGGGCTCCAACAGTGACAAGGAGCGACTGGCAGCGCTGTTTCAGCGTTCCTTGCTGTGCCCTTCACTTGCACAAAACAGGCACGAGCAGCACAACAGACCCGACACAGACGGGCCGTCCCTCTCATCAAAGCCGTCCCTCGCTTGCGCATTCTGCCTGTGCGTTAAAGTTCAGCCCAGGGCCTCACTGCTGCCTCTGGTTGAGGCTGTCCTGGTTGAACTGCCACTCCTTTTGAAGCCTCTCCGCAAGCGGCCTGCGGCGGGAAAGGTGGTGAGGGCGCGCACGCAGCACATGTCTTGAGCGGCCAAACACTTGCGCTGAACGTGGAGGGATGGACGGCAGCGCAGCAACAAAACCACACACTGACCCTGCCCACACCACCATACATGTGATACCGCACACATGTCGGCAGTTGTGCGACCGGCTTCAACCACCTAAAGGGCGACGGCGTCATACGCCAATCTGCATGCCACTCTAGGACCAGAACACGCTCTGCATTGCTCAGTGAGCAACTGGAGTGCGTGCTGCTGCATGCACAACGCACTCCGCACGACACAAGTGGAACACGCCACGCACAGCGTTGTTTGCCAAATGCTGTACCTCCCTCATCCACACGCGCTGCCGGCAGGCACTGCATGCCGTTAGTGCAGGGAGCACGCTCTGCACACCGGCCAGCCGCCAACGAGCGGATCCAAAGGTAGCCAGCGGTAACACCGCACACACTGCACAGACCCACAGGAATCGTACTGCATGGCCCCACGGAAACAAGTACTTTCAAGTTTCAACACACTCACAGGTTCATCATGGAGGACGGCCTGCTCCTGAGCAGGTCCTCAATCTCCTTGTAACCCGGCCGCGCCTCGCTGCTGCTGATCAGCTCGTCGCTGCCGTTGCGCCCCAGCACGTGCACCTGCCAGGGCCCCGGCGCCGCGCGCAGCACGCGCACGCCGTCGCCGTACACGCGCAGCTCCTTCTGGCAGTACGTAGGCTGGAACGACTTAATCAGGTCCTCAGAGCTCTTACGCTGCCACGGCAGGATGCCAAAGTCTACACGCACAAACACACACACAAACAAGGTCGTGGGGCCGGGTGGCGTCAACGCCCGGTCGCACGTACGTCCTGTGTTATGCAACGTATGCCTCAGGCCGGCATGCGTTGTCGGGTGAACGGCCCGAGCTGCACCTTGATCGGAGGCCTTGAGACAAATGGCGGTGCTTCAACCCCTGTGTGTGCTGTAGAAGTGCAGGAGGGCCACAAGGGCCCAGTGCTGAACAATATGACCTTGCACTGGTTCATACCCAGTCCTCCACAACTAGGCTGATGTGCTGATGATGTGCAATAGCCGGCAGGGCCGGCAGGAGTGCAGTGCGAACAAAATCGCACCGACACTCCCCCTTTCCACACGTTCCAGTGTTTCACGGCGAAGTCGAGTCTGCATGCTTCAAAGCTGGGCGGGGCAGTTTGCTCCATTTCAATTTCAATTCGTGCTGCTTTGGGCGCTGGATCGCAGTGACGCGCTTCCCATACCGCGGAGCGTGCTCAGTCAACTGGCGAGCCGCGAGGCGGTGAT